>LT669792.1:26822203-27422203 GCA_900128785.1 Arabis alpina
TCAACAAAACCCTTTCCACAAAGAGTTGCTCTATTGGATATAAGTGATGCTATCACCATGGTTGATGTCATCTATTCGTGGCTGCCCTCGAAATGTCTTATATGTGGCCAATTGGGACATAAGGCAACTCGCTGCTTACTTCAGAATCCAAAGATGATATCTCAACCAGCTCCAAAGGTGAATAGCACTGTCTCTAATCTAAACACAACAAAGTATGATCCACCAATTGCTTTCGTTGTTGCTTTGTCTTCTGCTACTAGCTCTGAAATGGGAGGCTCCTAAAGACACCAATCCCCATTGCTACAGCATTACTACTGCTACAATTAACCTGCTCGCATCACACAATCTGATCGTGTAACCATTTCTGCTGCTTCTCCGATTGCACCAGCTATTATATTATCTTCTCCCAAGATTGGATCTTACCCTTCAGGTATATGTAACACTAGCAACAAAAGCTCTATGACTTTGGTCTTGTCTAAAAAGACCTCTCTTTCCAATCAACTCTCCCCTACTACTACTCATGCAGAGCTTAGTACACACATATCCTCATCAAGCAAAGAGTGTAAAAATCGATATGCCTCTTTGGTTTCTTCAGAAGATGATGAAGAAACTCAGGTTTCGGAAGACGATTCTGAACCGTTGGATCTTTTGACTCCTGCGGGAAAAAGAATCCTTAGAGAAAGACCGGTCAAACCATCAACAAAGGCTAAAGAAATGAAATTGCATTTCGAATCGGCTCCGCGTGGAAACCGTGGTCGTGGAAGAGGAGGTCGTGGCTAAAACGATTTCCAGAACAAATATTACAACTAAATCGAAGCGGAAGACTCGATTTATTCTCTGATCTCTTTTGTTGTGATCTCTCTTTACACTTGCTGTAATGTACTCCCAAAACTCGTTGGCTTGTGTCAATGTGTAATCCTTAGTATGAATAAGAAATATTTTCCAAAAAAAAAAAAAAAAAAAAAAAAAAAAAAAAGAAAAAAGAATACCATGAAAACCTTGACATTGATGCGAGAGTCTCTTGTGACTTTCTTCCTGTCGTAAACGACCTCCGCAGACTGAGGAACATAGTGACCTAATGAAACAAAAACAAAATCGGTCGTAGAGATATTTTGTATTACAAAAGGTGATATAGTTTGGTTTTTTTTTTTTTGATATTTGACTAAATTCTAATTGCAACTCAACGTTTCAAACATATTTCTGTTGCAAGTCCTTAAACATTAGATTTATCAAAACTATCATCGTAACATCATACCATACCAAGCTAAATATACAGTTTAAACAAGGATTCCAAAAAAAGAAAAAACAAAGGGATCATAAATACGTTATTCATTCAAAATAAAGATGAACCTATTGCTGCTTCACAAAATAGGATTGAGGAACATAGCAATTGAAGAGCCACATCATAAGCTCCAAATAATTAGGGAATTTACCACATGCATGACCATGACAAGTAGACCGTAAATAACTGATATAAAGAACCTTGAAAACGATGCAGAGCTATGCACAAAACTTAGTCTTTGCAACTTCCGTAATCGAGTCATGTGTAAACAAGATGGGAAGGAATTGTGATTTGTGAATAATTGCGTTATTCACAATTCTCTACCCAAAGAACTCTATACCTGAAGTGTATGAAACGGTGAACACTGAAGAAAAGAAGGCATACTTTTTAAGCTGTCACAATATCATCTGCAACCACATCACAAATTGTTTTGTAGTCTAACTCATATGTATGATCAAAGGGAGTAGAACAAACCATGCTCTCGGATCATACAAACTAACTCTACGAAGTATGAAATATCAAAACTTGAATACTCAAAGAGAGAGACCGAAGAATCTGGTACAAATCATTAGCCGAAAGTAAAACAATTTACTACTTAGAGAATTTGGATTTAAAAAGTATATTTCCACATCAAACTCTTTGTCTTTCTCTCTATTCCTTCGTTCGACACATAACACCAAAAGAGATAAGCCAGAACAGAAAATATCACTCACTCACTCACTTTTCAAAAACAATTTAGAGTAAAACCGTCATTCCCTTTAGAAAAAATTGGATTGTATACTCTAAAACTTGTTGAACATTGGAAAAATATATCAAATTTTACAAAATTGGAAAACTACCCTCAATATTAAACAAATTATCATATAAAATATGTTGATAGTTAAAATTGTTTAGTGTAAATTTTGAAATTAAGTTCAATTTATTAATAGCTCATATTTATTTTTTAAAACAAAAAAACTATATGATTAATTAATCATAATTTTTTCCAACTAAAATTATAATTAAGTAAGTTGATTTATTTTACACGGTTGATTTATATTTTCTTCGTTGATTTTTTGCTCTATTGATTTATTTAAACTACTGACTTATTTTTTTTATGTTCGTGACTTAATTTTCAGCTTGATCGACTTATTTTCAACTATGGATTTATATTTGTATTGATCGATTTTTTCCTTTGTCGACTTATATAACCATTCACTTTTTTTTTGTTCGTCAACTTAATCATCAGATTCGTCGATATATTTTCAACTATGGATTTATATTTGTATTTTGGTTGACTTTTTTCTTTGTCGACTTATATAACCATTACCTTATTGTTTTTGTGATCGTCGACTTAATTTTTCAGTTTCGTCGACTTCTTTTCAACTATTGATTTATATTTGTTTTGACTGATTTTTTTCTTTGTCGACTTGTATGATTATTGACTTATTGTTTTTATGTTCGTCGACTTAATTTCTTGTATTCATCGATTTATTTTACACTATCCACTTATTTTAAATATTTATTAATTTAAAAATTTATATGAATTTTTATTTAAAACTGAAAAATCAAATGATTTTGATTTTTAAAAATTAGAATGATTAATAATTAACTAATAGCCTAATAGTAAAAATATCATTTCAAATTAAAAATAGGGTAATTTTCAAATGTTAACAAATTTGATATAGTTTTCAAATTTTCAAACAAACTTAGAGTATTTATCCAATTTTCCCTTGTCTTTATTTGTAAAACTATTACCATAGCAGAAAACTATAAAGCAGTAAAAGCTCCAAAAAACATCTTGTATGCAATCAATCACCACAACTCCTAATTTTACAGATTGTCAGTTTTGAACGCACATCCAACATCTGATCCTCTTGACAAGAAAAAAGGAGAAAGAAAGTAAAACACCTTTTCGCATTTATTCCTTTTTTTATTTAGAGCATTTTGAAACATGCTAACTTCAGTAAAGCTCCTCCATGTCCCTTCGAACTCTTCGTAATCAACAACAACCTGTTAATTTGTCCACGAAGCATTGTTACAATTCTTTTTCTTTCAAGGAAACAAATGTACAATTCTGACCGGAGGAACAAAACACATAACAAATATATTTCTCGTGATCACAAATTAAATTGATATTTAATCTAAGAAAAACATTTACGGTGAAAGATGAAAATCTCATACAGCGTTATTTGTCTGTTCCTCTGTTGTGAACCATGTCGTATCATTTCCGCGTCCTACAATACATTTTTTAAAAACATCATTGCGAGAGGATAAATTTTGACTGGTGTAGAGAAATCGCAATCAGTTCTACAATATCTCTAGAGCAAAGAAACCCTAAATTTAAAAAATAGAAATTAGTTTCGTACCTTGGTGTTACCATGCGTGTCTTTTGACAACACAATTAAGTTGTTGATCTTTAGAATAATCGGAGGCGTAGACCGATACAATCTCCATGGCTCTTATGGAAGAAGAATACGATTAACAGACTTGGTTCCGAAGTCGTTTGTTTTCTTCGACGCACAATTTCTCAATGTTAAGGGAGATGGTGAAAAGGTTTAGTAATTAAATTCTGAAAAGGGATCATGAAAGGGAATTGCATACATTTACGTCCAAGAGGTGCTTGTTAAGTGTAGGAGAGAAGATGAAATGAAGCGGCAAAGAGAAGGTGGAAGAAGAAGAAGCAGTTTTGGAAATCAAAGCGTCTTTAAATTAGTCGCATAAAAAGGGTTTTTTCTGTAAGGTACCACATGACATTCTTTGGTATATTTAACGTGCTGATATGACGGAAGGAGGAGAGTGCCATCCTATAAGATCTTATAAATGTGTAGTATGGTTGTCTTTCTTAAGTTAAATTTTTTGCTTTATTTATTGTGAATTGGATGCGATATGACTTTACAATTGAATCTCTGTTAATTCATTATCCCGGTAAAAGAAGCAAATCGGTTGCGGAAAAAAAAAGATATAGAGAGAGTGAAATGGCAGTTTTCTCACAGAAAAGAGACGATGGGAGGAAGATAGACAAAAGTCACACGGTTGGATATAGGCCTGGGACAAAAGTCATACATTTATGGTAAGTGGTTCTATATTTTATTTTCATAATTATTTCATTTTTTACAATCTCTCTTTCATATTTATTTTATCATTATTTAGAAGAAAAAATCAAGGGTTAATTAGGTGTATATTAGTCTTTGAATCTTTAAATTAGGTGAGTAACATTAAGTGAAATCAAATGAGGTAAGTAGCATTAATTTAGCACATTATGACGAAATATCCTTAATGAATTGATCAATAACAGTTTAGTAAAAAAATTACTAAAGTAAAAAATCTATTACTGAATTTTGGTTTTCTTTTTTTGGTAATTTTAATTTATGTTTTTTAGTTTTTTTTTAAAATAGAAATTGTAAACAAATAAAGGTAATATAGTTATTTTGCTCATCTGAATATTATTCAACTAATTACCTTTTTAGTAGCTGCTAGATTCCTAATCATGAGCCAAAAACATAATATTCATGCTAATTTTCCTTATAGATATGCTAATATGTTCTTAAAAATGTGGCTTCCAATCCATCCCCTAAATATTATTAGGGAGGTGATTTTTACAAAATTGTTTATGTATCTCATTCTCCTTCAAAGTTAGGCAAAATAAAAGTCATGTCATATGTGACATGGCTAATTAGAAACATTGACTAAGGCATCGACTCATTCTACTTAAATAATAACAAAAAGTGTGGCTCATTTGATTTTTTTAAAATAAAAAACGTTGCCCATTAGAAAAATTTACCAAAAAATATTCTTAAATATAATTGTATTCATTATTCCATTATATATAAGATACATTTTCTTATAAAAAAATTTCCATTGTCATTGCCAATCAAAGTTTGTTCAAGATGGTTTATAACGCTAAACTCATCGATTTAGAAAATTTAATATATAGAAAGATCATTCCGGTGAGTATAAATACAATATTCTTTTTTCTATTGATAGCTTTTTGTATTTTGTTTTTGATTGTTAGAGCATCTTTAACCATCATTTTTGATGAGTTTCTTTTGTTGAAATTGAAATGAAGTGAAATTGATCATTCTTCTGATGTAATTTTTTTTTGTTTGCTAAACTTTTTTCAATTTAAAATGCAGAAGAAATAAATAATTTACATGCCAGCCCATGGCCTTAGTAATTTGGGACAAGCCCAATAGTTTTTTTTAAAAAAAAATATAGAAAAAGCCCAATAAACTTAAAAGAAAAAGAACCAAATAAACCAAGATGTGTTCGATGATGGTAGGTGATTAAAGTCGGTTTGTACTAAGGGATAACAGATTCGTCTCTGTCTCTGCAAGGGTTGAAGCGAATCATCAATTGGCCGAAGTAAACCAGAATTGAAGCATCTTGGAGTATAGTTGGGGGGTTCGATTGCCAGATGCTTGTAGCGCGATTGCGAACTATACCATCAACTAAATTGATGATTGAGTCGACAGCTCTGAAGTTTTGGCGATGGCGTCGATTGTTCCTCTCACACCAGATGGAGTAGTTGGTGCTCTGCCATGCTATCCAGGTTACAATTCTCTTCTCTTTGGGCCCTGATAGTTGTTGTAAAGCGGTGAGATTGTTACTCCAGTCACGAATGAGGAAAATTTGACATCTCCTACTTATTGTGCTCCAAAGACTCTAGGAAAAATCGCATAGAATAGGTGATCTCTACTCTCTGGGGACGAGTTACACAAGAGACAATTTGGGCTAGTAGCCAAACCCCAGCGAATAATCCGGTCTCTTGTAGGACAACGGTCAAGAACCACCAACCAAGTGAGAAAGCTATGCTTAGGGATTCCATGTGAGTTCCAGACAGCCTTATGCCAAGGTACTAGAGGTACATGTTCTCTAATTATATTATACAAATGGCCCGTAGAGAACTTAGACATTACCACATCATCTACAACCCATTCATAGTAATCATTTTCATTGCCAAGTGTGATAGTGGGCAAGTAAGCTTGTAGTAATACCTGGTTTTCAGATCTTGCAGGTGGCAAGCGCCATCCATGAGCTGACCTTAACTCGTGCAAAGTGATATTGGAATGGAGACCAAGTCTATTTACTTAATAAATTCATCCAATCTTCAAACAGGTTCTAAATATAACCAATATATTTACTTTTGTCATTTTTTCACAAAACACTAATATAATTATAGAAAGTTAATTTATACATTTTTTTTTAACGTTTTCTTAAACATTACGAAAATAGTTTTTGTTTCTCTAGATTTGTAAAATCATTGATTCAAATATTGAATTATAGAAGCTTGTAGGGGAGTGCCTTTTTGTATAACTATGTACATTTTTACATAAAGATCACAAATTACTCTCTGTATATTTTGCTGTACAATTTATAAATAATGTGACCATTAATTTTATACTTTATATATCAAATTTAAGATTTATTTATTTATTTTAAATTACGATATTACAACATTCTCAATTTTTTTCTTTTCTACTTCCAAAACCTGAAAATAACATTTTGAATAAAATATTATATTTTAAAGTTTCACCATATTTTCTTATTTTAGTGAAATCGTTCAATATCATTTAGTGAAATCATACATCCTCTTTTTTTAAAGCATTCAGTCTCTTAACACTCGGCTAAAACTCAATTACGATACTTCAATAATTAACATCATTGAATCTATTTTTTCTTTGATTATTTTTTATTAACATTTCTATTCAGCGCTCTTATATATAAATTCGTAATATTTTGATTATTTCATTATTGTAATTTTTAATTCGGAAATAAATACTCAAAAATCCTAAGTATGGTTCGTATGATGCATTTATTAAACTTAACGACAAAAATTTGATTTAACTATTTACAATTTATGTTACTTTGTTTACTTATTTTTAGTAGAACATAACTCAAGCAATGCATGATTTTTTTTGTCTTACACCAATTTATACCTTATATCTTTAAAATAATAGTATTATAACACTTTCATATTTTTCTTTCATACTTCCATAAAATTATATAACATTATAAATAAAATCGTATATCCTAAATTTTCATCTTATTATCTCATCTTTAATTAGATGGTTCAATATCCTTTTAGTAAAATTATATATATTCTTTATCTTTAGATCAACAACCTCTTATATTAACACGTTCATCCCTCATTGGTTCAAATATGCTCATGTCTTTTTTTAACGAATAGGTGTAAGTGCGTTCATAACAAAAAAAAAACCAATAGCCTCTTAACAATTTTGTGACACTCAAGATTCTTTTTATTTGATGTCGCTAATATTTTTATTCACTTTTTCTTATATGTATATTCGTTTTACATATTTCTAATTTTTGAAATTGAATATATAAACTTTTATCTTATCATAAATTCATAGTAAATACTCAAATATTAATTTCTACTTTTAGTAATTTATTGACTTATTTTTCGTTTTATAATTTAATTAAAAAATTAGTAGCTATAAGTAACAATAAATATACATATATATGAACTAAATGAACTTAAACCTAAAATTAATTGTTAAATTTTTTTTTTGTCTATATGGACACCTTAGATAGAGAGAGGACTCCCTAATTATATATATGATTTCCAGATAAAAATAATATTCATTGATCAAATTGGAATTCAAAATTTAAAAGAAAGCTAATGGCCGTACATTTATAGTTAATTAATATTATTATAAAAATACTTCAATGTAACTTTTAAAAATGTTTACATAGATATTCATACCAATTACGAAAACAAAAACAACTACATAAACGATCATGACTCTAACCGGAACCAGTAGATTTAATGTATGGTAATTGTTGACGAACTCAAAAACAAAACGATAACGACTACATTTTTCTTTTCTTTTTCTTTCTTTAAACAATATAAATCCGGAGTGTGATATCCAAAAATCAAAATTCAAATTATTAAATGAATTTCAAAAATTCATGTTATTAACAATAATGTCTTTAATGAAAACTATATTTTCCTAAATTTAAAAATAGCATATAAATAGTTATTTGTGATTTTTGAAAAATAGTATCAAATATAGGGTTAACCATTATAGTTGGACCACACGTAAAGTTTGTTTCAATGATATGTGTTTTGAGAGATTTAGCATCTAGCTTCTCGTAATAAACCTAACAAAATATTGGACCTAGCAAGATTCACAATTATAAGGAAGATTCACAGCATCTTCCTATGCCCTTTTTCTTTTTTGTAATTTCCTTTGCCTCTCTTCCTCTCCAAACCTCTCCTTCCTCTTCTTTATCTTCTGCTCCATGGTCTCCTCTTCATATGTGATCGGCGTTGGAGTGAAGGGTTTTCTCTAGCAATTTAACAAAAATTTATCTTAGTCTTTAAATAACAAAGAAAATATTTAAATATGACTTTCTTTTTCTAAATAAAAAAATAACCTCTTAATATCGAAAAATTAAAAAAAAAAAACTAAGAAAAGAAGAAGAAGCTTACCTGCGCGATTACTGTAGTCGGAGAATTTGCGGCGTTGGTTAGGTTTAACGGAGGAGGTGGTGGAGGTGAATTTGCGGCGTTGGTTAGGTTTACCGGAGGAGGTGGTGGAGGTGAATTTGCGGCGTTGGTTAGGTTTACCGGAGGAGGTGGATCTGTAGTGGTAGTGGTACTCGGAGTCGGAGTGGTGGTGTGCGGAGGAGGAGGAGGTGGTGAAAATGCAGCAGCGATCTTCTTCTGTGGAGAAGCGGCTTTGGTTTTCTAAGAAGAAGACAAAACAATCGGTGAGAAGACGAAGACGAAGATGAGATTTAACGAAAGTGAAGAAGACGAAGTTACCGGCGGTGGTGGTGACGGCTGAGGAGTGGTGGTGTGAGAAGTAGATGGTGAAAATGCGGCGGCAGAAGCGGCTTTGGTTTTCTAAGAAGAAGACAAAACAATCGGTGAGAAGACGAAGACGAAGATGAGATTTAACGAAAGTGAAGAAGACGAAGTTACCGGCGGTGGTGGTGACGGCTGAGGAGTGGTGGTGTGAGAAGTAGATGGTGAAAATGCGGCGGCAGAAGCGGCTTTGGTTTTCTAAGAAGAAGACAAAACAATCGGTGAGAAGACGAAGACGAAGATGAGATTTAACGAAAGTGAAGAAGACGAAGTTACCGGCGGTGGTGGTGACGGCTGAGGAGTGGTGGTGTGAGAAGAAGGTAAGTTGGTCGTGATTAGGAGGGCTATGGCACGGAGAAGACGTTCAAGGTTCACCATCCGATTCTCCATCTCTCTCTCTAATCTGTGTTCTCTGAGTTTGATTGATTTTTTCCCCCTCTCTTCTTATATATAGGCTCGCAATTCCAAATGTGAAATCCCTTTAGTTGTTTTCTTAGGTCTTTGTTAGTATGAGAGTTTCTGGAATTGACCTGAAATTGGATCGTATGATACAGGTGATGATGGCTTACTGTAGTTTGTATGTTTGGTAGTTTGATGTGTCCTGCATCATCGATACTGAGCTTGTTGATGCATGATTCTGTGTTGGTGCTTCATGAACCATTCGACTTTAAGTTACCATTATAAGTGTTGTTTCTTCTGAGAGCTATAGGTTTTGAAGGAAACAGGTCCGTTTTGTTGCTTCGAAACCATTGAATACAAGCTCTCTACTTTTTTTGTTACTCTATGGTGTTTAATTTGTGTGGATCTTGGTGCTACATGAAGCAGTTTAGCTTAACTTATGTGTACAGTGATCATCACTGGCTTTTTCTTTTTAATTGAATCGATGAAAGCCATGGGAGTAGCAGTTGCTACAAAACCAGGTTTCAGTGATTGTCCTGCACTTTTATTGCTGTGTTCTTGATACATATTGATGCAGGACTCCTCCAATGGAGATCATACTCGATGAGCCAACCTACTTATGGATACCTACTGTCGAATTTTGCTTCAGTTAAGATACTAAAACCACTTCTGAAACGCTTGCTTTCTCTGAATTTGTCTCTGCATTTGCTTTCTGGTTCTTGAGTGAGAGCTTCTCTTTGCAGGTTTTCGACAATCCTAAATGGAAGCTAGAGATTGCTCTCCAATACCTCACCAAATACATTCCAAAGGTTTGTGTAATCCTTCTCGCGATGGCTAACGAAAACACTAGAGCGCTTCCATCTTGTTCCGTTTCTCTTTTATCTCATTTTTTTTGTTCTGCATCTTTTGTCTTTGTCTGACATAGAAATATTGCACTAGTCTGAGTTGCTACGTGAGGACAGATCAGTTACATCCACCGCTGACGATCAAGGGTTCAGGTTTCACAATTTGGACTCTTCCTTTTCTCTCAGTTTCTGTACCAAGCAGAGTGGTTTTTTATTTTTACACAATTGTTGTTTTTGTTTCTTGACAATGAGACTACAGCTACGGAAATCTGAAGATGATACATCGATTTCTGCTTTGAGCCTGGATGAGTTAGACGCTGCTAGTGTTCTCGTGCCTCAGATTTTTCGTCCTGCCTCGTTCATCTTTGACTGGATGACTACCTAATGCATTGTACCACACTCTAGAATGTGAACAGTATCTTCTTCTTTATGTTCATCCACGTAGGTTTTTTTGCCATGACCGAGCGCAGATTAATTCATGAAACTCTGCAAAAGTGGGTGATGTGTCCAATATGCAGATGTTAGAAATAATGCATATGCTGATGACAGTCGGAAACTCGGAATGGTTCTTCATCAGATCAAGATCACAAAGAAAGTGAAGCATCATTGGCTGTTCAAGGTTCATATGGAACAAAGGTTAGCTTCATTGCTTCTATGATTTGTGCGTTAGTAGAAGTAATTCTTTCCATATAAATTTGCTTTGCGTATGGTTCTTCATCAGATCATCCATCTTTTGGTGTTATGAAGAAAGAAGCTCCATTGTACAGTTTATGAGATGAAATAAGAAGATGGTTATTGCATTTCTACTACTACAAAACAAGAAAGAGAGCATGCTTATAGTTCTTCGATTCTCATAGAAGGCGATTGCAGTAGAGACAAGATTACACAGACCCCAGTATTAAGAAAGCCAGAGCAGAAACTGTATATAAATCATGACGCTTCAGTTCGATTTGAGCATCAGTGGAAACAGATGCAGGACCGAAATCGCTCAATTTTACCAAATTATTCAATTCCTTGTTACACAACAAAGACTGAGATGTATAATTCCAGGACCAAATTACTCAATTTCTCTCAAATGGTCACTCTTTTAATGTTGAGACCTTCTAGTATAATTCCAGTACAAGCCAAGCTGAATTTTGTTTTGTAGTTCGGTTTCGGTCTCTCATTCAGTTAAACTAGATTTACATTAATAATTCTATCGCCATTAGGGGATTATATATTGTTTTAAATTTTTTTTTTTTTTTTTTATAATATTGTTTTAAATTTTTTAAACAAAATAAACTTATTTTCTGGTTAAAAGACTTTTTAACTACTCCAAAGTATATCCATTTGATCGTAGTTCTCTGAATTTTAAAATAAAATAATACTCTTCTCTTTTACACACAGTAGAAATTTTCAAGTAGCTATTGTTTTGAAGATTAATTTAATAAGCATTTCTCTCTTTTACATATAAATTTGCTTTGCGTGTTAGTATAATTTGCGTATCCAATTTATTTTCTCTATAAGAAATTTCGATGAAAAAACGCAATTGTATTTTGATATAAATGTGTTTTGATGAAAAAACGAAGAACAAAATTTATTATAAATAAAGTTTGATGCAATTAATTATTTGGAACCTGACACGTGGACAAATAAGAAGAAAAAAAAGGTGAGAAAAAAAAAAAAAAGAGAAGAGAATTAGGAGAAGAAAAAGATGGTTATTAGATTAATTGTTTGATGATCTTTATTAATATAAAAATGTGTATATACAAAAACTGATGGCATAAATGTAAATAATACGACTTTTAGATGGACTTGGACTATATTCGTCTTAATCAAACCGAAGGCCCAATTACTGATCCTAATCCCATCATCATAGTTTAATGGACTTGGGCTCTATTTAATGCAAGACCATAGTTTCAATCGGTGGTGGTGTAAAGATTTTAAAAGAGATCTTATGATTAAAAATAAAGTAAAAGAAAAGAGAGAAAGTAATATCAGTTCTTATAGAAGACATTTTGGAAACGGTTTTAAAGAGTATCTCTGATATATCATGGTTTTTACCATCTTTTGGCCATGATTTAATCCGGTTTTATCGAGTCTTTTTAATATTTTTCTAGTGTTTTAGAGTCTTGGCATGTTCGTGGATGAATGAAGCTTAATTGGTGATTATGGAGCATTTTGGAGCATCAAGGAAAGAGCAGCTGAAGTCGCAAGCTTAATGCAGAAAATGCAGAATTTAAGCTTCCCGTCGATCGACGGAAGCACGTGTGCGTCGATCGACGGAGAAATCTGTTTCGGGAAAGGAGAGGATTTTCCGATTTTGAAGATATCTTTTTTACCCCAAAATTCCAAAAGTTAACAAATTAAGCCCAGTCCAAAACCTAGCCTATAAATACTCAGTTTTTTTTAGTTTTCATTAAGCTTTCTTTTATCTAAAACCGTAGAGATTCAGAGAGATTTTGAGAGGTAGGGAGACAAGTTTTCAGACTATTCAGATCTCTTTACTCTACTTTTAATGCAGTATTATTCAGTTATTGTGATTTGCTTTGCATCAGTGTCTGAGTAATCTACTTGTTAGGTTTAGGATTTTTCAAAGGAATTAAGATGGATTGTTAGAATTGAATTCGTGTTAGGATTATCTATTGGTTCTTCATCTATATTGTTTTAACCCTGATTTAGGATTGATCACTCTAAATTAGCTATCTTAGGTTGATTAATTAGATGCGGAAGCATTGATAACCTGACCATAATCTTAGATGAGCAAAATCACCTATTGTCAAAGGAATTTGGTTTAGGGATTTTGTGAACAATTGAAACCTGAACTTTAATGCTTGCATAAATTGATTGATTTTACAAAGGAAATTGGATTTCTAGGGTTTATGCATATTAGAGTTTCAATTTTGAGAACGATTTTTCATTAAAATCCTAACAGTTTATTAATTTTATAATTTATCTTTGCCTTCGAACTAAAACCTAGCTTTTGTTTAATTGAATTCTTAAAAACCAACAATCTTTCTTTGCTTTGAATTATTTCCTTGCTTTTTCTATTATTTATATTGCTTAGCTCAATTCGAAATCAAATATCTTATCGTTTGATTTGACTCCTAGTGATTCGATCCCTACTACAGTTGATCTTTTACTTTGAGAGAGTAGCTCAGGATAAATTTGAGCATATCAATTTCTCCACTAAAAAGAAATTTAATGAGAGTATTTATGATAGAGATGCTCTGAGTGTTTTTAAGGAGTTCTTATTTTTTTTTTAAATTAATAAAACAACACTTCATAATATTAAGAACAGAACCGCTTCTTCTGTTAGGACTAGAAGAAACACATTAACAACCTTTACGTGTCAAAACGTGATGTGATGAGGATAGTTTAATTAAATAAGAAAAGAAAAAAAATCTCCTTTTTCTTGGTTTATTGGTGTCTTTAATTTGATTGAGAGATATGATCAATCGCTAGTCTTGAATTGATTGAGTTATTGTGAATTATGTGTTATGTGTGGCAATTCTTGATCTTGTTCTGTTAAGGAACTCATGTCTTCTTCATCGAAGCTTAGATCTTTGTTCAATTAGTGAAACAATAATTTCTTTTTGCAATAGTTCAGATCCTAAATTGAACGCTTTGATTTCCATATTACTGCTTCTTTTGCAAAGTTTAAGTAGATCAGTAGACTCTGCTTGTGGTTTCTGCTCATCCAAAATATAAACTTCAAACCACGCTTGTGAGTTATGCACTTAGTGGTCTATTTCTACAAACATTAGTTATGAGATTGGATCATCAATGTAGATGAAGCAAAAGCAAGATCAGTAGAATCCTTTTGCAGAAGCATATGATGCGCTCGATCCATGTCTAATGTTTGAGTTGGTTTCTCCATCGGATTGGGACTAGGTAACAAAAGAGCTAACAAAGCAATACTACAATATCTTGAATCAGCCATCTAAGTCTCCTTTAGCAGTCTGTGTTATCGTGCTTACCAACACTTTTGAAGCTTGTTCATGTAATGGGATTGAAGAAACAAGAATGGCAATTGGTGAAAGAGCTTCATGTACCTTTGGAGGTAAGGAATGAGTTTCAGTTTTCGTTTGCCAGTAAGTAGAGATCAGAGTAGTAAAGAGAATCCGCCGATGATGATGTTGCCTTGTCGACATATTGTTTGCAAGGTTTCGATCATGAAACTCGGTACAAATGTGTTCATCCTAGCTCATACCATGATGTGATCATTATGGTGTATTACATGGGGGTAGATACGGTGTCTTAATGGCTGTGCTCACTCTAAGGGACCTTGTGTCGTCTGTGTTTTTGCCCTGAAACACCTCGAGTATAAGATTATGCAAATAATCTCTACTAAATTGAGTAGATACTTGTGTGTACATTAGGCAAGTGAATATTGTAAAATACTTGACCAAGAAGTAAATCCCTGATTTAGGGTATTTCCTTGTATTATATATTAAGAAGAATAGAAGCAGAGCAATTTCACGGGAAACACTTTCACTTTCATCGAGAAAGCTCGCATTGGGAGATAATATGGCATGGGAATGGGGCGAGCATGTGCGTGGTCATGGGAAGTTGGAGTGCGACCCAAACAACACTAAATCATACTATTTTCGTATCATGTTGCAAACATAACGCGTCCGACCTTTGAGATGTTGCATTGGAAATAGATATTGCATTTGAAATGTTATTCTTATATTTTAAATATCTATAGTCAAATCAAATACCAAAATATTAAAAAAAAAAAAAAGAAAATCATGACGAAATCCATAAATCCTTAGGCCTGGTTTAGCTCACAAAATACTCAACATTATATTTGTTAATATTAGGTATGGTACGTACGACCGACTTATATATGACGAGCCCTTGTGCATAAAGGAAAACTGCTCTTGGGGCATAAAGTGGAAAAGGAAAACTATACGAGTTGGCTTATTAGGGTTTTACTTTGTGGAGATGTGTATATATATTACAGAATCAACTCTATAATATAATAATAGTTTTCGTTTCTTGGTGTTTTCTATTGGTTTCCATCGACAAAGACGAGAGAGCTTTTAGGTTTCTTCGTATCTCCAAACCATTAATGTAAGTTTCTAGTTTTGTGTGAGCGAGTCCTTTTAGGTTATCTCTTCTGCTTAGGATTCTTATTTTTTGTTTTGGGACAGTAAAAGCATGGACAGGATCAGTCCATTATCAGATGACTTGCTCATCCGAATACTCATGTCACTTGCCAAGACAAAACATGTCTTGGCCACAAGTTCTTTGTCTAAAAGATGGCAGCATCTTTGGAGTTTAGTCCCAAAACTTGAGTATGATGATAGAAATCACACTGATGATGATGACAACTACCTGAAATTCACGACGTTTGTTTACCGGTCTTCGCTGTCAAATAAGGCACCAGTTCTAGAGAGCTTGTGTCTCATTCTGGGTCCCAAGTGTCAAGCCATAGATGTTGGTATATGGATTAACTCTGCAGTTGCTCATCGTGTTCGTTCTATTGACATAGATATCTACGATTTCTCGATAGGCCCTATCAGTTTGCCAAGTAGCCTATACACATCTGGAACACTAGAAACCTTGATACTCGAGCATTACATTCGTTTGGATATTCCCTCCTCTGTTAGTCTCCCGTCTTTGAAACGGCTGCACGTTGAGGATATGGATTATTGCGAAGACAAAGGGTCTCTTGCAAGGCTTTTATCGGGTTGTCCGAAACTTGAACGTCTTCTTGTGAAACAAGATAACCTCGACGTGACTCTGTTGGTGCCTTGTTTGAAAAAATTAATGATGACGAATGAGAAAAGAGACTACGAAAAGGGTAGTGGGTTTGTGATAGATGCTCCTTCTCTTGAGTACTTTGACGTTGAAGATGATGTCCATTACGACTTCCATCGAATTGAGTATATGCCTAAGTTACAAAACGCATATATTCAAATGACTCATGGACTTGACCACAAGTTTCTGAATGCGTTTACTTGTGTCCGAAGTCTTGTTCTACGTTTACCATATAATTCAGAGGTACCATCATATTTCGTAAAGTAGAGATCATTTTATGACTGACTGAATGTTTTTCGTCGCTTTAATTCCTCCATATGTTGTTGTTGTTGTTGTAAAGGTTCCTCCTTCTTCTCCTGGCATGATCTTCCCCAACCTTGATGATCTAGCAGTGTATACATGTGCTCAAGGCTGGTGGGATCTCCTCATACATATGCTCCAAGCTTCTCCCAAACTAGTTATTCTCACACTCTATGATGGAGATGACCCTAGTTTTCCTAGTAAAGAAACTCCGGATTGCTGGAAGCGACCGAGTTGTGTTCCCAAGTGTTTGTTGAACAATCTTGAAGTTTTCGATTGGCAAGGTTACATAAGGAGGAGACGAGGAGATAGAGAGATGGCGGCATACATTATAGCCAATGCTACTCACTTGGTTAAAGCAATTTTGAGTCGAGAGAGATGATGATCCATGACTTGGCTATACCCTTCAACTTTTTTATTCAACTGATTTTTTGTTTTGTTTTGCATATCTTTACACAAATTAGTATTACTCTATCTCTTTATACAGAGTTTTAGTAGTGGTAAATGATTTTTTTTAGTGGTAAATGATAAACGGGGTTTGCATTCATTTCAGTGTAATCAAAAAGTGTCATTCTTCTTTCTTGATCTTGGTCCTCCAAAAATTATTTATCTCGTTATCGGTTTTTGGATCAGAGTTAATCATATACATTTATTCATCATAACACAATTCGATGGTTTTTAACACAATTTTAAGCATTCACATCCCCGTCACAGCTTGATTTTTCTGCCATCGAACTGAAAAATTTCGCTGTCACTTGTGACCAAAATACCCTTCAGTTTACACTGGACTTGGAGGGGGCACTTTGTAATTTCTGGGAAATTAAGACACCAGTTGCGACATTTTACATCACGGCCGCGTTTAGTGTTTATTACGCCACGACGCGTTCACTTGTAACCGCCCCGCAATTCGCAGATTGTTCCCCCTTTACCGACGCGCGTTTTTGATGAACAGCGGTATAGGCTTTAGTCAGCCCCGATCTAAATTCTTTGTGAAGCTTAAGTGACGCCAAAATGGGATGATGCTTTTTTAACCTTGCTATTGAAAATGAAATTATTTCTAAAAACTACCATTTATGTTTTAAATATACTTTTTGTTATTAAAACGACACTCCCGTCTCCTACGTTAACGCACAATTAAGCATGTTCTTTCCATTTCTAGTTAAAAACTTTTGTTGTTGTTGATTGTTGTTAGTTGTCCTCTCATCGGCGTTTTTTCAGATCCCGAACCGAAAGATTTTATAACCTACATTAGTTCATTCTTAACCTACACTAGTTAATTAATAACTGCTCTTGGACTTCTAACTTTTACAAAGTCCAAATTAAAAGTCGACACAAACATATATATCAATGTAATTTACTTTCTTCTAGTAACTTGAATCAAAATTCTTTCCAAATTCTTCCGTTTTTTTCCCAAATTCTTTTGATCTAATGCCAATGAAGAGACCTTCATCTGCTATGAACAACATCAAGTAAATAATGAGCATGGACACATTTTTAAATATAGTTTCAAGGTATGAGAAGAACTTGAAGCAAAGGCGTAATTAACCCATGGTTTTTTTCTAAAAAAATTTAAGGTGAAATCTAGAAGATATGCGTCAAAGTTTGGGAAAAGGGATCTATTTTATATTTTGTCGAAATTAATGGTTCTATGATATATTTTTGATGAGGAAGTAGATATTATAATAAGAGATAACTAACAGAAAAATCAAACCACAAAGTAAAAATAAAGTCTTTATGTGTAAAGTTTGCTTTGTTTGTATTTCTATAACTTTTGAACTACACAAAAACAAATTCGTCTAGTTTTCATTTGTACAAAATTTGCTTAAAAAATGCAACATAAAACAACTAGATGAAGAATGATGAAATTGTGTATGATAAAATTATTTCATGAGATGGTAAGATGGAGAAGATAGTGAGATGAATTCAAATGACTAAAACGTCGTTTTCGTGGATTTTGTTGATTTTATATAATAACTAACACCATAAAAAAAATATGCATTCAAAAAATAAAAATCACTAACATTGTTATTTATTCTTCTTCAATAATCTTAAATCCAAACCGTTTTTTTCGATTCAAACAGAGAAATTTTTTAAAAAATTGGGTGGGGGGGGGAGCTGTGGGAAGATTTGACAGCATGCAAGTAAATGAAAAAGACTCAGAAAACAATCAAGTTAACGAGGAAAATCTTGATACCAGAAGTAATGCAGTTATTCTTTGGAGGAGATGTGAATTGCTTCTGCAAAACCATGGACAAATCTATAATTTATTTCTTACCCTTACCCAATAATAAATAAAATAAAAAGTTGTGGTTTAAAATAAAGAAACTAAGAAAACATAATTAGAGCGTACGACATAGGTTGATCCTTTATAATTTGTTAAAGAGGTGTAGTTTGCTTTTTTTTCTTTTTGGAAGTTGTTTGATATTTGTAGTGAACACAATTTTAAAATCTAGTTTAAAATGATTAAATGAACGCTGAAAGTCTTTTTTGTTTATTATGGATCAAACCCTTTAATATATATGCAAGTATTTTCCCACATTCATAATAATATATTAAAATTCTGCAAAGTTTTTTAAAATGTTAAAATGTCAGGTCCGAATGTTTTCTTCCTATTCTTCTTTTCCAGGGCTTCAAATGGATGAACCATTTTGCTTATTCATCAATTTGTGTTTGATATCATTTTGTTCTTCAATTCATCGTTTAGGTTTTGTCGTGTGTTACCGCCGTTTGGATATCGCCATATTCAATTAATCTTAATCCCTTGTAAACACACAAAAATCTATTGAATTTCTGTATCATGTTAAAGCAAGTTTTGATCAAGGCTCAGCGTCGGAAACGGAGAGGATTCCTAACCAAATTTCTGTATTCCTTTCGACATTCTCTTTTGTAGATCTTGACGACAAATATAAAACAATTGATGTGAACCAGATTCGGTGTTGTCAATTAAATCATGAGCATTCCAATGAAGATGAGCAACCTTAGTATGATTTATCCAGATGGACTCGAGGCACCTTTCCACGTTCCACCTCAACCAATAGTTTGGAACTGAGTTTGAGTTCACAGTATCAAATCTACTTTTAAACCAAAGACGTTAAGGAACAGTCTATCTGATACTCTCAAATGCCTCTGATTTAAGTATGTGTTTTACCCCTTAAATCAATAAAAACGTACAAAATCCAAATGTTAGAAATTTATTAAACAATAGAAAATTAAAATTACACATATAAACTTGAAAACATTACCAATTTGACGTTTCTCCCAATATGTACTTGTATGTGTTTCTTGAAAGAAAAAACAAAAATCCTCCCATTAATTTCTTCAACTTTCTTCGAAATCTCCAAACCCAACTGGTGTAGATATTTGTCTCCCCTGTATTCCTTAACTACATTGTCATGTAGGGCCAAAGTATCATATAATCAACTCTTTTTTAATAGAGTTATATGAATCAAACATGAGAACGATACTTTTTAATGTGTTCAAAACCTTTTTCTCAGGTTATATGCCACTAACCAGAACACAAACATATATACCCCATATTCCTACCTAGTAATAATATATATATTTTCCAAACATGAAAATTGTTATGAAAATTATTTAAAACTTAGTATGTTTTTACCAAAATTAAAAAATATTGAATTTAATATGCTTACGATTTATAACATAAAACAAAAAGAATCATTTAAAATGCCTGATTTTATTTCAGAATTAGTACAAACCAATTCACATAATATATACGGGCATAAATGTATTTTGGTTAAGCGAAGGTAGCTTGGTGTAGGCTCACATACACTACTTCAACCCCACATGTTATTCATGATTCACGAAGAAAATGGTTTCCCACCGTGCTTAAAGCTATACACCCCAACCCAACGTGCTCTAGACGTGAGCGTCGAAAAAGGCCATGCAGTATAAAGAAAACAACATAGAGACGTTCAAATATGGTGTATAACAAAGACGCCCATTGATCTCAACATTCATCTATATTGAATCTAAGGAAATGTATTTCATTTTCAACATACAACTACAATGATATAATTGCCAAACAAGCAATAACAAAACAATTTCCCATTAATCAAACAAAAACGAATCTCTAGTATTTTTCAAAAAATAAGAAGAAACTTGATTGTGGTTAGAAGCGAGAGGCGGGCAAAGGGATGGGAGAGAGGAAATGTGAAGATAAGGAGAGCGTTTGTGACCGAGCAAAGAGCCGAACCTGGTGACCGGCACCTCGTACGGTGGCCAAAATAAGCGCTCCGGCATAAGTCACAACCCATCGAGCCACTTGACACTTGTGAAACCATGACCTCCATGGTGACTCCACCTTAAGTTCTATCTGCTTTATGCTATAACGCGTAGATGTTACTGGAACTCACCCATTTGTATATATACTAACTATATATAACGTTAATTTCTTGTTCCATAAGCAATAGTGTTAGTGTGCTAGTACCAAAGCAAATACCATGAAAGGAGCAGCCGTCTTGCTTCGCCGGTGTCTTTCACTTCCGGTGGCTCTCTCCATAAACGAATCAATCTCTCTCTCTTTTGGCTTCATTCATGGCTTCCTCTCCGCACCTAAACCAAAACGAAAAGACACCATCACAGAATCTGAATGGTGTTGTTCCTCTTGTTTCCTCTGATTTGGGTATTGGTTCACCTCCGACCGTCGAGATACCCCCTCCGATCAATGTAGATACGAGTAGCTCTCAGTCTCCATCTTCTATCGACCTTCTTACATCAAGTATCGAGCATGTTGGGAATGGTTCCAATTCTCAGAACATTGTATCTCCGACAACAATCGTTGGCTCTCCAACAACAAAGCAAGATGTATCTTCTTTCGCTATCCCTAAAGGAGCGTGGGAAAGACCTTTGTGGCCAGCTCTGAAGGTTGATCAGCAACAGGGGCGTCTGGCTAATGATCCTGCAAGCTCTTCAAAGACTCAAACAGAAAATGCAGAGTTGAAGGCAGCTTCAAAAGAATATCCTTGGGCAGCAAAGATGAATCCATCTTTGAGAAACCTACACAGAGTCACCGTTCCAGAATACATGGAGGATGGAACTCCAAAGGTAAGAATTCCAAGCCATGTTCTTCTAGGTGGTGTAGAGAACCAAAAGGAATTTTTGGTTGGTCAATTTTATCGGTGCTCTGCTCCGTCTAGGGGTCAGATTCAAGCAGTCGTTACTAGGATTTGGGGCAAAAAGTGTAGGATCTTTTGTCGCAAATTGGGAGAATCAACTTTCTTATTCCACATTCCTGATGAGTCAACTCGGAAATGGGTTCTCCAGAGAGGTTTGTGGCATGTCGACGATTGTTTGATGTTTGTATCAACATGGACTCCTGCAGAGACTATCTCTGTGCCAGAAATCACAACAGTTCCTGTTTGGTTGACACTAAAGAATATCCCGAACCAACTATATTCATTCAAGGGGATTAAGTGGATTGCTTCTGGTATTGGTGAACCTATGTTAACAGAGAAACCATGGCTTGATCCAACTCATATGGGAGAAGCCAAGCTATTGGTCGAGGTAAAACTCAACAAACCCTTTCCACAAAGAGTTGCTCTATTGGATATAAGTGATGCTATCACCATGGTTGATGTCATCTATTCGTGGCTGCCCTCGAAATGTCTTATATGTGGCCAATTGGGACATAAGGCAACTCGCTGCTTACTTCAGAATCCAAAGATGATATCTCAACCAGCTCCAAAGGTGAATAGCACTGTCTCTAATCTAAACACAACAAAGTATGATCCACCAATTGCTTTCGTTGTTGCTTTGTCTTCTGCTACTAGCTCTGAAATGGAGGCTCCTAAAGACACCAATCCCATTGCTACAGCCATTACTACTGCTACATTACCTGCTCGCATCACACAATCTGATCGTGTAACCATTTCTGCTGCTTCTCCGATTGCACCAGCTATTATATTATCTTCTCCCAAGATTGGATCTTACCCTTCAGGTATATGTAACACTAGCAACAAAAGCTCTATGACTTTGGTCTTGTCTAAAAAGACCTCTCTTTCCAATCAACTCTCCCCTACTACTACTCATGCAGAGCTTAGTACACACATATCCTCATCAAGCAAAGAGTGTAAAAATCGATATGCCTCTTTGGTTTCTTCAGAAGATGATGAAGAAACTCAGGTTTCGGAAGACGATTCTGAACCGTTGGATCTTTTGACTCCTGCGGGAAAAAGAATCCTTAGAGAAAGACCGGTCAAACCATCAACAAAGGCTAAAGAAATGAAATTGCATTTCGAATCGGCTCCGCGTGGAAACCGTGGTCGTGGAAGAGGAGGTCGTGGCTAAAACGATTTCCAGAACAAATATTACAACTAAATCGAAGCGGAAGACTCGATTTATTCTCTGATCTCTTTTGTTGTGATCTCTCTTTACACTTGCTGTAATGTACTCCCAAAACTCGTTGGCTTGTGTCAATGTGTAATCCTTAGTATGAATAAGAAATATTTTCCAAAAAAAAAAAAAAAAAAAAAAAAAAAAAAAAAAAAAGAATACCATGAAAACCTTGACATTGATGCGAGAGTCTCTTGTGACTTTCTTCCTGTCGTAAACGACCTCCGCAGACTGAGGAACATAGTGACCTAATGAAACAAAAACAAAATCGGTCGTAGAGATATTTTGTATTACAAAAGGTGATATAGTTTGGTTTTTTTTTTTTTGATATTTGACTAAATTCTAATTGCAACTCAACGTTTCAAACATATTTCTGTTGCAAGTCCTTAAACATTAGATTTATCAAAACTATCATCGTAACATCATACCATACCAAGCTAAATATACAGTTTAAACAAGGATTCCAAAAAAAGAAAAACAAAGGGATCATAAATACGTTATTCATTCAAAATAAAGATGAACCTATTGCTGCTTCACAAAATAGGATTGAGGAACATAGCAATTGAAGAGCCACATCATAAGCTCCAAATAATTAGGGAATTTACCACATGCATGACCATGACAAGTAGACCGTAAATAACTGATATAAAGAACCTTGAAAACGATGCAGAGCTATGCACAAAACTTAGTCTTTGCAACTTCCGTAATCGAGTCATGTGTAAACAAGATGGGAAGGAATTGTGATTTGTGAATAATTGCGTTATTCACAATTCTCTACCCAAAGAACTCTATACCTGAAGTGTATGAAACGGTGAACACTGAAGAAAAGAAGGCATACTTTTTAAGCTGTCACAATATCATCTGCAACCACATCACAAATTGTTTTGTAGTCTAACTCATATGTATGATCAAAGGGAGTAGAACAAACCATGCTCTCGGATCATACAAACTAACTCTACGAAGTATGAAATATCAAAACTTGAATACTCAAAGAGAGAGACCGAAGAATCTGGTACAAATCATTAGCCGAAAGTAAAACAATTTACTACTTAGAGAATTTGGATTTAAAAAGTATATTTCCACATCAAACTCTTTGTCTTTCTCTCTATTCCTTCGTTCGACACATAACACCAAAAGAGATAAGCCAGAACAGAAAATATCACTCACTCACTCACTTTTCAAAAACAATTTAGAGTAAAACCGTCATTCCCTTTAGAAAAAATTGGATTGTATACTCTAAAACTTGTTGAACATTGGAAAAATATATCAAATTTTACAAAATTGGAAAACTACCCTCAATATTAAACAAATTATCATATAAAATATGTTGATAGTTAAAATTGTTTAGTGTAAATTTTGAAATTAAGTTCAATTTATTAATAGCTCATATTTATTTTTTAAAACAAAAAAACTATATGATTAATTAATCATAATTTTTTCCAACTAAAATTATAATTAAGTAAGTTGATTTATTTTACACGGTTGATTTATATTTTCTTCGTTGATTTTTTGCTCTATTGATTTATTTAAACTACTGACTTATTTTTTTTATGTTCGTGACTTAATTTTCAGCTTGATCGACTTATTTTCAACTATGGATTTATATTTGTATTGATCGATTTTTTCCTTTGTCGACTTATATAACCATTCACTTTTTTTTTGTTCGTCAACTTAATCATCAGATTCGTCGATATATTTTCAACTATGGATTTATATTTGTATTTTGGTTGACTTTTTTCTTTGTCGACTTATATAACCATTACCTTATTGTTTTTGTGATCGTCGACTTAATTTTTCAGTTTCGTCGACTTCTTTTCAACTATTGATTTATATTTGTTTTGACTGATTTTTTTCTTTGTCGACTTGTATGATTATTGACTTATTGTTTTTATGTTCGTCGACTTAATTTCTTGTATTCATCGATTTATTTTACACTATCCACTTATTTTAAATATTTATTAATTTAAAAATTTATATGAATTTTTATTTAAAACTGAAAAATCAAATGATTTTGATTTTTAAAAATTAGAATGATTAATAATTAACTAATAGCCTAATAGTAAAAATATCATTTCAAATTAAAAATAGGGTAATTTTCAAATGTTAACAAATTTGATATAGTTTTCAAATTTTCAAACAAACTTAGAGTATTTATCCAATTTTCCCTTGTCTTTATTTGTAAAACTATTACCATAGCAGAAAACTATAAAGCAGTAAAAGCTCCAAAAAACATCTTGTATGCAATCAATCACCACAACTCCTAATTTTACAGATTGTCAGTTTTGAACGCACATCCAACATCTGATCCTCTTGACAAGAAAAAAGGAGAAAGAAAGTAAAACACCTTTTCGCATTTATTCCTTTTTTTATTTAGAGCATTTTGAAACATGCTAACTTCAGTAAAGCTCCTCCATGTCCCTTCGAACTCTTCGTAATCAACAACAACCTGTTAATTTGTCCACGAAGCATTGTTACAATTCTTTTTCTTTCAAGGAAACAAATGTACAATTCTGACCGGAGGAACAAAACACATAACAAATATATTTCTCGTGATCACAAATTAAATTGATATTTAATCTAAGAAAAATATTTACGGTGAAAGATGAAAATCTCATACGGTTATTTGTCTGTTCCTCTGTTGTGAACCATGTCGTATCATTTCCGCGTCCTACAATACATTTTTTAAAAACATCATTGCGAGAGGATAAATTTTGACTGGTGTAGAGAAATCGCAATCAGTTCTACAATATCTCTAGAGCAAAGAAACCCTAAATTTAAAAAATAGAAATTAGTTTCGTACCTTGGTGTTACCATGCGTGTCTTTTGACAACGCAATTAAGTTGTTGATCTTTAGAATAATCGGAGGCGTAGACCGATACAATCTCCATGGCTCTTATGGAAGAAGAATACGATTAACAGACTTGGTTCCGAAGTCGTTTGTTTTCTTCGACGCACAATTTCTCAATGTTAAGGGAGATGGTGAAAAGGTTTAGTAATTAAATTCTGAAAAG
Source organism: Arabis alpina (assembly GCA_900128785.1). Taxonomy (NCBI): domain Eukaryota; kingdom Viridiplantae; phylum Streptophyta; class Magnoliopsida; order Brassicales; family Brassicaceae; genus Arabis; species Arabis alpina. The sequence continues at coordinate 26,847,953 of LT669792.1, forward strand.
GGATCATGAAAGGGAATTGCATACATTTACGTCCAAGAGGTGCTTGTTAAGTGTAGGAGAGAAGATGAAATGAAGCGGCAAAGAGAAGGTGGAAGAAGAAGAAGCAGTTTTGGAAATCAAAGCGTCTTTAAATTAGTCGCATAAAAAGGGTTTTTTCTGTAAGGTACCACATGACATTCTTTGGTATATTTAACGTGCTGATATGACGGAAGGAGGAGAGTGCCATCCTATAAGATCTTATAAATGTGTAGTATGGTTGTCTTTCTTAAGTTAAATTTTTTGCTTTATTTATTGTGAATTGGATGCGATATGACTTTACAATTGAATCTCTGTTAATTCATTATCCCGGTAAAAGAAGCAAATCGGTTGCGGAAAAAAAAAGATATAGAGAGAGTGAAATGGCAGTTTTCTCACAGAAAAGAGACGATGGGAGGAAGATAGACAAAAGTCACACGGTTGGATATAGGCCTGGGACAAAAGTCATACATTTATGGTAAGTGGTTCTATATTTTATTTTCATAATTATTTCATTTTTTACAATCTCTCTTTCATATTTATTTTATCATTATTTAGAAGAAAAAATCAAGGGTTAATTAGGTGTATATTAGTCTTTGAATCTTTAAATTAGGTGAGTAACATTAAGTGAAATCAAATGAGGTAAGTAGCATTAATTTAGCACATTATGACGAAATATCCTTAATGAATTGATCAATAACAGTTTAGTAAAAAAATTACTAAAGTAAAAAATCTATTACTGAATTTTGGTTTTCTTTTTTTGGTAATTTTAATTTATGTTTTTTAGTTTTTTTTTAAAATAGAAATTGTAAACAAATAAAGGTAATATAGTTATTTTGCTCATCTGAATATTATTCAACTAATTACCTTTTTAGTAGCTGCTAGATTCCTAATCATGAGCCAAAAACATAATATTCATGCTAATTTTCCTTATAGATATGCTAATATGTTCTTAAAAATGTGGCTTCCAATCCATCCCCTAAATATTATTAGGGAGGTGATTTTTACAAAATTGTTTATGTATCTCATTCTCCTTCAAAGTTAGGCAAAATAAAAGTCATGTCATATGTGACATGGCTAATTAGAAACATTGACTAAGGCATCGACTCATTCTACTTAAATAATAACAAAAAGTGTGGCTCATTTGATTTTTTTAAAATAAAAAACGTTGCCCATTAGAAAAATTTACCAAAAAATATTCTTAAATATAATTGTATTCATTATTCCATTATATATAAGATACATTTTCTTATAAAAAAATTTCCATTGTCATTGCCAATCAAAGTTTGTTCAAGATGGTTTATAACGCTAAACTCATCGATTTAGAAAATTTAATATATAGAAAGATCATTCCGGTGAGTATAAATACAATATTCTTTTTTCTATTGATAGCTTTTTGTATTTTGTTTTTGATTGTTAGAGCATCTTTAACCATCATTTTTGATGAGTTTCTTTTGTTGAAATTGAAATGAAGTGAAATTGATCATTCTTCTGATGTAATTTTTTTTTGTTTGCTAAACTTTTTTCAATTTAAAATGCAGAAGAAATAAATAATTTACATGCCAGCCCATGGCCTTAGTAATTTGGGACAAGCCCAATAGTTTTTTTTAAAAAAAAATATAGAAAAAGCCCAATAAACTTAAAAGAAAAAGAACCCAAATAAACCAAGATGTGTTCGATGATGGTAGGTGATTAAAGTCGGTTTGTACTAAGGGATAACAGATTCGTCTCTGTCTCTGCAAGGGTTGAAGCGAATCATCAATTGGCCGAAGTAAACCAGAATTGAAGCATCTTGGAGTATAGTTGGGGGGTTCGATTGCCAGATGCTTGTAGCGCGATTGCGAACTATACCATCAACTAAATTGATGATTGAGTCGACAGCTCTGAAGTTTTGGCGATGGCGTCGATTGTTCCTCTCACACCAGATGGAGTAGTTGGTGCTCTGCCATGCTATCCAGGTTACAATTCTCTTCTCTTTGGGCCCTGATAGTTGTTGTAAAGCGGTGAGATTGTTACTCCAGTCACGAATGAGGAAAATTTGACATCTCCTACTTATTGTGCTCCAAAGACTCTAGGAAAAATCGCATAGAATAGGTGATCTCTACTCTCTGGGGACGAGTTACACAAGAGACAATTTGGGCTAGTAGCCAAACCCCAGCGAATAATCCGGTCTCTTGTAGGACAACGGTCAAGAACCACCAACCAAGTGAGAAAGCTATGCTTAGGGATTCCATGTGAGTTCCAGACAGCCTTATGCCAAGGTACTAGAGGTACATGTTCTCTAATTATATTATACAAATGGCCCGTAGAGAACTTAGACATTACCACATCATCTACAACCCATTCATAGTAATCATTTTCATTGCCAAGTGTGATAGTGGGCAAGTAAGCTTGTAGTAATACCTGGTTTTCAGATCTTGCAGGTGGCAAGCGCCATCCATGAGCTGACCTTAACTCGTGCAAAGTGATATTGGAATGGAGACCAAGTCTATTTACTTAATAAATTCATCCAATCTTCAAACAGGTTCTAAATATAACCAATATATTTACTTTTGTCATTTTTTCACAAAACACTAATATAATTATAGAAAGTTAATTTATACATTTTTTTTTAACGTTTTCTTAAACATTACGAAAATAGTTTTTGTTTCTCTAGATTTGTAAAATCATTGATTCAAATATTGAATTATAGAAGCTTGTAGGGGAGTGCCTTTTTGTATAACTATGTACATTTTTACATAAAGATCACAAATTACTCTCTGTATATTTTGCTGTACAATTTATAAATAATGTGACCATTAATTTTATACTTTATATATCAAATTTAAGATTTATTTATTTATTTTAAATTACGATATTACAACATTCTCAATTTTTTTCTTTTCTACTTCCAAAACCTGAAAATAACATTTTGAATAAAATATTATATTTTAAAGTTTCACCTTATTTTCTTATTTTAGTGAAATCGTTCAATATCATTTAGTGAAATCATACATCCTCTTTTTTTAAAGCATTCAGTCTCTTAACACTCGGCTAAAACTCAATTACGATACTTCAATAATTAACATCATTGAATCTATTTTTTCTTTGATTATTTTTTATTAACATTTCTATTCAGCGCTCTTATATATAAATTCGTAATATTTTGATTATTTCATTATTGTAATTTTTAATTCGGAAATAAATACTCAAAAATCCTAAGTATGGTTCGTATGATGCATTTATTAAACTTAACGACAAAAATTTGATTTAACTATTTACAATTTATGTTACTTTGTTTACTTATTTTTAGTAGAACATAACTCAAGCAATGCATGATTTTTTTTGTCTTACACCAATTTATACCTTATATCTTTAAAATAATAGTATTATAACACTTTCATATTTTTCTTTCATACTTCCATAAAATTATATAACATTATAAATAAAATCGTATATCCTAAATTTTCATCTTATTATCTCATCTTTAATTAGATGGTTCAATATCCTTTTAGTAAAATTATATATATTCTTTATCTTTAGATCAACAACCTCTTATATTAACACGTTCATCCCTCATTGGTTCAAATATGCTCATGTCTTTTTTTAACGAATAGGTGTAAGTGCGTTCATAACAAAAAAAAAACCAATAGCCTCTTAACAATTTTGTGACACTCAAGATTCTTTTTATTTGATGTCGCTAATATTTTTATTCACTTTTTCTTATATGTATATTCGTTTTACATATTTCTAATTTTTGAAATTGAATATATAAACTTTTATCTTATCATAAATTCATAGTAAATACTCAAATATTAATTTCTACTTTTAGTAATTTATTGACTTATTTTTCGTTTTATAATTTAATTAAAAAATTAGTAGCTATAAGTAACAATAAATATACATATATATGAACTAAATGAACTTAAACCTAAAATTAATTGTTAAATTTTTTTTTTGTCTATATGGACACCTTAGATAGAGAGAGGACTCCCTAATTATATATATGATTTCCAGATAAAAATAATATTCATTGATCAAATTGGAATTCAAAATTTAAAAGAAAGCTAATGGCCGTACATTTATAGTTAATTAATATTATTATAAAAATACTTCAATGTAACTTTTAAAAATGTTTACATAGATATTCATACCAATTACGAAAACAAAAACAACTACATAAACGATCATGACTCTAACCGGAACCAGTAGATTTAATGTATGGTAATTGTTGACGAACTCAAAAACAAAACGATAACGACTACATTTTTCTTTTCTTTTTCTTTCTTTAAACAATATAAATCCGGAGTGTGATATCCAAAAATCAAAATTCAAATTATTAAATGAATTTCAAAAATTCATGTTATTAACAATAATGTCTTTAATGAAAACTATATTTTCCTAAATTTAAAAATAGCATATAAATAGTTATTTGTGATTTTTGAAAAATAGTATCAAATATAGGGTTAACCATTATAGTTGGACCACACGTAAAGTTTGTTTCAATGATATGTGTTTTGAGAGATTTAGCATCTAGCTTCTCGTAATAAACCTAACAAAATATTGGACCTAGCAAGATTCACAATTATAAGGAAGATTCACAGCATCTTCCTATGCCCTTTTTCTTTTTTGTAATTTCCTTTGCCTCTCTTCCTCTCCAAACCTCTCCTTCCTCTTCTTTATCTTCTGCTCCATGGTCTCCTCTTCATATGTGATCGGCGTTGGAGTGAAGGGTTTTCTCTAGCAATTTAACAAAAATTTATCTTAGTCTTTAAATAACAAAGAAAATATTTAAATATGACTTTCTTTTTCTAAATAAAAAAATAACCTCTTAATATCGAAAAATTAAAAAAAAAAAACTAAGAAAAGAAGAAGAAGCTTACCTGCGCGATTACTGTAGTCGGAGAATTTGCGGCGTTGGTTAGGTTTAACGGAGGAGGTGGTGGAGGTGAATTTGCGGCGTTGGTTAGGTTTACCGGAGGAGGTGGTGGAGGTGAATTTGCGGCGTTGGTTAGGTTTACCGGAGGAGGTGGATCTGTAGTGGTAGTGGTACTCGGAGTCGGAGTGGTGGTGTGCGGAGGAGGAGGAGGTGGTGAAAATGCAGCAGCGATCTTCTTCTGTGGAGAAGCGGCTTTGGTTTTCTAAGAAGAAGACAAAACAATCGGTGAGAAGACGAAGACGAAGATGAGATTTAACGAAAGTGAAGAAGACGAAGTTACCGGCGGTGGTGGTGACGGCTGAGGAGTGGTGGTGTGAGAAGTAGATGGTGAAAATGCGGCGGCAGAAGCGGCTTTGGTTTTCTAAGAAGAAGACAAAACAATCGGTGAGAAGACGAAGACGAAGATGAGATTTAACGAAAGTGAAGAAGACGAAGTTACCGGCGGTGGTGGTGACGGCTGAGGAGTGGTGGTGTGAGAAGTAGATGGTGAAAATGCGGCGGCAGAAGCGGCTTTGGTTTTCTAAGAAGAAGACAAAACAATCGGTGAGAAGACGAAGACGAAGATGAGATTTAACGAAAGTGAAGAAGACGAAGTTACCGGCGGTGGTGGTGACGGCTGAGGAGTGGTGGTGTGAGAAGAAGGTAAGTTGGTCGTGATTAGGAGGGCTATGGCACGGAGAAGACGTTCAAGGTTCACCATCCGATTCTCCATCTCTCTCTCTAATCTGTGTTCTCTGAGTTTGATTGATTTTTTCCCCCTCTCTTCTTATATATAGGCTCGCAATTCCAAATGTGAAATCCCTTTAGTTGTTTTCTTAGGTCTTTGTTAGTATGAGAGTTTCTGGAATTGACCTGAAATTGGATCGTATGATACAGGTGATGATGGCTTACTGTAGTTTGTATGTTTGGTAGTTTGATGTGTCCTGCATCATCGATACTGAGCTTGTTGATGCATGATTCTGTGTTGGTGCTTCATGAACCATTCGACTTTAAGTTACCATTATAAGTGTTGTTTCTTCTGAGAGCTATAGGTTTTGAAGGAAACAGGTCCGTTTTGTTGCTTCGAAACCATTGAATACAAGCTCTCTACTTTTTTTGTTACTCTATGGTGTTTAATTTGTGTGGATCTTGGTGCTACATGAAGCAGTTTAGCTTAACTTATGTGTACAGTGATCATCACTGGCTTTTTCTTTTTAATTGAATCGATGAAAGCCATGGGAGTAGCAGTTGCTACAAAACCAGGTTTCAGTGATTGTCCTGCACTTTTATTGCTGTGTTCTTGATACATATTGATGCAGGACTCCTCCAATGGAGATCATACTCGATGAGCCAACCTACTTATGGATACCTACTGTCGAATTTTGCTTCAGTTAAGATACTAAAACCACTTCTGAAACGCTTGCTTTCTCTGAATTTGTCTCTGCATTTGCTTTCTGGTTCTTGAGTGAGAGCTTCTCTTTGCAGGTTTTCGACAATCCTAAATGGAAGCTAGAGATTGCTCTCCAATACCTCACCAAATACATTCCAAAGGTTTGTGTAATCCTTCTCGCGATGGCTAACGAAAACACTAGAGCGCTTCCATCTTGTTCCGTTTCTCTTTTATCTCATTTTTTTTGTTCTGCATCTTTTGTCTTTGTCTGACATAGAAATATTGCACTAGTCTGAGTTGCTACGTGAGGACAGATCAGTTACATCCACCGCTGACGATCAAGGGTTCAGGTTTCACAATTTGGACTCTTCCTTTTCTCTCAGTTTCTGTACCAAGCAGAGTGGTTTTTTATTTTTACACAATTGTTGTTTTTGTTTCTTGACAATGAGACTACAGCTACGGAAATCTGAAGATGATACATCGATTTCTGCTTTGAGCCTGGATGAGTTAGACGCTGCTAGTGTTCTCGTGCCTCAGATTTTTCGTCCTGCCTCGTTCATCTTTGACTGGATGACTACCTAATGCATTGTACCACACTCTAGAATGTGAACAGTATCTTCTTCTTTATGTTCATCCACGTAGGTTTTTTTGCCATGACCGAGCGCAGATTAATTCATGAAACTCTGCAAAAGTGGGTGATGTGTCCAATATGCAGATGTTAGAAATAATGCATATGCTGATGACAGTCGGAAACTCGGAATGGTTCTTCATCAGATCAAGATCACAAAGAAAGTGAAGCATCATTGGCTGTTCAAGGTTCATATGGAACAAAGGTTAGCTTCATTGCTTCTATGATTTGTGCGTTAGTAGAAGTAATTCTTTCCATATAAATTTGCTTTGCGTATGGTTCTTCATCAGATCATCCATCTTTTGGTGTTATGAAGAAAGAAGCTCCATTGTACAGTTTATGAGATGAAATAAGAAGATGGTTATTGCATTTCTACTACTACAAAACAAGAAAGAGAGCATGCTTATAGTTCTTCGATTCTCATAGAAGGCGATTGCAGTAGAGACAAGATTACACAGACCCCAGTATTAAGAAAGCCAGAGCAGAAACTGTATATAAATCATGACGCTTCAGTTCGATTTGAGCATCAGTGGAAACAGATGCAGGACCGAAATCGCTCAATTTTACCAAATTATTCAATTCCTTGTTACACAACAAAGACTGAGATGTATAATTCCAGGACCAAATTACTCAATTTCTCTCAAATGGTCACTCTTTTAATGTTGAGACCTTCTAGTATAATTCCAGTACAAGCCAAGCTGAATTTTGTTTTGTAGTTCGGTTTCGGTCTCTCATTCAGTTAAACTAGATTTACATTAATAATTATATCGCCATTAGGGGATTATATAATAGTTACATTAATAATTTCGATGAAAAACGCAATTGTATTTTGGTATAACTGTGTTTTGATGAAAAAACGAAGAATAAAATTTATTATAAATAAAGTTTGATGCAATTAATTATTTGGAACCTGACACGTGGACAAATAAGTAGAAGTAAAAGGTGAGAATGAGAAGAAAAAAAAAAAAAAAGAATTAGGAGAAGAAAAAGATGGTTATTAGATTAATTGTTTGATGATCTTTATTAATAAAAAAAATGTGTATATACAAAAACTGATGGCATAAATGTAAATAACACGACTTTTAGATGGACTTGGACTATATTCGTCATAATCAAACCGAAGGCCCAATTACTGATCCTAATCATATCATCATAGTTTAATGGACTTGGGCTCTATTTTAATGCAAGACCATAGTTTCAATCGGTGGTGGTGTAAAGATTTTAAAAGAGATTTTATAATTAAAAATAAAGTAAAAGAAAAGAGAGAAAGTAATATCAGTTCTTATAGAAGACATTTTGGAAACGGTTTTAAAGCAATGTTTTGAAAACCGGACCGGACCGGGGGTCGGACCGGGTTCAACCGTGAACCGGCCAGCTACCCGGTTCGGGTCGACCCGGGTTTGATTTTTTTTTTTTTTTTCATATGTAATTTTTTTATAATTAAAAATTTATAAAAACAAATACTTGTTTTAAATTTAGTTAATTTTTGTTATGATTTAATGTTTTTAATTTTTTTTACATATAAACTTAATTATTTGTCACTAATCTTTGTTTATAAATAATATTTTTGTTATTTAAATGATGTTTTTCATGAATAATATTTAGAAATATGTTTATTTAAATATATTACTATATATTTGGGTATTATAGTTATAAAAAAACTATTTATATATATATATATTTTTTTAAACTATTAAACCCGGTTCGACCCGGTTCGATCCGGTCGAACCACGTTGACCCATGACCCAAAAGCTTATCCGGTTCGGTCGCCGGTCCGGTTTTAAAAACATTGTTTTAAAGAGTATCTCTGATATATCATGGTTTTTACCATCTTTTGGCCATGATTTAACCCGGTTTTATCGAGTCTTTTTAAAAAAATTCTAGTGTTTTAGAGTCTTGGCATGTTCGTAGATGAATGGAGCTTAATTGGTGATTATGGAGCATTTTGGAGCATCAAGGAAAGAGCAGTCGAAGTCGCAAGCTTAATGCAGAAAATGCAGAATTTAAGCTTCCCGTCGATCGACGTAAGCACGTGTGCATCGATCGACGGAGAAATATGTTCGCGAAAAGAGAGGATTTTCCGATTTTGAAGATTTTCTTTTTACCCCAAAATTCCAAAAGTTAACAAATTAAGCCCAGTCCGAAACCTAGCGTATAAATACTCAGTTTTCTTTTAGTTTTCAGTAAGCTTTCTTTTATCAAAAACCGTAGAGGTTCAGAGAGATTTTGAGAGTTAGGGAGACAAGTTTTCAGACTATTCAGATTTCTTCGAACCCTTCTGTATCTCTTTACTCTACTTTTAATGCAGTATTATTCAGTTATTGTGATTTGCTTTGCATCAGTGTCTGAGTATTCTACTTGTTAGGTTTAGGGTTTTTCAAAGGAATTAAGATGGATTGTTAGAATTGAATTCGTGTTAGGATTATCTATTGGTTCTTCATCTATATTGTTATAACCCTGATTTAGGATTGATCACTCTAAATTAGCTATCTTAAGTTGATTAATTAGAAGCGGAAGCATTGATAACCTGACCATAATCTTAGATGAGCAAAATCACCTATTGTCAAAGGAATTTGGTTTAGGAATTTTGTGAACAATTGAAACCTGAACTTTAATGCTTGCATAAATTGATTGATTTTACAAAGGAATTTGGATTTTAAGGGTTTATTCATATTAGAGTTTCAAGTTCGAGAACGATTCTTCATTAAAATCCTGACAGTTTATTAATTTTATAATTTATCTTTGCCTTCAAACGAAAACCTAGCTTTTGTTTAATTAAATTCTTAAAAAACCAATAATCTTTCTTTGCTTTGAATTATTTCCTGCTTTTTATATTATTTATATTGCTTAGCTCAATTCGAAATCAAATATCTTATCGTTTGATTTGACTCACAGTGATTCGATCCATACTACAGTTGATCTCTTAATTTGAGAGAGTAGCCCCGAATAAATTTAAGCATATCAATTTCTCCACTAAAAAGAAATTTAAAAAGTGTTTTTAAGGAGTTCTTATTTTTTTTTTAAATTAATAAAACAACACTTCATAATATTAAGAACAGAACCGCTTCTTCTGTTAGGACTAGAAGAAACACATTAACAACCTTTACGTGTCAAAACGTGATGTGATGAGGATAGTTTAATTAAATAAGAAAAGAAAAAAAATCTCATTTTTCTTGGTTTATTGGTGTCTTTAATTTGATTGAGAGATATGATCAATCGCTAGTCTTGAATTGATTGAGTTATTGTGAATTATGTGTTATGTGTGGCAATTCTTGATCTTGTTCTGTTAAGGAACTCATGTCTTCTTCATCGAAGCTTAGATCTTTGTTCAATTAGTGAAACAATAATTTCTTTTTGCAATAGTTCAGATTCTAAATTGAACGCTTTGATTTCCATATTAGCAATCTAAGTCTCCTTTAGCAATACTACAATATCTTGGATCAGCCATCTAAGTCCCCTTTAGCAGTCTGTGTTATCGTGCTTACCAACACTTTTGAAGCTTGTTCATGTAATGGGATTGAAGAAACAAGAATGGCAATTGGTGAAAGAGCTTCATGTACCTTTGGAGGTAAGGAATGAGTTTCAGTTTTCGTTTGCCAGTAAGTAGAGATCAGAGTAGTAAAGAGAATCCGCCGATGATGATGTTGCCTTGTCGACATATTGTTTGCAAGGTTTCGATCATGAAACTCGGTACAAATGTGTTCATCCTAGCTCATACCATGATGTGATCATTATGGTGTATTACATGGGGGTAGATACGGTGTCTTAATGGATGTGCTCACTCTAAGGGACCTTGTGTCGTCTGTGTTTTTGCCCTGAAACACCTCGAGTATAAGATTATGCAAATAATCTCTATTAAATTGAGTAGATACTTGTGTGTACATTAGGCAAGTGAATATTGTAAAATACTTGACCAAGAAGTAAATCCCTGGTTTAGGGTATTTCCTTGTATTATATATTAAGAAGAATAGAAGCAGAGCAATTTCACGGGAAACACTTTCACTTTCATCGAGAAAGCTCGCATTGGGAGATAATATGGCATGGGAATGGGGCGAGCATGTGCGTGGTCATGGGAAATTGGAGTGCGACCCAAACAACACTATTTTCGTATCATGTTGCAAACATAACGCGTCCGACCTTTGAGATGTTGCATTGGAAATAGATATTGCATTTGAAATGTTTTTCTTATATTTTAAATATCTATAGTCAAATCAAATACCAAAATATTAAAAAAAGAAAAGAAAATCATGACGAAATCCATAAATCCTTAGGCCTGGTTTTGTTAATAACTAGTGTGGTACCCGCGCCTTGCGCAGGGTTTAATGTTTTAAAAACGAACATATACTGAATATAATTTCGTCACATCGACATCAAATGAACTTTGTTTGTGAATATTTTTTTAATTGCATCACGCAAGAGCTAATACGAAAAATAACGTATGAGAAGCTAAGTAAAACCAATCGTTTCTTCATAAAAATCATAACATCCTGTAAAGCTAATATGAATCAACTAAATATGATCATCAATATCTAAACATTTATATCTTTTTATGGTAATATCATCATCAGAGAACATAACAACAATATAATTATTTTCTTTAGTCTTAATATTATCATATGATATCCATAACTTGAGTAACAGCTGCTTTCCTTGCAAATCTCTAATAACGGAGGGTAATACATACCTATCATCCTGTAATCATGGTTAATTTCACCAATGTTACAAAACTAAACACACGAAATAAACAATATATTAGTAAGCCAAAAACAGAAACGAACCTGATCAACCCTAGAGAGTAACTCTCCGGCCGTTTTATTCGAAAGTAGTTTAGCGTTATCATCTAAAAATAGGATTCGTATCCGCTCACCACAAAAATCGAAGACATGCAGAATTAGAAAGTACCTATAAAATAGATAGGGAAAAGAACAATGGCATAAAAATGTTAAGTAAAATATATAACACATAATTAGTAAATATATATTACCGGAAAGTGACATCGGACACATTCCTTTTGCATACTCTACGACAATAATAAAGAATAGATAGATTCTCATCGGATCCTCGATAATAAGGCAACACCCTTCGGCCACAAACATTGCAAGATGCATAATACCAAGGATCGAGTGTCTCCACGTAATCAATGTTAACAACAGTTACACATGAAGTCTCCTATAAGAATAAGAAAGAAATAATAAGAAAGACAATAAAAGGACGAACAAAAAGCATATTAATAGAAGTGGAAAACATATTTCAATACACCTCTTGCGCACACATTATCTCACGTATACTCTTTCGATTATTGCTAAGAAGGAACTCATCGGGCAAAGGAATAGATGGAACGTCTCGTAAACACGTAACATCATCAAGGGTTATATCGAGTTCGTCTCCAGACAACCTAACAATTTGGTAATATAATTTGTATAACATGAAATATATAAAAACAAAATAAAACATACTTCAAGACAACATACATATCCTTAAACCAATCAACATCAAAAGTAGTTTGATGAAAATCAATTGTGGTGACATCAGAATAACTCGAAACTTCCAATGAATCTACAATGACATATTTGATTTAGTGAAAATGATAAAAGTATAACATATATTAATTACAGTACTAAATATAACACAAACCTTGGTAATTTGATACACAAACAAACTGAATAACACACACAGCTAAGAGGGTGATATTATTTCTTGCATATTCACCAAAACGCTCAGCACAACCATCCCATAAAACGCACGTCAAACGTTGATCACTAATCAGGTAGATACATCAGCAATAACGTGTGTGGATAACTAATATATAAAATATGTTTACCTTGTATCGCGTAGATCCAGTTCAATTCTACTGACAATCTCACTGTTCTTACAAACCTTCTTGAGCGTATGAACATGTAATATTTGTCCAATGATATCTAAAAAATTGAATATTAATTTCTATGATAGTTGTATTTTAATAGACAGTATAATATACTTACCGAAAAAATATTGTTTCTCAAAATTAGGTTCAATAATGCGTTCAAACCATTGGTTATATTTTGATGGGTTTACCGGCGGAACTTGATTAACCCACGTAACAACAGTGGTGGGTAGAAACTCTATTTTAAAAAGCAAAGAACTGGGCATGTAATATTCATTACAATCAAGAAGACCGAATCCTTCAATGCTTATAGTCTGATCTTATTCTAACTCAGGGCGAAATCTATCCACCAACCTTGGAGGTACAAACACACACAAACGAATGCCCTATCAACACAATATAAAACAAAGACAAATTAATTGCGACAGGTAGTACATATGACAATGAGAAATTCAACAATAACAGACAGAAAGTAAACATGGGCATCAAGTAGAATCACCTTGATCGATGTTTTATTAGTAACAATAGGAACATCCCAAATCCTTTGAACATGAACATCTACCACACAACGATGCGAACTTCGGCGCCATACATCTTTTAAAGAATCGAAAATATACATCTAGGCACTGGATACGTCATTATGTTGTGTGAAAGGTAGATTTATTCGGGTCCTATTCGGGTCGTATCAATTCTATGAACGGATGAATAACAAAATCACAATATTTATAGAGGATGAGTATGTACCTGCAGTCAAATATTAATATGTAAAATTTACTAATATTCTAGAAGAAGATATTACCAAAAAACGTTATATTGACTTAACAAAAATTTCATATTATCAAAAAATTTCCGTAATTTACTAATGATAGATATTCTAGAAGAAGATATTGCCAAAAACACGTCATATTGACTTTACAAAAATTTCATATTATCGGAAATTCCCGCAATTATTTAACACCATACATCAAGGGTATTTATATCAATTCTCCGTATTTTGGTAAAGGATTCTAGTTCTATTCGTAATTATCACCATAATATCTATTTTCGTATTTTGGTAAAGGATTTTAGTTATATTCGTGATTATCAACAAAATATACGTTTTAATCAAATGTCACGATATATATAACACATGATAAGATGCACATATATATAGTCTAACAAATTGATACATTTTTAAAAAACTTCATATATAGAACACATATATATTTAAGTGTAAATTCATCATGATACAATATTGAACCAATAACGAAAAAACCTATAAATGATAAGATGTAAACCGAAGATATACAATCTAATAAAATAGAAATAAAATAGATCTAAATCTGTAAATTTCAAAACAAATTGATTGAACTATAGTTATGTATGGATAAATAGGAAAATATAGGAAGAACATGTAGTTTAACACATAAAAAAACCAAAACAAAGTAAAACCAACCCCAAAGATAAATAAACCCAATGACTAATCAAACTTTTCAATCTTGATTTGTTTATTGGTAAGCAACACAGTCTTGGAGACATTGACCCCATCACCTCCGCGGCTACGCTTCAAAGAGACACGTTCATTATACCCGTACATATCACCGCCATCATCATCAACATCAATAACACCAGAATCCTGTAAAAAATTAGAATTATAATGAGTATGAGATCAATTAACGACCCTAACAACACAATAGATAAAAAGGGCACCTGGCTACCAGTAGTAGATTCAAACTTCTCGATCATTTCAGGCTTAGTCCAATATTTCTCGACCTTGTAAGGTGCATAATCAGATTTGAGATTATCAGTACCTATATTGATCTTGAGGAGTATGCGCTGGCCAATTAAATCATTTATAGCCAAGGGAAAAACACCCTCAGGTTCCTAAAGAAGAAAACATAGAGATAACATAATTAAAATATGAAAAAAGAACATATATATAATATATACAATACCTGAGCGATACTCTCTGCGAACTGAAAGGCACTTGCAGATAACAGTTCTTTGGCTATAGGATCAAAAAAATGAACCCTAATCGTAGTTGATGAACTATCGGCCACATTCAATATGAGCTTATACCTTGAATTTTAAAGAGTGGATATGAACATCAAAGTCGCAAAACGCAAACAAATATAATAAAAATAAATCCATTAAAATATAATTTGTACCTTGCATCGACGTCAGATATTTTTCCACACTTGGCACGATCAAAAAATATGCCCATCACCACGATCTGGATATGGCTCAACAGTAGCACGACAAACAACACACACAATGTAATACCATAAAGACGTATCAACAGACACGATGGTCCCAAGTGTAACACATTAGCCTTCCTGGTAATAATATTAAAAAGAAACACTCAAGGCGGGTGAATATAACCATCAAATGAAAAACAATATAAACACAACAACAAACATTGGTAGAATAAACTATATCGTAAATACTCTTCTTATCGTTCAATACGAAAAACTCTTGGTAGAGAGTAGGGCCAATTTTTTTCTTAGCAAGGACAATACCAAGAGGACGCTCATCAGAAGGGACTCTACAAATTAAATAAACATGGACCAATTAGGTAAACACTCGATCAAAGACAAAACGAAATGTACGGACTATATATTATCACTTACATTGAACAAAAATCAATAGCGTTCGGCATGTCTGGATTAAACAACACTTGAGTTGCATCAAATGCGTTACCAACAGTCCAAGATCCTATTAGAAAAAAATAAAATTAAAACGAACACATATACTAAAAACAAAACATAATTTGACAATAAAGGTACCTCGATACTCCCTGACCAACACAAATCGCATGAGACAGAGGAGATCCGTATCTTCATATTGTCTTGTATCAGCCTAAAACTGCTTCGCAAAGTCACCCCAGAAAGTGCACGTGATCCCATTAGACCTACCCAACATAAAGAATCATGAAGAGTATAATATTCATATTGATAACATAATAAATAAACTAATTACAATATACACTTACTGAGCATCAACCAAATCCACATCCAATTTAGTAAGTGTCTGTCCTTGAGCTCTAGAACTCAACTCAGTTAAAGAATGTATTTGAAGAACTTTTCCGTATATATCTATTAAAAAAATAAAATCTTAGACATACGACGAACGCAGAATCAATACAAACATCATAGTAGTTTCGATATGAAGTAGGTTTACCAAGCACACCATTGGTGATATCCCTAAAATCCGCCAAATACTGCTCAGGAACACTGGTTGGAAAATCTAGACAATCTGAAAGTGTAGTTGTCTTGATGAACGTGATTTTGTAAGGATGTGGATTCGTCCTATAGTTACCGACATATCGTCCGACCTTGAACGTATCGATAATGAATGATTCATCTTCTTTGAGCCCATCAGCATGTTGGTCAACTAAATCCTTTTCAATAGTGGTATGAACACGTGTACCCTACAAAACGATTTTATAATTAAAACAGAAAAATAGTGAAGGATTTAGATGAATATGGTGACAACAATAACAAACCTGATCATCAACCAAGACCATCTCGATTGATCCCCCAGCATTAGCACTTTTTGTCCACAATTTAAGTATCCTCACCTTAACTTTAAACCTTTTCATGGTAGGAAGGATATCCTTAAGAGGAACAATACCAGTGAATTTTTTCTGTAAAAACGACATAATATTTAGTTTCTATAATATAAGACAAAAGTAGGTGTTACGATTAGGAGGTGAGACCACTATATATAGTTCATACAAAACCATAAGAAATATTATAGGTTTAATTTTTAATAATAAAATAAATATGATATGTGAAATTAACATAATTCTAAGGTAACATATTTAAGATAATCACGATGTTAACATAACAAACTACCAAAATTTTATAAATATAAGTAATATTTACATAAAACAAAAAATTCACGAACGATAATATTTGTTCATTTAACAAAATTCTAAACTTTTACAAATATCCACTAAAAGAATATTCATGACTAAGATAATCACGTAAAAAAGTAAAATAAACATAAAAAAATATTTCAAAAGAAGATAAATACCAAAACTCCGTTAAAGAAAATGACAATAGCAATTTTATTATTATATTTGTTATATAATATGATATCTTATTATATAAAGGAGAGTTTGTCAAATTGTAACTCACGGGATTGCGACACGTGTCAATGATAATTTAGATTGTGACATGTGTTAAAAATTAAAATTGAAAATGGAAAACTAACAAAATCATTGTCAAGTAATTCGACAAATAATAAAAAGAAAACTTTCTAATAGCCCAAAACTAATTATAAAAAAGGAAAATTTCTAATTATTTAAACTTACTACAAATTGAATTTTTAAAATTAATGTAAACTAATCATAAAAATGCAAAAGAACCAAAATAGAAATAATATAAGCTTAAAAAAGGTAGCCAAATAATTTCAATTATATAAAAAGAGAGAAATCTTCTTATGTAAAGTTGGATGCGCACCAATCGTAACTCATTAGATCGTGACAAATATTAAATCTTATAGAAAAGTATAATTTCTATTTTTCAAAAATGAAAAATATTAAATCTTACAGAAAAAAATATAGAAACAAGAAATTTTAAAAATAGAAAATCTATGTAAGATTTTAAAATGTAAAAATGAAAGAATAAGATTATGTATTGGTTTAAACGTATAATTTTATTTTTTAAAAATAGAAACTATTAGTGACAAAAAATAGAAACTATTAAATCAAAAAGGTTAGATAAATAGAAACTTAGAAATAGGAATTTTAAAAATAGAAAATAGAAAATCTAGGTAAGATTTAAAATGTAAAATATGAAAGAATAAGATTGATGTTTATTATCAAATATATCCAATTTTAAGTTATATAAGATTTCATATATACTTTTGAATCTTTTCATCATTTAGAGGGATTATTTTTGGATTTATGGATGACTTGAACCAATTTCGATTTTTTTACTCATGGTTAACATAATTGTAAGTTTTTATTAAAAGGATTTTAATTTAGGATTCATAAATCTGATACAAACAATTAATTTTAATATCTAATACCCGCTTTTATGTATTGGTTTAAAAATTATAATTTTTATTAAAAAAAAATAGAAACTATTAGTGACAAAAATAAATAGAAACTATTAAATCAAAAAGATAAGATAAATAGAAACTTAGAAATAGAAAATTTTAAAAATGGAAAATAGAAAATCATGTAAGATTTAAAATGTAAAAATTGAAAGAATAAAATTGATGTTTATTATCAAATAAACCCAATTTTAAATTAGATAAGATTTCATATATACTTTTGGAATCTTTTCATCATTTAAATGGATTGTTTTTGGATTTATGGATGATTTGAACTAATTTCTAATTTTTTACTCATGGTTAACATAACTGTAAGTTCTTATTAAACGGGTTTTAATTTAGGATATATAAATCCAAGACAAACAATTAATTTCAATATCTAATACCCGCATAAGATGCGGATTCTAATCTAGTAATATAATATTTGCATGTCATGTAAGATTTTTCAAGCAACTTTTAAGTTAATATAATTGGATACATGTTTATGATATATCGAACAATTCCAGAAAATTAGGGCATTCAGATCTCAAGTCGTTTTTAATGATTCACTTTCAAAATACATGTAATGGTTAATAGGTGTTGTAATATTTGATGCCATTGTCAATTTCTCTATACATCTAAAAATGACTTACGAAATCAACCATGTGCAAATGGATCATGAACGCGATAATAGTAAACAATTAACAGTAGATAGTTCGTCAAACATAACAAAATAATAGAAATACACATAGTCCAAAGTAGATAAGTTAGAACAATACAACGATATAGTTTTTTTAGAAAACAAAAGAACATATTCAAGACGCTTCTGGATGCATTCATCTATGGCCTAGTTCCCAACCGTACTCCTCAAACCGCATAATTACCATTGGTGTCCATGATCCTATAATATATCGTAGATATAACACGTTCAGTCGATGCATTACAGTTACAATAAATACATATAAAAAAACAGAATATTATCAAACATTGTATGAAATCGAACAAAGATTTGGATTCATTTAATACCTTGATCTGAAATGAGTTACTTCTTCGACGTTCGGGTTGATCAGTACATGGCTACGATCTTCATATGTACGGATATCATTATCTATTTAAAAAAAATGGTAAAATATTTGATTGTTATGAACAAAAGAAAACATTAACACATGAATTTGAAAAAAGTATATTATTCTAATACCAGTAAATATATTAGTCATCCACCACCGCAAAATGCAAACATCGAACTGATTAGGGAGAGTATTGTCGAAAGCATCCTTTATCTCTTGAGATTTAGCAGCAATGCACTCCATTAGAGTGTTTCTTTTTCAAGGCAAACACAATTACATGTAAACTTGTATTTCAAGAAATCATAATAGGTAGATAAAACCAAAATAAAAAATAATATTTTAGTAAGTACCGTTCGTTAGACAGAGTAAAACAGAGTTCCTTAATGTAGCGATGCTCCCCACAATGATATACCTCCTCTATATCACCGACACGGACAATACGGCCAATCAAATCTATAATTAAATGGTCAAGTAAAATTGTTCATAAAACTAAAACAACACACTAATAACTCACCAAATAGTCTATATACGTATCTTACCAATTAGGTAGTGTCGAAACGGATATCCTTGGAGGATAACATCAAAATCAACAAAGGAAAAAAAACTTATTTTCATTAACATAAGCGGATGGATCCACTATGGTTCCACTAAGAAATTCAATCTTGTAGTTGTTGCGCACAACGTTCGATACACCGATTGCATTCCGCACAGTAAAAAAAGTAATGATTCTCCATTCTGATTCTGCTAGACTATCAGCAAACTTCCTTATGTGGTCTTCCAAGACAGTAGCATGTATCTTTGTACCCTATTGTATAATCAACAATATCTTTATACAAATACTAACCGGTGTCTAAGAAGACTAAAAATCAGAATAGCAATCTAGTTCATATAAGAAATTAGACATAAAAATTGTATAAAGAATAAATAACGTAAGTATAACGAATAGAATAAATAAGAAATTTAATAGAACTTAAGTATAATGAATAGAATAAATATGAAATTCAATTATACCAAACCAAACACCAAAACCAATAAATTCAACAAACTCATAACGTAAAGAACACAAATTAAACAACGGAAAGAAGAAACAAAAACCATAGTACTACAATACTAATATTTTAGATATTTTGAAAAACCTCTCGATAAACAACATTCATTGTTTTCTTGATTGGCTTGCCATCCTTGTTCGTTATTAACACCTTCAAGCCTTTCCTAAAAGTAACCCTAGACAGCGCCACATAGAGTTGCCCATGTGAGAAAACAGGCTTAGGCAAATACACACCAACCCGATCAAGTGTTTGACCCTGACTTTTGTTGATGCTCATTGCAAACGCCACCATCAGAGGTAATTTTCGACGCCTCATACGGAAAGGAAATTTTGCGTCAGGCGGGGAAACGAACATGCGAGGAATGAGAACAGCCTCACCAATCTTACTACCGGTAATAATACGACCCTCAATAACACGACTCACCATCCTGGTTATCAAAAGCCTTATGCCGTTACACAAACCACCCTTTGGATCAATGTTTCTAAGCAGCATCACAGGTGTACCAACCCTTAGGTGTAACTCATGATGAGGCAATCTAGACACATTTATGCTATTCAAAAACTCTTGAGAATATAGGATCTCATCGTTATCACTGGTATCCGATTGCTCTATACTATCAGAACTAAGATAGACAGTATCGTCCCTTTCAATGGCAAAAAAAAAAAAAAAACAAATTAAAAAAATTTAAATTGCATATTATATCAATGTTTTTAAAACCGGACCGGACCGGCGGTTGAACCCGGTTCAACCGCGAACCGGTCACATGTCCGGTCCGGTTCAATATTAAAACCCAAATGCAGTTGAACCGGCATCGAACCGGGTCAGACCGGCAAAAAACCGGGAACCAGCGAACCGGTTGACCCGGATCAAACCGGGTTCAACTGCTTTTTAATTAAAAAAAAAAAAAAAAAAATTTTTTTTTAATTAATATGTTTATCAAAATTAAAATTAGAAAAATAAGGTTATAAATAATGAGATAGTAATAAAAATTTAATATTTTCTCTAATATAATCATATTCAGTGAAAAAAAAAATATTTTTCAAATAGTTATAATCTTTTTAAAATTTTAAGACAAAAAAGATTAGTTATGTATTTAAGTATCATCATTTATTATTTAGTTTTGTTATACCTATTGAAATTTTTTTGTTTTCCTAAATATTTATATTAAACTTAATATTTTGTTTAATATTTGGATAGTTATGCACATACATATAACAAACAAATTCTATATACTAATATTTTTAAAATATTATTGAACCCGGTTCAACCTGGGTTAGACCCGGTCGGACCATATTAACCCACGACCCAAAAAAAATCCGGTTCGGTCGCCGGTCCGGTTTTAAAAACATTGTATTATATAGAGAAAATGAGAAAGATGTGCTCATTACCATGTACTTTCTCCAGCATATATTGGTTAATCGTATCAATGTCGTGATTCCGTGGACTCAAGATGGCCCTACTCTGGAAATACACGGGAGTCCTTTGCGATGCGAAGGTATTGCCATACACAGCGTCTACAATGGCCTCGATTGGATGATCACATTCGCTAATCAATAAATCATCAGGTATATCGATCTCAGAGACCCCATCATCAGTCATATTTATTGAGCCATTACCAATTTCCAATATCCAATTAGAAAAAAGTTCCAAATCTAAGACATCACGAACACTCATACCACCTTTGTGAAGACGCATATTTTTCGTAAGTCTTAGCACTTTACACCGGGACCATAAAAAAGACGAATTCAAAGTGGCCAAAACTGTCTCCACTCTACCGGCATCTTGCACTATAGGTAAAACCTGCCTAAAATCACCACCAAACACAATAACCTTCCCGCCAAAGGGTGCATCACATTTTAGTATATCACGCAATGTCCTATCCACAGCCTCAAAACAATGTTTGCTCATCATAGGAGCCTCGTCCCAAATTATAAGACTGGCAGCGGCAATTAACTCAGCTTTCATAGAGCTAGCTTCGATACTACAAAAAGAAGATTCATTGAGAGCGATAGGAATACCAAATCTCGAATGTACAGTTCTACTACCTTGCAACAATAACGCAGCGATACCACTGGATGCAATATTCAAAACTATGCTACCTTTCGAATGAAGCGCAGCACCCAAAATACTCCATATAAATGTTTTGCCGGTACCACCAAAACCGTAAACGAAAAACATACCGCCAACATTACGACCAACAACATCCAAGATCTCATCGTAGATTACCTTCTGCTCAGGAGTAATCTGGGCAAGCCACTCAATATGCTTTAACCTTAGCTCATCTTTGTCGTAGCTGGTCTCCTCATGTATAAAATGGTTCTTAACCTTTCCCATGATAGTAATATCATACGTCGGCATAGTCGTAAAAGCCGCAAGCGAAGTACCATGGTTACGCAACAGTTTATCAATTTTTCCCAAAGCCAAAGCAATCACTTGATCATTCGTTAGCATATAACCTACACAACATATAAATAAATAAAAAACTTTATAAATTTAAACAATATATAAAAAAAAGAATTTAAAACCAAAATGGGAATAAAAATAAAAAAATTACGTGGATTTCTAGTTTTCTTCCGTCGTCTTGGTAATATATCTTCAGACAATATAACATAAGCTGCATCCCAGACTCTCAGTGGCATCAGCATACTCTTGAAAGTCAGCATTATAGCAAACAACTTACGTAAATACTTCCCGGTTCCCCAATCACCTGCTTCCTTTATAGCACGAATGTACTCTTTATCATCGTCCAAAAGACCCATTGCAAAACACGCATCTTGGAATGTAGAGTAAATGACATTATTAACGGTTCTGATTGCCTCAAACGAAGTTGGACCTTTGACAATATTTATTAGTACCCGCAAATAATAAATCTCACAGGCAGATTGTGGGACATAAGTAACCCGACCAATTGCAAATCCTTGCTGACGCGGTTTCCACTCTCTATTAGCCAAATTCCAAACAAACTTTGTTGGAAAATCGGCGTAAGTAAGATCACTGGCTCCATGGGAAACCCCATATTTCTCATTTGCTTGCATCCAAGCGATGAATTTCGTCTTCCCAACCGAAACACGTTTGAGCACCTCATCAGCAGGGTCATCTTCGTTGTAGACAACCAACTGTTGGTTAGGCAAATGAAAAGATCGTTTTTCAATAGGTGTTGTCCGATACTGGATAGGGAAAGCCAGTATTCGCCAAGTAGCCTCACATGCAGAAATATACCTACATTAATTATAAGAACATCCATCAAACAAAACACATGAACAATAGATAACAAATAACAATGAACTATAAAAAGGAATGAGCCAAACCTGCAACTCAAAAAAAATTTAACCTCATCATCCGTCGGGGGATTTCCAACAGCTTGTACACCATCAATATCATTTTCGACAATAGCCCTGATGTAATCAGAATCTTTTGTGTTGTACTTAAAAAGATACTTGATAGAACGCGTTTGATTACACCACTCAACATTGATATGCGCATGATAACGGACGGATAGGATCCTTATTATACGGAACTATATACCTATTATCAATTTGTGTCCCCATTTTAGTTATATAATAAAGATCTTCACGGCGTCTGTACATTGGAAACCCTTCCTCATCTATGGTAGTCACTGCGGAAAATGGCTTCGGAAAATGTTTTGTACATCTCCCATTTTCCATCAAACACTATTTGGATTCTCTATACCGCATGGACCATGAACCATCACGTCACTAATTACCTCATACAAATGAGGAAACAAAACCTTATCAGGGATCTCGGCACTTATAAATTTATCAATATGATCACCATTAGGAAGCTTTGAACCTTCCGCCAAGAACAAAACTATATGAGCATGAGGCAACCCTCGCTTCTGAAACTCAATCGTATAAAGAGCTGAAAAGAAAATTAAAACTTAAAATAAGCATTAATACAATAACAAAGATAAACAACAATAAATTAACTTTAAGAGTAAGCCAAAACCACACACCTGATCTAACTTTACCGAGAGTATTCCCAGTCATTAACTCTTCGATCATATTATCCAATTTGATCTTAAAAATTCGACAACATACATCAGGTCTATCCTTAATGTTTATTTTATGCTTTTTCAACAACCTAGTGACCTCAGGCCACTTCGGATTGCAAGTAATAGTGATAAACAAATCTGGAAAACCATAATATTTGCATGTCGTCATTGCATCCAGATAATGCTGCATCATATAACGTTTACCACCGGTATGAGAAGACGGTATAAAAACAGGTTTTCCCTGACCCGTAAGATCATTATTCCCATCATTGGCCTTATCATATATATTCTGATAACTTTCTGAACGGAGGGCTGTCTGATTGAGAGATATGAAACGAAGCCTATTAGATTCAATCATTGTATAAGCATCTACTAAAAACTGCTGATAAAGTCGACCCTACATCATGATCATAGGTGGTTCATTCATCCTAGTCTGAATACGATAAGCAAAGAACTCCCTCATTGTAATCTTGGTCTTTTTCCTACCGGATACATCAACAAAACCGATATCAATACCTAACCGGACCCATCCTCTCCAAAAGGAGAGAAGAGGGTATTGTAGAGCAAGATAGGCGGGGTGTAATTCGCTTATTCTAAATTGTGTTCCAGAATGACTTTCAAGAATAATATCGCGTGGATTAGAATCCCCATCAAAATCTCCCGGTATAAGTGCAACAACGTCTTTCTCAGTGGGAAGATTATGTGTACGGGCATCAGAATCTCTATCTCCAGATAATTTTAGTTTACATTTGGCTGGTGCAGCACCGAAACTAACACGATCTCGAACTGATCTGAAGGCCTTAACATGCCGATTATGGGTATCCAACATTTTTTTTAATATCTCCACAATCTCTGCTCTACAGTCTTGGCTGTCAATGCAAGAATAAAGTTTTAGTACGTTAAATAAACACGAAAAAAATTCGGAAACAAAACAAACACATATAAAAGCAAATAGTTGGTAAATAAACAATTTATTACCCAGAGCGTTCTATGCGGTTCGGAATCTCGTTATGTGTATCATGAATATACAACTGAAGAAAAGCAGGCATTGGCTTGCCATCCTTTACTTTAGGCTCTAGATGAGCCATCTTATGGTAGTTTTCACCACTTATCTGGAACACATACGGTCCTGATCCAGAATTGATTGAAAAATTAATGGTACCTCCCAAGGACGTAAAAGCAAACATCATATTGTAGGCCCTTATGTATTCACGGAAATGCTTTGATCGAACGTCGTGGTTATAAAACAAAGCCAGGAGTGTATTAGGCGGTGTTTTAAGAAGTGGTAAACTAACTTTCCCCTTATGACAACATAATGTAAACACGGGTCTAGCTCCGACAATCTTCTTGGCTATACGTTCACCCAGCCACATGTAACCATCACAATACTCACAGGTGTAAGACGGATCTCCATCGTCAACACAGCCTAAGATAAAATATTTGATTACACATCGACGGACAAAAAAATACAATTCCAAACAACCAAACATAAGAGGATAGTTTATATTTTGTTTAACTCTACTAGGAGAAGAATCAAATTGCTGTCTACCGTCTTCAGAATCGGAATCCGTAGCAACAAAACACATAAAATCATCTATATCAGGTGAGTGACCAAGTAGGCCTAACAAAATAAAATTTGTTAGACATGATCTCGTTAACTAAATAAAAACATAATTGAAATAAACACTTGCCTGAGTGATTAGGATACAATTTTCGTCTTCTTTTTCGCAAAACCTCCAAACGTAATCGCCTGGCCTCTTTAGAAGAAACTTGCATGGCACCATGCATAGGTGGGAGATTATTAAACCGTGGAGCATAGAACTGATTTTTGTTGACGATTGCTAGTTTTTCAGAACATCAAATACACAAAGATTAGAAAGACATTATGATCTATCTAATAAAACAAAAAAAATCGATATAAAAAGGAAAGATCTTAACGTTTCTTATAAACAGACAATCGCTGGGTAACGGATATCTTCGTATAAGCATGTTTCTGCTTCATCTATAAGTTGAAAGACAAAAAAAATAAAAAAAAATAATAAGATCGTAGAGATATTTACAATTAACACAAAAAAAGAAACACTAATGAAGAATCTACTAACCATTGAATATGAGACGAATGACTTAACAAATCTTAAGCTAAGGTTATAAATGCAAACATATATAGAAAAGAAACCTTAATGAAGAATCTACTAACCATTGAATATGAGACGAACGACTTAACAAATCTTAAGCTAAGGTTATAAATGCAAACATATATAAAAAAGAAACATCAACAAAGAATCTCCTAACCTTTCAATATGAGATGAATGACCTAGCAAATTTTAAGGTAAGGTTATAATTGCACACATATATTAACTTGTATGAGATATATGAGGTATATTCGCAGAAAATATTTCGAAATAAGATAATCATGCTGTATTGAGTAATTTTTTTTAGTTCAAGATAAAAGTAAAACTAACAAATTGAATCATGTGAAAAGTAAAATTAACATATTAAATTTAAAAATTATAATAAATCGAAAATTAAAATATACACTAAGAATGTAACGATGATAAAAATATGTTAAGAGAATATTCACGAATAAGATAGCCACGGCAAAAAATAAAATTTACATAATAACAAAAACACAAAAAAAAAGATAAATACCAAATGGTAAATATAATTAAGCGAATATTCACGAATAAGATAAGTACGGTAAAAAGCAAAATTAACATAATAACAAAAAATCAAATAAAGATAAATATCAAATCTCGGTGAAATAAAACGATAGTAGATATAGACACATGGGCTTTAGTTTACGATATTTCATAACTTTTATATATATATATATTGATAACTTATATAGTAGATATAGTCAACTAACACAAAATTGATTGCCAAGCTTGCAAACATCAGTGCATTTGAGTTTGGAAAACTGACACGAATGTCAAAAGCGTAAAGTTAATAATGACTATAGATATTTTAGTTTATATTTATTTCTTTTTTATCGGTTTATATAGTTTAATCATAATCTATACAAACAGTCCAAATGAATATCGCGAAAGACAAAGATTTATATATGCAAATGATAAGGATTATATTGTTATTAATTTTCACCAAAGGATATCAATAAAATGTGGGATCAAGACGTTAGTGATGATGACGATAATCACCGAGATATGTGAAAAACAATATACAAACAAACTCAATACAAATGTAATCGAATGGTTATACGAATTAATCAGAAACAAATGTAATCGAATGGTTACACGAATTAATCAGAAATAAATATAATGTTTTATATACTTCAACTAATCATCTGAAAACTACAAAACCCAAAGACAAAATTAATACATTTGAATAGGTATGTCATTGCAACAAAACGACTACTCCGAAATCATGAAGAATGATCCAACACACACTTCTTCGAAATCTATTGCAGCAAGTCTAACTCTTCGAAATGTGGAGAATACTTAGAGTTAATAAATTCTGACGACGACGTAAAAGCAAACATCATATTGTAGGCCCTTTTGTATTCACAGAAATGCTTTGATCGAACCTTGTGGTTATAAAACAAAGCCAGGATTGTATTAGACGGTGTTTTAAGAAGTGGTAAACTAACTTTCCCCTTATGACAACATAATGTAAACACGGATCTAGCTCCCACAACATCCTTGGCTATACGTTCACCCAACCACATGTAACCGTCACAATACTCACAGGTGTAACACGGATCTCCATCGTCAACATACCCTAAGATAAAATATATGATTACATATCGACGAAAAAAAATACAATTCCAAACAACAAAACATAAGAGGATAGTTTACCACTGGCTTTCTTGGTCTGAGATGCATTCAATACCTTATTTTGTCTAACTCTATTAGGAGAAAAATCAAACGGTGGATGACTTTCGATCAAAAGTGAATCACAAACGATCCACATTGTAATCAAACGATAAAGCGATTGTCCCTTAAAATATCAGATATCAATTTATCAGCACCAAATACAAATCAACACACTCAAAATTTCATAATACTATATAAACACATAAAAAACAAACTCATAGATAAACTGTTCAATAATTGATCAAATCGCATTCGATGAAACCCTGACGATCGCGCTTGATACACTGAATAATAGACAACAGTCATTTAGTAAAACAATAGCAATCAAATCTATATATTAAAACATATATAATAATAATCTCGAAGATACAAAACCGTGAAACCGTATACAGAAGTTGGGAGGATAACTAAAAAACTTGATAAGAGAAGAAAATTAAGACGAATGAGAATCAAAAGAATATACGATAAACATATAAGTCACATATAAATATATAGACTACTAAAAAACCTGCTAAAACATCAAAAACTCAAAATCCAATTATAAATAAAAAGAGTATACAATAAACAACACGATGAACATACGAACAACAGGTATAAAGATACCTGATAGCATAAAAGAACCTGGAAAAGGCTATAAGAGTTGGAAAAGGTTAATACTATTGATGTAGTAATGAACGTATATATACACACTTACATGAACATAAGAATCTCAACAGATAGATATCACATCTAAGATCCTATGTTATCTTTACAAGACTCTAAGAGATATTCTCGGAATATACTTTACGTATATCCTAACATCCCCCCTCAAGATGGACGAGCTGGAGTGAGACCAATCTTGATAGCCAAGTCACGAAAACGTGTTCGAGGTAATGGTTTGGTGAGAGCATCAGCAAGTTGATCAGCAGAACTCACATGTGACACACGGAGAACCCCCGCTTGAACTTGTTCACGAACAAAGTGATAGGAAAGAGCAATGTGTTTCATCCGTGAGTGAAACACAGGATTCGCGCATAGTTGAGTAGCACCAATGTTGTCACAATAGATTGTCGGAGGACCTGGTAATGCAAGGCCAAGCTCATGTGCAAGAGATAGTAGCCAGCGAATTTCAGCAGCCGTATCAGCCACCGAGCGATACTCGGCCTCCGTAGAAGAGCGAGCAACACCCTTCTGCTTCCGTGATGACCAAGAAATGGGTTGTTTGCCGAGATAGACAATGTAGGCACTTGTAGACGTGTAGTCATCCTTATCACCAGCCCAGTCTGCATCGGAGAAAGCATGAAGAGTGAGTGGTGTAGATGCAGAGAAGAAGATCCCATGAGTCACCGTACCCGCAAGATATCGTAAGACCCTCTTAGCAGCCTCCCAATGAGTGTCAGTGGGACATTGCATATATTGTGATAGACGATTAACAGCAAAGGATATGTCAGGTCTCGTTAGACCCAAATACTGTAGACTTCCAACCGTTGCACGGTACAAAGTTGGATTATCCAGCGGGGTACCAGAGGAGACCGAGAGAGTGTCCGAGGAAGATATAGGCGTAGCAACAGGTTTCGCATTGTCCATCTTTGTACGGCGTAACAAGTCTGAGATATACTTCGTTTGATTGAGCAAGAGGCCAGAGGAAGAACGGTGAGCTTCAAGACCCAAAAAGTATGATAAGTTACCGAGGTCTTTAAGTGAAAAACGATGACCAAGTGTAGCAATGATATCATCAACGAGTTTCACACAGCTTCCTGTCACTAATATATCATCAACATAGATAAGTATGTAGACAAAATTAGTACCAAACCGAAGTGTAAACAGCGACGTGTCAGCAAGAGATGTTGTAAAGCCCACACTCAAAAGAAACATTTTGAGTTCATTGTACCAAGCCCGTGGAGCCTGCTTAAGGCCATAAATTGCTTTTCGAAGGCGACATACATAGTCTGGATGATCTTTATCAACAAAGCCAGGAGGCTGCATCATATACACCTCCTCTGTTAGGTTGCCTTGGAGAAATGCATTATTCACATCAAGTTGTCGTAGAGGCCAATTTCTTGCAACCGCAACACCAATAACTAAACGAATTGTAGCATGTTTGATCACTGGGCTGAACGTCTCTTCAAAGTCAACACCAGGTTGTTGATGAAATCCTTTCGCCACCAAACGTGCTTTAAACCTGTCAATAGAACCATTAGCCAAACGTTTAATAGTGAACACCCACCGACAACCAACAACATTTTGAGTTGGATGTGGTGGTGTTAACTCCCATGTGCCATGACGAATCTGAGCATCCATTTCAGCTCCCATAGCACCCCGCCATCGCTCATCAAGAAGAGCCTGCGCTACGGTTGTTGGCTCAAGAGCAGTGAGTAGGGCCGTCAAACCATACTTTGGATTAGGCTTGTGGATATTATGCTTGCCCCTGGTAGTCATAGAGTGAGAGGGAGCCTCGAGCGAAGTAGGTTTGAACCTCTTTCTAGCCGGTTTAAGCGCATGGCGAGTCTGTTGTGGCGGTCGAGGCAGTGTGGGTGCTAGTGAAGCTTGCACAAGAGAGAGAGGAGACTCAGGTGGAGTCGTAGCAGCAGCCTGTGGTGGTAAATCCGGTGCCGTAGGCGGTGAAGAGTGCTCCCTTACAGCCGTGAGAGTAGTCGCAGGTGAAGGCTCCGTAACTAGGGGATGTGTATGAGTGAGTGGCAAACGATAGATGGGAACAAAAGACGTTGAGGGAGTAGCTGAAGGAAGAGTTAGAGACGAAGGGGTTAAAGTGTTTTGAGATAATGAAGGAAAAGGAAATACCGTTTCGTAGAATACGAAATGACGAGAAGTATAGACCTTAGAGTTCTTAACATCAAGACACAAGAATGCGCTTTTTGTTAAGGAATATCCAAGAAACACACACGGAGTGGATTTAGGACTGAACTTATTTGCTCCATAAGGACGACGCCAAGGGTAACATAAGCATCCAAAGGTACGTAATTTGATGTAGTTGGGATTCGTACCAAAGAGCAACTGAAATGGGGATGCGTTCTCCAATACTGGTGTAGGCATTCGGTTGATAAGATATACGGCAGTGGAGAATGCATACGTCCAGTACGTGGTTGGTATGGATGCATGAGAGAGAAGAGCCAATCCTGTCCACAATGTGTCGGTGTCTCCGTTCTGCAATCCCATTGTGCTCCGGTGTGTGTGGTGGAGTTGTAAGGTGAGTGATTCCATTGGTTGCAAGAAACGATCGGAGACCTATGAACTCGCCTCCATTATCTGAGTAAAGATGTTTAAGTTTTGTTTGAAAACGATTTTCCACAAGGGCTTTAAATAGAGGGAAAATTTGAGAAACTTGGGATTTATGTTTCATGGGATAAAGCCAAATATATCGAGTAAAATGGTCAACAAAAAGAACATAGTACTTGAAACCATCAATCGAATAAATTGGAGAAGTCCATACATCAGAGAAAACAATATCAAGGGGACCTACGGATCTAATGGAAGTAGTAGAAAAGGGTAACTTGTGGCTTTTATTGATAGAACATGAGTTGCAAGGTAAAGATGAAGAAGAAATGGAGGAAACTGGTAAAGAATTCCTCGATATTATTTGATGAAGAAGAGTAGATGAGGGATGTCCTAGTCGAGAATGCCAAGTCGAAAGAGGAGACTTGATGCAGGAAAAAGCAAAAGCTGAAGATAAAGGTGTCGTTGGCCACTCATACACTCCATCACTGGCCTTGCCCGTGAGAAGTGTTGCCCCCGTTTTGAGATCCTTCACCTGAAACGTATACGGACAAAGTTGCACCATAACATCATTAGTCTTGCATAGCTTATTGATGGAAACAAGATTCTTTTTCATTTGTGGAACACATAAGACATTATGGAGAGAAAGAGGACGAGAGTTGGAAGGTAAGAAAGAAGAACCAGTGTGAGTGATGTTGAGTCCGGTTCCATTTCCAATCACAACATCCTCTCCTCCATTGTAAGGTGCATGAAGTGACAGGTTGCTTAGGTCAGATGAAATGTGATGAGATGCGCCACTGTCAAGAAGCCACGAGCCTGCATCAGACGGCGAAGACGTAGTGTAGTGCGCTTGTGGAGTCCATTGAGCCGGAGGAGGCGGCGGCTGTTGTGTATACCACGGCGGAGTGAGCTGAGGGGAACTGCCTCGATGTTGTTGGATTGTTGGGGATCCACCGAGAAACTGAGGGCATCTCCTTGCATTATGCCCTTGAGTTCCACATATTTGACATTTGCCAAGATATGGCTTACCTCCAGGCCGAAAGTTACCGCGAGGACCAGAGGAACCTCCAGGATGAAAGGTAGGACGATAGGAAGTTGGGCGAGAGTATTGAGCCGCATTTGCCGTAACGGGCACGGACTGACCCGTGATCTCAGTGGTGATGTTAATCGCATGTTCACGATTGATCAGCTTCTCGTGGAGATCATCAATGGAGATAGGGGTATCTCTCCCATTGACCATCTCAACAATAGCGCGATATTCGTCACCTAAGCCAATCGTGACAATATCCAAGACATCTTCATGTGGAATCGGTGCTCCAAGAAGAGCAAGATGATCTGTTTTGGTGATGATAGCCCGCATGTATTCCGCAACAGATTGGTTTCCCTTTTTGAGATTCCTCAATTGGTTGGTGAGTTGCTTGACATGACCCCGGGAAGGTTTCCCATAGGTATTTGCGAGAGTACGCCAGATTTCAAGAGTAGTTGTAGAACGAGCCACAATTGGTTGAACGTTGAGCGTGAGAGTGCCAATTAGTGCACTGTAGAGCATCCTATCTTGACGTTTCCAACCAAGATAGAGAGGATTTGGAGTAGTTGTTGCTCCAGACGTGATCGTCGGTGCTGGTATGGTTGCATCATCACTGATGAACACATGGAGTTCATGAGCTTCAAGAAGCGCACGAACTTGTAGTTGCCACGTAAGGTAATTCGAGGCAGAGAGTTTCGTGATGCTCGACATGTTGATCGAGATCAATGGTGTTTTTGGATCTGTGCTGTTAAACACGGGAGTGTTTTCAGCGATAACAACAGATGATTCAGCTGTGGTTGACATTTGTTTGGTATATGTGGAAAAAAAAAAAAAAAAATCGATCGGATCAGAGATGCTCTGTTACCATATAAGAGTTGGAAAAGGTTAATACTATTGATGTAGTAATGAACGTATATATACACACTTACATGAACATAAGAATCTCAACAGATAGATATCACATCTAAGATCCTATGTTATCTTTACAAGACTCTAAGAGATATTCTCGGAATATACTTTACGTATATCCTAACAAAGGCACCATCTGTATAAACCAAAAAAAAAACAATATATTAGACAGTGAAACACAACAAAAAATAC
The DNA here is from genome assembly GCA_900128785.1 of Arabis alpina. NCBI lineage: Eukaryota > Viridiplantae > Streptophyta > Magnoliopsida > Brassicales > Brassicaceae > Arabis > Arabis alpina. Next base: position 26,881,067 of record LT669792.1, read on the forward strand.
AATTAGAAGACAAAAATACGAACCCTAAAAAAAAAAAAAAACACGGCAAAAGAAAACACAGAGGGATGCACATATATATAGTCTCACGAGGATCTAAGGTTTCGGCAACTACAATATTTTTATTAATATTATTCTTATGAGATGATATATACGAAAATATACATATTAAGAAAAAATATACAGAAAATATACATATTAAGAAGATAATTATGGAAAATTTACAACCAAAAATAAAAAGCATAGAAAGAGAAAAATATTATGAGAGATATATGGAATATTGAACGAAAAAATAACTATTAATATCTTAGAATTACGTAAATAGAATCTAAATATATTATTAAGATAAATATGGAAGTTTAGCATTAAATCGAGATATCAAAATTGGAAAAGATAAAGATTAACATTAAACCAAAAAATAAATATGGCAAAGATCTATACGTATATTGCGATGTAACGAATATTAGATAATTATGGAAGTTTAACATTAAATCAAAAACAAATATGGCAAAGATAAATATGTATATTACGAAATTCATTTAAGAAAATACAAAACAAAACAAAAATTCCTAGAATTAAGGAGAGCACGACACGTCAGGAATTTGGACTGTCAAATAATAGTATAGATAGGTATGGTACGTACGACCGACTTATATATGACGAGCCCTTGTGCATAAAGGAAAACTGCTCTTGGGGCATAAAGTGGAAAAGAAAAAACTATACGAGTTATTAGGGTTTTACTTTGTGGAGATGTGTATATATAATACAGAATCAACTCTATAATATAATAATAGTTTTCGTTTCGTGGTGTTTTCTATTGGTTTCCATCGACAAAGACGAGAGAGCTTTTAGGTTTCTTCGTATCTCCAAACCATTAATGTAAGTTTCTATTTAATTTACTTGTTTTGTGTGAGCGAGTCCTTTTAGGTTATCTCTTCTGCTTAGGATTCTTATTTTTTGTTTTGGGACAGTAAAAGCATGGACAGGATCAGTCCATTATCAGATGACTTGCTCATCCGAATACTCATGTCACTTGCCAAGACAAAACATGTCTTGGCCACAAGTTCTTTGTCTAAAAGATGGCAGCATCTTTGGAGTTTAGTCCCAAAACTTGAGTATGATGATAGAAGTCACACTGATGATGATGACAACTACCTGAAATTCACGACGTTTGTTTACCGGTCTTCGCTGTCAAATAAAGCACCAGTTCTAGAGAGCTTGTATCTCATTCTTGGTCCCAAGTGTCAAGCCATAGATGTTGGTATATGGATTAACTCTGCAGTTGCTCATCGTGTTCGTTCAATTAAATTAGATATCTACGATTTTTCTTCGATAGGGCCTATCAGTTTGCCGAGTAGCCTATACACATCTGGAACACTAGAAACCTTGATACTCAAGCATTACATTCGTTTGGATATTCCCTCCTCTGTTAGTCTCCCGTCTTTGAAACGGCTGCACGTTCAGGATATGGATTATTGCGAAGACAAAGGGTCTCTTGCAAGGCTTTTATCGGGTTGTCCTAAACTTGAACGTCTTCTTGTGAAACAAGATAACCTCGACGTGTCTCTGTTGGTGCGTTGTTTGAAAAAATTAATGATGACGAATGAGAAAAGAGACTACGAAAAGGGTAGTGGGTTTGTGATAGATGCTCCTTCTCTCGAGTACTTTCACGTTGAAGATGATGTCCATTACGACTTCCATCGAATTGAGTATATGCCTAAGTTACAATACGCATATCTTCAAATGACTCATGGACTTGACCACAAGTTTCTGAATGCGTTTACTTGTGTCCGAAGTCTTGTTCTACGTTTACCATATAATTCAGAGGTACCATCATATTTCGTAAAGTAGAGATCATTTTATGACTGACTGAATGTTTTTCGTCGCTTTAATTCCTCCATATGTTGTTGTTGTTGTTGTTGTAAAGGTTCTTCCTTCTTCTCCTGGCATGATCTTCCCCAACCTTGATGGTCTAGCAGTGTATACATGTGCTCAAGGCTGGTGGGATCTCCTCATACATATGCTCCAAGCTTCTCCCAAACTAGTTATTCTCACACTCTATAATGGAGATGACCCTAGCTTTCCTAGTAAAGAAACTCCGGATTGCTGGAAGCGACCGAGTTGTGTTCCCAAGTGTTTGTTGAACAATCTTGAAGTTTTCGATTGGCAAGGTTACATAAGGAGGAGACGAGGAGATAGAGAGATGGCGGCATACATTATAGCCAATGCTACTCACTTGGTTAAAGCAATTTTGACTCGAGAGAGATCCATGACTTGGCTATACCCTTCAACTTTTTTATTCAACTGATTTTTTGTTTTGTTTTGCATATCTTTACAGAAATTATTACTCTATCTCTTTATACAGAGTTTTAGTAGTGATTTTTTAGCGGGGTTTGCATTCATTTCAGTGTAATCAAAACGTGTCATTCTTCTTTCTTGATCTTGGTCCTCCAAAAATTATTTATCTCGTTATCGGTTTTTGGATCACTAGTTAATAATTGTGTTATGATGAATAAATGATTATATTTTAAGTTAGAACCAAGTACTTTGCTGCAAAATAAGGTTTGCATAATAGCTTAATTTTGTATTCACTAAAAATCACTTTTAACCCAAACACCAACTTATCCACCTTTACCCGAACCCGTAAGTAGCTGCATCGATGGCCAGTGCTACCAAGAAATCAGGTAATTTACTGGGTAAGCGCAAACCGGAAGACGGTTTTGAGACCAAACCGATTCTGAAGAAACCTAAGGAGAAGGTAACCTAAGATTGGTCGGAATCCTCTTGTTCTTTACACTGACCAAGCTAATTTCATCTCAGTTATTGCCATTATAATTTTTGAAATTTGTTTGAAACAGTGTACTGTTTGTTAGAGATTTTGCATATAGTGTACAAGTTTATGTTAGATTAAGCATCTTGTTCTTAAGCTATTTTTCGTTGTTATGCAGTTTAAGTCCTTGTTTAGTCCAATGGTGTAGTCCAATTGTTGTTCTAGTTGCTACTCGTCAAACATTGTACTGTTTGTTAGAGATTTTGCATATATATATTGTACAAGTTTATGTTCAATTAAGCAAATTGTTATGGAATTTAACTCCTTTTTCTCCTCTGTTGAATTCAGGAAGTTGGGCCAGGGTGTTACTAGGGAAGTACTGCTCCAAAGTAGACCTACTACAGTGTGTGTGCCCACCAACAGCGTCCCATGGCTGGAGGAGTCTTTTAGCAGGCAGGGACCTCCAAGCCAAGAACCTAGGCTGGCTGATTGGCAATGGAGAATCAGTTAACATTTGGAAAGATAATTGGTTATCCACCTCAGAAAGAATGACCCCCTTTGAGCCATGCCTAAAAGAAGATGAAAACCTAAAGGTGTCTGACCTGTTCAGTGAAACCGCAGGTGTTTGGAGCAAAAAAAAGATTAGGAGACTCTTCCACAGCTGGAGAATACAATCCTCAGCATTAAGCCAAGCCAGCTGGGGCAGCGTGACAAAAGAGTGTGGTTAAAGACAAAGTCTGGTGAGTACACCACAAAGTCCGGATACCTTTCAGCCCATGAGAATGCACAGTTTAGAGCAACTAAAAGCAGCCTCAACTGGAACCAGGATATCTGGAACCTCAAAACAGCTCCAAAGATTAAGCACTATCTTTGGAGAGCTGCTAGTGGAGCTTTACCTGTGGGAGAGAGACTCGCTGAAAGAATACAGAAGCTAAACAAGATTGTATCAGATGTGGACAGCAGGAGACAATCTCCCATCTCCTCTTTCACTGTGACTTTGCAAAGCAGGTATGGGAACTAGCCCCTTTACTTCTTTGGGAATTAGATCCCCAGCTGGTTAGCTTTGAGGAAATCTGGAGTATCATAAAGGATAGGAAATGTGCCCCACCCATAGGATTATTATCGGTCCAATTAGCTCCATGGCTTTGTTGGAACCTGTGGAAAGCTCGTAATAATCTATTGTTTAACGATAAAGCAAGCTCAGCAATGGAAGTAGTGACAAAGGCTACTTGTGAAGCAAAGGAATGGCAACTGCCTCAGGAGGATAAAACCAGAACAACCCAAGTGCTGCTGGTGCCTCAAGATAATGTCTCAGAACAACACAGTGTCCTGTGCTACACTGATGCTGCCTGGAGACAGGATCTCCAAATAGCAGGCCTTGGCTGGTGTTTGCAGAGCCTAGAGCACAATGCTCACCACCATAGCGCTCTCGTGGCACACAATGTGGCATCTTCACTAGTGGCAGAAGGCCTGGCTATGAGAGTTGTTTTGACGCATGCCCTTGAAGACAACATTAGGAACATTGCGGTAAAATCCGACTCCCTACAACTAATTAGAGCCATCACCTCCGGTTCTAAGGTTTCCACACTACATGGCATAGTCCATGACCTATCTCTACTTGCTTTAAAGTTTGATTTCATCTCTTTCACTTTTATCCCAGGAACATCAAATCTTATTGCGGATGTTCTTGCAAAAAAAGCTTTGTTTGACTTTGTAAACTGCGTTTGAAGGTTATGAAGTAAAATTGGTAGTTCAAAAAAAAAGAATTCAGGAAGTTGTCGTAACAACAAAGACGCTATGTATTGCCAATCTCTATAACAATATTGGAATATCAGATATGTAAGCACCACCTTAAATCTCCACTTTTATAATTGGAGCTAGACTGATTATCTTATTTACTCTCAATTTGATTGAGTCTTTCATATCTCTTCACCAAAGTGAGTATTATCTGAATGTATCTAACATCTCTAATTCGCTTTTTCACAGCTCTCATAAATAAAATGAAACCGGAGATTAGAAACAATTGCTAAGCAAATGAACAATTGATTAATCATATATACTACTAACATAGTTTATTAATCTAAAACATGATTGATTGAAAGTATATTACTTAGTTAAGAGTATAAATATATAATATAAAGTGTCTTTCACTATCACACTTTCAGATATAACGTCGTTCTCGTAACTTTCTTTGTCATGTATAAATTCTAATACCATACAAAAAATATAGCTTCTACAAACAAAATTCTCTAACAGACTCAAGAGGGAAAAAATTTCTTATCTATTTTTGGACCATTTTTCAAAGTACCATTATCGGTATCATAAATATGCTAATATGTTATTAAAAATGTGCTTCCAAATTCCAATCTATTATTGGTATTATATAAATTTCATCTTTTGACCCAAAAAAAAAAAAAAATAAAAAAAATATTGGTATTATAAATATGCTAATATGTTATACACAGATATTATACTCTCCTTAATTTAAATTAGTTGTTATTCTATAATTGTTTCACATAGATTAAAGATTTTTTTATCATTTGATTAGTTTAACCTCACAAATAACATCAAATTACAATTTTTTTTGTTTTCATTTTCTCTTTTTATCATTGCAATCGTAACAATAATTGACTATGTCGGAAAGACACATTTAATCTATCAAATTATGAAAAATGACTTTTGAAATATTCTCATGAGATCAAACGTGAGATTTATGTTAAAGTTTAATTATTTAGCTGTTTTAGTCATTTAGTGTTTATATATTTGTGGCTTTATTAAAATCATAACAATATCCGGAATTTGGACGAGAAAACTGGAGGATGATGTGTTAACACGAGCCTATGACTTGGATCCACGTAAGCCTGAACTGTGGGAAGTTCTAATTTGTGTATTGATTGGTTGATACGTAAGCCAAGTGGATTAAGTGTCCCGGCCATAAAATCGACATGATCTATTTATTTTATTCGTAAAATAATTGCATTAAGAAAGTTGCCACATCATGAAATATAATCCCTTCATTGCAAATTACTTGTCGTTCTAGGTGTTTTCACACAAATTAAGAAAACAATTAAATTTTCTATTTTACCCTTAATTAAGACATTATTTTGTTTGATAAAAATAATTATTAAGCTGAAAGTTAAGGGTAAAAAATGGAAAAGTAGTAATAAATTTGCATTGAAAATGTAAAACGACAACTAATTTGATACAAAACAAAAAGCGTAGAATGACAACTAATATGCAACAAAGGGAGTAATCAACTAGAATAGGATCCGCATAATATGCGGGTATTAGATATTAAAATTGATTATTTATATAGTTATGATTTTTATAATTATATTCTACATTAAAACACATATAAGTATATTTTAAATTGAAACCCGTATAATCGTATTTTAAGTTGAAACCCGTATAATTATCAATTTAGTTCAAATCACATCTGGTTTATATAATAAGATTTTTTTATTTTCTCTATAATTTTTGTTTATTTATTTTTTATAATTTCTTTAGGTTAATATTTTTACTAATTATTCGTTTTATACTTTCAGTTTTTTTTGCCACTTATATATCTTCTCGATTTCTTTCTTAATTTTTTATATATGTAGTTTGGATTATAAATTTTATTTTATTTCTTAATTATTTTAGCTATTATAAAAAAAGTTCTAATTATTTTAGTTAGTTACTTAACAATTTGTTTTGTTAGTTTTCTATTTTTTTCTTCTAATTAAGTTAAACTATTACAATTTTTTCTTTTCACTATTTACTTAATTATTAACAGTTTTTTTGTTATTTTTCCATTTTTATTCTTTTTACACATGTCATCATCTCGATCGATATTAGACACGTGGCAAGATCTCGTGAGTTACAATTTTCACAAACTCTACTTTATATAATAAGATACGTGAACGATTATTTTTAAGGCAATAATTACTGTTGATTTGGCCGACTTAAGGTCATGATAAATACACAAAAATAGATCTATGTATCTTAAGTTCTTAACTAACGCATCTCTATGACTCTATGTTTAGTAAAAAAAAAACTAATGAATCTCTAGTTACTTTTTTCTTCTTGTTTTTTTGTTTTTTGGTCTAATACTTTTTTCTTCTTCTACCTAGCCAATCTTATAATACGAATGCACTGGGCTACAATATTTTTCTTCTCCCTAATCTTATAATTACGAATATCTATTATCCACAACGAGTACAATTTTATTCGTGTTTTGTATTTATATAGAGAACTGTTTTGTATATCATCCATATTTTCGGCTAGTTATTGCAATAACGAAATGTTCCTACTTCCTACAACAGTTGCATCGCATGCATGCATGTAATATGTAATAATTTTATCTTTCTTTAATTACCAACGGACCAAAATACACCACATTTCCTCAATATTATACTAATAATTTATTTCGTAATCCACTAATTATTCATTTCTAAAATGCTCGATTATGCCAACCAAACGCAACCATATCCATAACTTCTTCTTTTTATAAAAATAAACAACAATCAAAATGGATATAGTGGGCTCGACACTATATAAAAGAAAAAAAACTCACCAAATTATTAATTATTACTCAAATCTCAAAAAAAAAAAAATCTAAAAATAGTTATAACCATTTTAATTCGTCAGGTGCTTTTCCCCTAACCTCAACTCGTGTGAATGCACTTTTAACCCAAACTATTAGGCCAAGTAGCCAAACTTTCTATCACTATTACCCGAACCCAAACCCAAACCCGATATCGATACGAAATATATACACATCTCCAGATGTATAAGATACGTATAGTACACTAATTATACAAATTTGTTAGGCTCAGGAGAAATTGACCTTTTGAATATTTCCAAAAAAAAATCATACGGTTACTAAAATTAAAAACCTTTCTATATAAAGTTTGCTTTTGCGTATTTGTATTCTTTCTATATTAAAAAAAAAACGTAGAAGAAGATTAAAAAAGCTTCCTTTTTCTGTTTTTTCGAGTTTCTGTCAAATCCAAAGTTTTCATTTTTTTTTGTAATCGAGATTCGAATTCATGGTTTTGATTTGATTGTGTGATTATGGGAGCGAATATCTCAAATGGGTTACCGGAGTTTGATCGGAACGATGAAGGTAACTCAAGATTAGTTGATTTACCAGAGAATTGTATTGCGTTGATTATGATGCGTCTTGATCCACCGGAGATTTGTCGTCTTGCTCGTCTCAATAGAATATTCCGACGAGCTTCCTCTGCTGATTTTATATGGGAGTCAAAGTTACCTTCGAATTATCAAGTTATTGCACAGAAGGTGTTCGATGAAATTCCTCTGAGAAAAATGGTGAAGAAAGATGTTTATGCTAAGCTTACACGGTCTAATTTATTTGATTGTGGTACAAAGGTTGGATATTTTGTTCATGTTCTATCTCTATCTGTTAAAATATCAATTTCTTGTTTTTTGAAATTTGGATTCTTGAGCAGGAATTGTGGATTGATAAGAACACGGGTCGTCTTTGTGTATCGGTTTCTTCGAAGGCGTTACGGATTACAGGTATTGATGATAGGAGATACTGGAGTCATTTACCAACTGATGAATCTAGGTAAATGCTTTCTTGGTGATGAAAGTTCATTGTCTTGTTAGCTTATGACTTTGATTTTGCATTTGCTTGATGATGACTATTAAGTTTGGTGGTGGTGGATACTTTGTATGTTAATGTAATGAGATTGTGTTTATTATAAATAGGTTTCATTCAGTTGCATATGTTCAACAAATTTGGTGGTTTGAAGTAGGAGGAGAGTTTGAGATACATTTTCCATCTGGAACATATAGTCTCTTCTTCCGTATCCAGCTCGGTAAAACAACGAAGAGGCTTGGACGAAGAATCTGCAACTCGGAACATATTCATGGATGGGAGATAAAACCTGTGAGGTTTCAGCTTGCAACTTCAGATAACCAACAAGCTGTTTCATTGTGTTATCTAGATAAAACGCCTGGAAACTGGAGTCACTATCACGTCGGAGATTTCAGAGTGGATAATCCAGATATATCAATAGGGATTAAGTTCTCGATGACGCAGATCGATTGCACTCATACGAAAGGCGGGTTATGTATAGACTCTGTTCTTATATTACCCAAAGAATGTGTAAAAGAAGCCATTGGAAGAGAATAGTTTTGTAGATATAGTGTGAGATTGTTGTATATGGTGAGAGAATCTGGTTTTTTCTTGATCTGTGATGCATTGTACACATGGTTGGTGTGTAGTTACAGTGATTGTAAATACAATTTGTTTTCCTCAGTTTATATAGACCATGAACAATTCTTGTTTTTGCAGAAGACGGTCAAAACATAACATTGAACATGTTTACAGAGTTTCAAATGAGAAACTAACACATATCCTTGAGGTAGTATGAAACTGAATCTTATTTTAAGAGTTATCAATATTACTGCATAGAAGCATTAGAGCAGCGAATTTATTCGAAGGAGCAACAGAGACTCCTGAGATTACCAATGAATATGAAACAATTATTTTGAAGGCCTAGAGAATAATCTTCTTCCTGCTTCAAGGTGTCTTCAACTTGGGGCGCGACGGAAGTAACTGTGTGGTTACAGATGAAAAAATGGATTACTTTTCTATGAACCAGATATGACTTTGGAAGTGGGTTTGTGGAAAGGAAGAGGGAGTATACCTGATAACAAGAGATAAGCGAGGTGGTAAGCCCGAGAGCGCCAGTGACACGAGGAGTAATCGTCTTTGGAGCTAACTGAAGCAGACCAACAGCTACAACAATGTCCATACTTGATTTAATCAAAGCTAGAGTTCTGTCATTTGATTTCTGAAGCTTAGCACGATACAGCTCGTCCTGCGTATTTACAAATCGAATGAGTTTTTATAAAGATAGAATAAGAAAAATGAGAGAGGTTTCATACTTTATGCTTTTCATCATCTTTGAGTTCCTTCTCCATCTTCTTCATAGATGCAGAGAGCCTTCCAAGCTCACCAATCTAATACACATTAGACGATCAAGATCGGTATGTATGTTTATAAGCGGACTAAACAAAATGTCGAGAAAGAGGAGATTAGAAAAACCTCGACTGCTGTTGTACAAACACCTGATCCTAGCCAGCAGAAAAGTGATATACGTCCAAGCAATTCAGTTCGTTCTTTGTTCTGTGATACGATTAACCAAAAATGTTTACTCACTTAGCATAGAAAATGAAACATCAAAAATTCCTTAAACTTCTCTCACCTTATAGACGCCGGATCTACCAAGCCAGATGATTTGATCAAGAAACAAGAAAGTAGACAACAACGCATTCTTCGACTAAAACAATCAACAAAAGTTAAAGATTGGATCAAAAACAAATGTTGTAAGCAACCAAAACATTTTCTTTACCACCTTTCCAAGTAAGACAAGAGGAAGCGGAGTTCCTTTAGGCACGGGGCTAATAAGACCGTGAAAACTATTCACAAACTGCACATTAAAGCCAATTTCTATAGTCATATAACCACAAAGTAACAATAAGACTTATTCCAAAAAAAAAAAAAGATAGTAATCGAAAGAAATCGCGCGGTTTTAACCTTGAAAAGACGAAAAACTTTCCTAGCCAAGCTAGTGTTTTTGTCTACAATTTGAGCAGTACCAGGTTGTCCACCACTCAAGAATTTCGAACCATATTGTATAGCTCTACATATCTTATCTCTAGCTTCAGCTTTGTTCAAGTATAGAACAATAAGAGCAAGCTCGGCTCTAGATAAATCTAATGTAGTCATGTTCTTTCCCTGACAAAAAAATCAACACATAAACTTGTTTCAATGACATGTGTTTTGAGAGATTTAGCATCCGTAATAAACCTAACAAAATTTGCACAAAGCAAGATTCACCATTATAACAAAATTTCACCAACCACACAAAAGACTAAACACAACATGTGAACAACATTCGAATATTCCATTAAAATTCAAGAAATTTGGGATTCTATTTACCTTGATGATCTGAGAAAATTTTGAGCCTTCAAAAATAGGTAATACCCAGAAAGATTAAGATTATCAAATTTTCAAGAAAAAAAGATCCGAGATTCAATGCCTTATATAAAACGTTGTAATATAAACTGTTGTTACTTAAAATGTTATTTTTTTCTTTCCTAGTTTTGTGTCATTTGGATATAGAAAGATTACGATAAAAGACGTGTTTTATCTTCTTTCATTATAAATAAATAAAACGCACCGTTTCAATTAACGGTCGATCTCATTATATCGTTTAATCTTTAACCGTCGATTTGTGGGACCTACATCGTTACGTGCACACCACAGTCCTTGTGCACTTGATTCTATCCTGCATTATCTACACGAGCGAGTGACACACGTGGCACGCTTATCAAGGAGATAGAAATAAGGCTTCGTTTTTATAAAGTTAATGGGCCAGGCCTATACAAGACAGGGACGAAGATAGGCTTGTGTCCAAACAGTCCTCATATAAGTCTTTTTCGCTGCTGTTTCTTTCGACCAAGACAATTTGCTTAGAACTTTACAAGTTATCTCAGAATATTGTGTATTCTTTTCGTGTGTTAATGTTGGTGCTGGATACCAATTCTGGGTTTACTCTATGTCAAAAAGGAATAAAAACGGTTTTGATTCAATCGTTTGTTTGATGCAAAGAAAAGTTGATTCTGTATTTGCATGGAAAAACGTATCGCACGACAAAGAAAAGGACAAGATCCAATTTGTTTTCACGTTAAGGATCCAGTTTTCTGTATTTATAGTGTAACGTAATTGGAAGTTTGATTTTTGTATAGCAAATCTATTTTAAAAGTCCTTAACATAACAGTAAAAAAAGAAAGACTTGAGAGCATCCAATGGATTCCGTTGTTGGATTTCGTCTAACAGAAAAAGATGATAAACTATATTTCTTAATTCACCACCCAAATTTTCATCCCATTTCACAAACACAAAACCCAACCTCTTCCAATGAAGAAGCACGACACGACCACCGTCTTCAAACTCTTTTCTTATGTCCTTCGGTACGATGGAAAAAAGACTACTTCCTTAAAAAAAACGACAAACCCATTTTCCCGATCACTTCTTCCCACGAGTACGTCCTGATAAGTCAGCACGACGAGTCTTCGATTGGTTACCATAGGGAGCATCATTTACTTCCTTTGTTTTGGTGCAACAATAAAGAATTCGATTATTATGGTGGGTGCAATGCATGCGGCGGTTCTTATTTTGGCACAGACTATTATTTTTGTGAATTAGACAAACAAAAATATCATAAAGAATGCGTCGAGTCTCCACTTAAAATCAAACATCCTTATCACCCTGAGCATTCTCTCCAACTTTGTTGGCATCGTTATGTTAACAGACCTGAATGTTTCTGTTGCGAAAGAAGCGCATACGGGATGATATATTGTTGTTTCATATGTAACATTTTCATGCATCCAATCTGCGCAATGCAGCCGATACCCTTTCTTATAGACCAACCAAAAAGACATAACCATCCTCTTAGCTTTTTTACCAGACAAACTCCCTTAGTTTGCAACGTCTGTGGTTTGTTGAGAAAATTTTCACCTACCTACGTTTGTGTGAGATGCAACTTTGTCGCTCACAAAGATTGTATGTATTCTCCACACATCATCAAGATATCACGTCACCACCATCGTCTCTCCTACATTTCGTCTCTTCAGTCCAATGAATGGCTTTGTGGAGTTTGTCGTAAAAGTATTGATGGTGATTATGGTGCATATAGTTGTAACAAGTGTAGTGATTATGTTGTCCATTCAAGATGTGCTCTAGCAAAAGATGTGTGGGATGGAGAAGAACTTGAAGGTGTACCAGAAAAAGATTATACAATACAAGATGTTAAGCCGTTTGATATGATATCTGAAGGCGTGATACTTCATTTTCTTCATGATCATCATCTCTTGCTCGAAGTCAACATACTTTATGACGAAAAGAAACTTTGTCAAGCATGTGATCTTCCTATCTATGAAGGTAATTTCTATTCTTGTACGAAGTGTAGCTTCATCCTACATGAGTCATGTGCTAATGCTCCTCGCATGATTCAACATGCTTTACATCCTCATCCACTTACATTGAAGGCTAGTATTAGTGGATATGTGTCACCTCGTTTCATATGCAATGCTTGTGGTCGTTATTGTGATTGCTTTGGTTATCAATGTCGGAATTGCACCTTCGATCTAGATATAAGGTGTGCTTCAATTTCTGAACCGTTCGGTTACGAAGGTCATGAACATGCATTGTTTCTAGCTTTAAACCCAAAAAAAAAGCCCATATGTCAGGTATGCAAAACCAAATGCGTTAGGCAACCATTAAATTGCATCAAATGTGATTTTATTGTTTGTTTTAAATGTGCTACCTTACCGTACAAAATAAGGTATAAGCATGAAGAGCACTTTCTCACTGTTTTATGGGGGGTAACGGTGTGTGAAGAAGATTGGTGTGAAATATGCGAATGCAGTTTAAAAGATACAAACACAAAAGTTTTTTATTGGTGCAACGAGTGTTCTACTTTTCTTCATGTGATATGCTTATTGGGTAAAAATCCATATCTGAATATAATTCAGTGGGTTCTCTATCCCTCTAAATAAACTGTAATTCTCTTTAATTACGTTTGATTTGATTTCTCAATATGTTAAGCTTTGATTTTAATTTGATATGTTAAGTTTTCTGTTTTTGTAATTTCTTCAATATACTAATTTGTTTATATAAAATCTATTTTACGTTCTCGGTTCATTAGCAACCAAGAAGGTTACTTTACACATTAAATTAAATATTTCAAGCTGAAAAAGGTTAGCTTCATTAGCAACCAAAAAATGACTAAGAACAATGTAATTAAGCGAACATCAAATCTTAGACATGTGAAACTCAATAAACATTCGAATATTCATAAACTTCCATAAATTGGGATTGCATTCACAAAAATAGCCAAAACGCACCGTTTTATAAAGTGAAGGGGATTGAGATAGTCTTATGTCCAAACATTCCTTAAATAAGCTCTTGTCGGTAAATTCAATAACGGCCACATGAAGAACACACCACAAGCAGGAGAAGAAAATGGCAATGGCTTCTCTTAGTATTTGCTTCTCTACTCGATCAAATCTTCCTCTTTACAGTTCCACTCGACACAGAAATTTCGTTAGTAAGTTATCTTATCTTTAGTTCTACTATGCTACTGTTTGCTGAACAATGTTTGATATTATGGTTGCAATGTCAAAAAATAGAAAGCTTTTAGTTCTTGTTTTGATGGGTTTTGTATATTTTTGAATTTCACTAATGAAAATTTTGGGATTTTACTTTTTGGTTAGTAGCTGCAATGAGTGAGGATCCAATACGTGAATGGATACTTACAGAAGGAAAATCGAATCAAATCACAAAGATTAGTTCTATTGGTGGTGGATGTATCAATCTTGCAAGTCATTACCAAACTGATAGAGCTTCTTTTTTCGTTAAAACAAACAGGTAAAAAGAAATGTTTTTTTTTTGGTCTGAGATGTATACAAATGGTTTTACTTGTTGTAACACTTGTTTAGGAGTATTGGACCTGAGATGTTTGAAGGTGAAGCTCTTGGTCTTGAAGCTATGTATGAAACAAGAACAATCCGTGTCCCTAAGCCACACAAAGCAAGTGAACAAACTTTCTTTTACTTAGTGTAGAGAAAATTTTATTCTCTGATCAAATGTGTTCTTGTTTGAAAATTTTATTAGGTTGGGGCATTGCCAACAGGTGGATCTTATATAATCATGGAGTTTATAGAGTTTGGTGGATCAAGAGGCAACCAGGTGATAAATGATGAATCTAAGTGTAAGCCAAAGTTAAGAAACTTTACATTCATGGGTTCATGGTTCTTTTAGTCATTAGGCTGAATTAGGAAGGAAGCTAGGTGAGATGCATAAAGCCGGGAAATCTTCGAAAGGGTTCGGTTTTGAGGTTGCTAACACTATTGGCAGGTGGACTTAATCTCATTTTGATCCCTTTGATTTGAGCTTCTGAACTATCGAAAACTTAATGACCGCAACGTGCCTATTTTAGTACACCGCAGATCAATACTTGGTCCTCGGATTGGATTGAGTTTTATGGCGAGAAGAGACTCGGTTACCAGCTAAAGTTAGCTAGGGATCGATACGGTGACTCTGCAATTTACGAGAAAGGTTTTCTTACTCTCTTCTCTGTTGTTATTAACTTTCGTGAGAAGAGATTGGTTTAACATTTTGAAGGAATATTCTTGAACAGGTTATAGACTGATACAGAACATGGCATCTCTCTTTGAGAATGTTGTCATAGAACCGTGTTTGTTACATGGTGATCTCTGGAGCGGGAATATTGCATACGATAAGAACAGCGAACCTGTCATTCTTGATCCTGCTTGTTACTGTATAAGCTTTCATTCATATAGTCTTGATATATGTTTTACCATTTTCAAGCACATTTTGATCTTATTCCTCTGTAGATGGGCATAACGAGGCGGATTTTGGAATGTCGTGGTGCGCAGGATTTGGAGAATCTTTCTACAACGCCTATTTCAAGGTTCCACACACACACACACACTCTTCCCTTTTCTCTCATTTTGTGTATCAACTAAATATCACTTTGATGGTTCTTTGTTTATATTTTTACACAATTGTTGTTTTTGTTTCTTTAACTTGCTCAAGGTAATGCCAAAACAACCAGGATTTGAGAAGAGAAGGGATCTGTATTTGCTCTATCATTACTTGAATCATTATAACCTCTTCGGCTCAGGCTATCGTTCATCTGCAATGTTGATCATCGATGATTATCTACGGCTGCTCAAAGCTTAAAATAGAAGATCCTTATGAGCTCTCTTCTATGTGTCTATATATTTGTATATGTTTTGGTGTTATGAAGAATCTGCATTGTACGATTATACAGTTCATGAGATGAAATAAGAAGATGGTTGTTGCTTTATGGTGAATTCATTGATTTTTGGCATAGCATTAACATAACACACACTAATAACATACCTACCAAACTAGTTTAAGTGACAACAAGAACAAAGCCTATTCTCTGGTATTTTTTGCATATGGTTAGGTGATAGGGTCTCCTCCAGTTGCTTAATTAATCGATTTACTTAATTATAATTTTAGTTACAAAAATTATGATTAATTAACCGTATAGTTTTTTTTGTTTTAAAAAATAAATATTAGTTGTTAACAAATTGAACTTAATTTTATAATTTACAATAAACAATTTTTAATTATCAACATATTTATATGATAATTTGTTCAATATTAACGGTAGTTATCCAATGTTGTAAAATTTGGTATACTTTTCCAATTTTCAACAAGTTGTAGGGGTATACAATCCAATTTTTTCATAAAACATCTACTAAAGATAGATAGCATCGATGCGCGATGATAACATCTATGAGATAAAACAAGAAGATAATAATGCATCATAACACACTAACTAGCTCAGCTACAATGTACTACTACATCTAGACTGTTCAATCAACAACAATAATAAACCTAGTCCTAAGAATCAGAATCAGCTTCCGAATCAGAATTAGCTATGGTCGTTTCTTGCTTCTCGGTTGGTTAAAGGCTCTCCACCAATGGCTAAGCTAGTCCAAACCCATTCATCACTTATGATAACTCCCTTCTTGATCGGTTTTATAATCGGCTTCGTCTCCAAAACAACACCACATTTGCAACATTTCTCCGGTGGGTCTGCAGGCTCTGCAAAGAGAAGTTTCGCTTTGTGATCATCGAGATAAGGAGTGTAATCCGTCTTGTCTCGTGAGATTATCAACAGATTAGATCCAGTTTCCCACATCCATGACAACGTGTCGTGAAACATAGCTTGAAATCTAGCATGTTTATTTCCTAAAGAAACAAAAAACATAAGTAAACAAACAAAGAAACAAAGTTGGTTCATTATTTAGAAACTGTTATGACAGGACAATAAGGTTGATATGGCCGAGTTGGTCTAAGGCGCCAGATTAAGGTTCTGGTCCGAAAGGGCGTGGGTTCAAATCCCACTGTCAACATTATCTCTTTTTAATCAACATTTAACATTTTTTTTAATCAAACGAACGATCACTTTGCTTGAATTAAAGGCTTTTAAATTAGAGGAAAGTAACTTGTAAATGTAGTTCATCGAATTGTGCGTATTTGGCCATGGACTTGAGCTTGGGTTTCCTTATGATCTTAACTAATCCAAGTTACAAACATTTCACATTAGAGCTGAAATTCTAGTGTCTATCACTCTCTGCTACATTATCACGACTTTTACGCATAAAAATGAAATAAGAATGATTCAATCTATAATTTTTAATTTCTTACGATACAAACACTAATGTCATTCAATCTAACACGTTTAGAAATGAAACAAGAGAAATTCTAATCTTGTAATATGGGTCATTCAACCTATAGTTCTTTAGCTACTTTATCTAAGGACTGAAACAAACATCCTAATGTTTAGTACTTGTGCATAAATTCTCAAGGCAAAGGAACTAACTTTTACTTAAAGAAAATTCAAAATCCATAACATTTATAAACTCCAGACATAAACATAATTGATAATCTTAAAACCAGAACATAAGCAGAGGTTTCTTCTAAACTCTCAAAGAGTTGTAGTGTTCAAAAGAGAGAAACAAAAATTCATAACCAAAAGAAAGAGCTCTGATTCAATTTCATGATTGATTTCAAATCAATCTCACTTTTTCCTGAAAGAGCATCCTTCGGTAAGCCTTGCCTTTCCTCCTGTAGGCTGGCAAAGAACCGTCTGGCAGTTTCCGCATACCACAACGGTCTGCGAGTGACTGAACACGGTAGTACTACAACACAAAAACAGACACAGTAAGTTTATATTCGTTCATCTATGTAATATGCCTAAAGGAAAGAGCTTGAATAAGTTGTTCTGAGATCTTACATGTTGAAGCATCCTTGGCATTTCACATCCTACAACAAGGTCAACAACAACAACAAGAAGAACCATTAATCAGAGTCCACAAAGAGTACATAACCTTCAAGTATTAAGTCAGACTAAGAGGTTCTAGAATTCTAAATCATTACCACATTACAAAATGGTGGAACAACAACAACAAGAACAACAAGAACCAGTAATCAGGGTACATAAATTTCAAGATATAAGTCAGAGTAAGCGGTTCTAGGGTTTAACATCATTACCACATTCCAAAATGGTTGAACAACAACAAAAACCATACTCAAACAGTAGATCAAATTCAAAGGTTCATGAACAAATCACTTAACTCGAACTACACAATTTTAAACAGCGAGATTAGGATTCATTACCACATAACAATATTGGTTTAACAACAAAAACAATAATCAGAAACAGATCCACATACACTTAGTTAAGAACCAAACACAACAAAATCAAATTCACATAGATTCGATTTCTAGAGCAATAATCAGACTCCAAATGAGTATATAGTTCCAATTCACAAACTCTAAACATAGAATTCTGATTTCTTAAGAAATCAAAAGAAATGAGGAAAAAAGGATTTCGAATCAGTACCATGAAGAAGGAATTTGGTGACTGAACAAGACGCTTGAGCTTGTGCTTCCTCTTCTCAAGCTCAGCTGGTGGGTTAAGCAGATCGATATCGTTTTGAAGAACCTGTTTCAATCAGAAAACCAGACAAATCAAAACACGAAACAAACACTCTCTAAATCACCTAATTCCAACATTCAAAACCTAAGATCTCATGCTATAACGTAACCAAATCAGTACATAGGAAGGAAGAATCAAGAAGAGAACTGACCATCTTCGCAAGATTCTTGAAGGAGACGGTGAAGATAGTGAAGGAGAAGACGGCAACAACAAATAGACGAGATTGATTCTTAGGGTTACTACAGGCCTTTATATATGGACACCACAACTTAACCTAGCTAACTTTTGGGAGACTCTAATCGAGTTAGAGTCTTTTACCTTCTCTTTTATTAACTCTTTAAAAAAAAGAGCCAACAATTATTTTTAAGTAAAATAAATATATATACTGTGAAAAATAGAGAAAGCTTTTTTTTTTGTAGTAAATTATTTTAGTTAATGCATAAGAAAATATCATACAAATATTGGTTAATTTGTTCTTTTTTTTCTGGATGGTTAATTTGTTCTTATATTTGTTAAATTGGTTAAAAAGATTTGTCATCTTTTTTGGTTTTAGTTTAAGTGTAAGTAAACGATTGGTTCTTTCCCACCATCATTGGTCGTGCCAAAGGTTGAAGTTTTTGTGCTATTTGATGAGGTAGTACTTAATCTTAATCACAATAGAAGGTTTTGGGTTTTGTATTTCTATGTGTTAGTGATGTTTATTTTATTTTATTGTTTTGCTAAATTGTGAATATCATTAAAATGATGTTTGAGGTATTACACATAAGCAAACCTAAGGTAGAGTAATCTTGGCAAACAAAATGTAAAAACAAGATTACAATTAAAGTTTCAACTTGAATTGGGTAAGAGCTAGGTATTGTTACCCAATCCAAAGTACCATAAAGTCCCGCCAACGCTTGCGATGTCTTCTTGCGGTGTCAACTTGATTTGTGTTGGTGATGTTTGTTCGATTGGTTTGTTTAAGGTAATGTTTGTGCTTGGTCTCTTTCTATTTTCCGGTGTGTAGTTTATAGTTTCTTATATTATCGTTTGTGGAATACTTGCTTCGGCTAATATAATTTTAGATGAAAAAAAATGGATTGTTTGTTCGTGTATGTAAACATTACATTTACATGTAAGGATTGTGTTTAAAGGTTAAAGCAACCATGTGGTGATTGTGATTCTAATCACATGGATCATAACATCAAAATACCTCTATTACAAATTGTGTAGTTGTAAAGATAACTCATAATAAGTACCATTAATTAAGTCAGCGATTTTAAATCTTTGTGGAATGTTCGTTAGAATTGCAGTATGACATAGTGTGGCCATGGCTCAACTATTAAATATTTATCCACCGTGCAATGTCGAAATGAAGACTATAACATCTTTTTCTTCTAATGTTAAATCGAGTTGGCCACTAAGCAAATGAGAGTATTACCAAACAATTCAAAACCAAGCACATATTTTAACATACATTCATACAAAATGCCGTATGATGAAATCCGTGGTCTGTGTAAAAGCAGAGCGAGACATAATTTGACACGTGTACTGTGGGGGGGGTCCATGTTAGTCGAATTTGCTTTGCTGAAAAATGCCTTATGATCCATAAGTGTTATGGTATTGGATAAACTTAACAACAAATGTGGTGTTTTTACTACTTGCATTGTTTTTTTCAAGAATATTAGTTTCGAAGGTTAAAGAAAATTATACATTTTTATTGGCGATAAAGTGTGGTTCGTAACTTCGTATGGCGTTAACTTAAATACTATATTACCATTGAGTTCATTTACAATCACACTTAGGCAAGTAAAAAAGATGCATTTTCTTACGAACAAGAACAATTGATTTCTTAGAAAAGTAACCTCTGACCAAAAAAAAAAAAAAAAAAGTAACCAAGCATGAGAAGGTTTTGCATTACAGTTTTAATAGGTGACTCACACACTCGCCATATAAAGAAGTTTCGAAAGTAATTAACTCGAAAAAATAGATATATCATTCCAAGATTTTATAGCCAATAAGTTGCAGATTTCAAAGATATCAAATCAAGAAAACTTAATAGTGGAACATAGGATGTAATGTCAGGGATACGTTCTAATTAAGTCGTATTGCATGTTATAAATTTGATATTGCATGTATTTGCCCCTTCAAACTATAAAAACACTAACACTTAAATTTGAAAAAGAAGAAGAGTGTGTGAACTTATAACTTTTTGCATGGCCCAATCTAAGTCAATACCATATTCATGTCGACATAGTCATCCTTGGACAATGTCGGTCTCACAGTCACCTTCCACAATATTACTCCTTGAACACGAAGATCCATCACCTAATTGCTCGTATCGTTTTTGAAACCTATATGTGTAGATTCCCATTACCAATTTGATTATAAAACTATATATATTTTTGATTGTTAGATAAAGAAAGTATATTGATTACCCGATCTGTAAAAACTGTCCAACGTCGCATTCCAATAGAAATTTATGATGAGGTAATTGCAAGGAGAAATCAGTAGTGGCACTAGCCGTGGCCGCTGAGTTTAGCCATGGGTATCCATTGAAACCTTGACCTTCTGTCTCAACCTGATCAAATGAAGTTTATCCAATTTGATCAGATTTCATTTGTCTCCAATAGTACTCAAGCTAGGGGTTAACTAACACAAAATCAATAGTAACTAAGAGAGAGATTCATTTACATTTCCGAAGTCTAAATTTGTACAAAAAAGCCTTAATAATTACCTTTAAGTTCTTGTTTATATCTCCGAGCTGCCTCTCCTACAATTCCAAAGACAAACGATATAGTACTACATATAAACTATACAAATATAAATATAGTAACTAGAACTATAAATATGTTGCCATTTGATTATACGGTGACTAAGACTAAATGTTACATTCATATATTCATATGTGTGGACGTGACTTGCCTTTCTCCGAAGCTCTTCCATTTCTTCCATAACAGCCTGCGTCTTCATATGCATACAAGCATTTTTAATATTTTTCGATATCGATCGACATATATATGTACAAAATTTCATACCTTGCGTTGTCGGGTCGCGGAAAGAGATCCTTCAAGTTCTCTCTCGAGCGTTTGCAATTCCTCTACACTCATCTCCTCAAGATCTTCTCCAATTAAATGCCTTTTTATTCAACCATTTTAAAATTTAAGTCTTCATTAGTTGGATAACTATAGGAAATATAAAATATAGGTGATTAATGAAGAAGACTATGAGTAATTAAACCTATGAGTGCGAAGAAGAGATTCATATTTGGATTTAAGCTTTTCCACCTCTTGACACCAGCTCTGCCCCAAAAAGAAAACTAATTAAAATTCTTTGTTACTTATTATGTATCTCTTGATATTAACTTGACCTATGTAGACTTCGAGAATAAAAATTTACCTGTGTAGACTCTTCAAGACTACCATTTTCCAAACTATTGCCTCTGCAGCGATAATACCTTTCAATGGTTCTGTCAATTCTAGGATCATAAAACAGAAGAAACCACAAGAGATCATTAATTAATTACTTAATCAATAAACTTAACTTGCTTAAATTTAAAATAGAAGAAAGAAAACCTTATACGCCTGTCTAAAGGAAACCCTAATTACACAAAACTTGGTGGATCTGTCATTTCTTAAGCAAAATTCAGTTGATCCATGATGAACCCTAATTACTTTCTCTAACACAAATTTTTTAAAGAAGGCAAAAACTTATGGAATTTCTTGAATCTTAAGAACAAAAACAGATCAAAGCTGATGATAACCATTAAAACCCATAATCAAACAAATTTGTATTTTTTTCTTAATCGGATCTAAAAGCTACCATTTGTCTGATGGATCGGCAAGATCGATTCATGGTGAACCTAAATTAGTTATGATTAAGTAAAAAAAAACAACCTTTTAAAACATACACAAGACAGATCAACTTTGGTTTCTTGAATCTCATGCACGATCAAACCTAGCTAGCTGATTTTTTTCATATTATTAAAAAAAACCTAAATATAAGTATCTTGATTATTTGGGTATAGATATATACTTACCCGGGATTGCTAAACTCGTAGAGCTTGCCACTTGTGGAGAAGATGATTAGAGCAACCTCTACATCACATAGAACAGCGAGTTCATAAGCTTTCTTGAGCAAACCACTTTTTCTTTTGGAGAAGGTTACTTGTCTACTTGTCTTGTTCTCTATTCTCTTCATTTCCACTCTCCCTCTTCCCATTTCTTTCTCTCTCTCTTTCTCCTCTCTATACGTTTCTTGACTTTATAATCCCTCTCAAGATTTGGAAAGTTTAAATGTATAAATCAGAAAGATCCATTACTTTAGTTATAGTGGAGGGATATATTATACGTATAGCGTATTTATTAACCCTTTATTTATTTATTTTCTTGCAAACTATTTTAATCGCATACATAGATAGCGACATTGCGTGTTTGTTTTCGAATTCTATTTTTTTTTTCAAAGCATAAAATGTTTTTTTCAAAGATATAATGAATTTTCTTCTATTACCATGCGGTCCATGCAAGATGAATCATTACTTTCTTTGCTTGTTTTAGTATGTTATGTTAAATGGTTAGGATCACATGATCATACCATGTGAAGTTTTACCTAGTTATTTGACCCAAATGAAGTATTTATTTATTTTGTTATTAAATTAAAATTAAAATCAATAGGAACAAAGAGTTAAGTTTTTGTTCATAAATCATAATCGTGGTTAGAAATACCTAGGAATGGAAATATGCAGGTAACAGTAGGACCACTGGAAAAATCATCATTGTTTCTATTAATATTAACCCAAGTTGATATATTAATTCAAACCAACACTTTTCAAATTTTGATTTGAAGTTTCTGTTTAGTTCGTCCAGGTTTGTATATATATATGTATGGTGAAAAAAATTCGTTTTTCCATTATACATTACATGTGGAATCAGTAACAACATGTAAGGAAACAACACTTACGGTAACGTGTTTTAGTTAAACATGGCCGGATTTATCATTTTCTTGGAGTTAAATTGCTTTACTTTATAAAAAAGTGAATGTATAGTTTATGTTGCGTGTGAATTGTGAATTGCGGTTTAATTTTACTAGTTCAGGAAGTGTTAGTTAGTCAAAAGATGCAGGAACATTCATAATTTGTTCTTGAAAAAGCTGCACTCGTTAACAAAGTAAGATATCAAGAAAAAAATGCTTAATCAAGAGACAACAAATATTGATTAATTTCTAATGTAATTTAAATTGTGATATGCATGGGTGTGGGCCTTCTTGGCAATTCAAAAAAACATTTGGCAAGGTTTTATTTGATCATCTGTTATTGAGAAATTGATTTGTATGGATTTTTAAAATTTTAAAAATCCATTACTATTGGGAATATGATTCTTAAATTGTAAATGAAATCTTTTGTTATTGGTTTGAGGATTTTCAAATTTCATATGAAATCCCTTGTTATTGGAAAAGTTTGGTTTTTAATGGTTCTTTAATTCTAGTACAATCTTATGTTATTGGGACATGGATTCTACATATTTTTACTCATAAAACTCAACTTTTAAAATACCATGTATAATCATGAGATTCTTCAAATCCATATATTTAAAATAAAAACAAACACACCCATACACAAAACAAAACATAACAAATCAAAACGTGAGGCATTGTCTATGCTTCCGTTCTCAATGTCTTTCTCGAAACAAGCTTTTTCGGTATGATCTTTTGATTTTTTTCTCTAAAAAAGTGATGCATCAATAACATACTCTCACAAAAAAAAACAAGTTTTCTTTCACTTATATATCACCAACTTCATAGGTGTAACTTGTAAGCATCAATAGTTAATTACACCCAATCCAAATGAATTATTACCATTGGCAAGTCAAACCAATAAACATATATACTCACAAACTTATATGCTCACAAACCTATATGCATGCTCAAGTAAAAAAAAATAGAGAGTAAAAAATAAAGAATAGAAGAATACTTACGAAAAGCAAACGAGCGATGATGGGAAAACAATATGTAAATGAATGTAAAATATTATCAAATATAATGTTACCATATAAAGGTAATCTTACAATAATAATAAAAATCAATAATAATCAATGATAATCCATAAGAATCCATGAAACTTAATAAAAATCCACATAAAAATGTTTGTGAAATTTGTGAAATCTAGTAGAATTTCCAAAATCTCTCAACTTTACAAATCTACACAAATCCATTCCCCAATAACACCCCCTTAAAATTCACAAACACTTTATTTTCCAAAAACTCCACAATTCACATAAAAACTTCCAAAAAACCATCACTAATTGTATTCAATCCATTATAAACCCAACAAAACCATTTCACAAATTCTCCAAATAAATATTTTTAAAGTATCACATACTACATGTAAATTATATTATTTAACCATAATCATGCTAAATTTCTAGATTATAATAGAATCAAACCCATTAATTCCTTAATCATGCCTTATAACTTACGAAACTTTTGGTTCGACCACTTAAAAACGTACAAAGCCCACTAATCCCTCAATGCGTTTTTCAACTTCTCTTCGCTCTCGGTTACAAAAAAACCAAAATCAATTTCGGTTAGGTAAACAATTTCGGTTTAACTCGAAATCAATTAAACCGGATAAGAGCTTTCTCAAAATTGAAATTGGTAAAGGAAGAAGAAGATCTCTCTGTATAGAGTACGCGTGAGGTTGCCTCGATAGCGATTGGTTCATTGTCGGTGGCATCATCATCATCATCGTTACCAATCTTCTTCTTCTTCTTCGTAACCATTATCAACAACACTCTCAAGCTTATCCAATTCCGAAGTTTTCTCTGCTCGAAAGTTACTCCAGATCTCAACCTATAAATTGTTAATTTAGTAATGACGTTTTAGTGACTGCTCACAAATCTCATTCCGATCTCTTATAGATTCTCGAGTATGTTGATTTTACCTCTCTCTCTCTCTCTCTGTAACTCTCTTCTTCATTATTCGTTGATTGATTTAGGGTTTTTTTTTTGAATTTTTGTGTAGATATGGCATTGAAGCGAGGGATTAGAGGTGGTGGTGGTGGTGGTGATGGTGGATCTCGATTTGTTATTGTGCTACTTGTTTTTTTCTGTGTTTTTGCTCCTCTTGTGTTCTTTGTTGGTCGTGGAGTATACATTGATTCATCAAACGGTATGAATAATTTCTATAATGATTCATGTAGAATTTAGAACATAGAGTGGTTTAATTCTGCATTTACTATATGCATTCAAGTTACATTGACGTTATTGCTTCTCTAGATTGATAAAGTTTGGTTCTTGTTTGTACAGTTAGATAAAGGAATCATTGTGCAGCTTTAATCTCAAACTATTATCGATTTTGATAATCTTATATATGGAATCATTGGTCCTTCTTTGTACTTGAGGAATGAATAATTGTTGAGATTTAGTCTAAACTTTTAGCGTTTTAGAAAAACTAGCTCCAGTGATGTGTTGTGATTTTCGACTTTCTGATATATAGTATTATGTGCCATGTGTCTATCTGATGTAACTTGTTTTCATTATTGCAGATAATTTGAATGGTTCTGTGAAGCAGGTGGGATTTGAAATTCTGTAAATTCTTTGCTTTTTGTATGTTTTTAGCAGAAGTAAGGATGTTGTTTGTTTAATTGGATTTGGTTGTTGTTTGCAGAATCTTGATTGGAGAGAACGTTTAGCAATGCAATCTGTTAGATCTCTTTTCTCTAAAGAGGCAAGTTTGAATCAGTTAAAACTTTTTCTTACTTCGTTGGTTCTTTATCAGATTGGCTTGTTTCTTACTGTTTTTTTTGTATGTCGATAGGTACTAGAGGTTATCGCAACTAGCACGGCTGATTTGGGTCCTTTTAGCCTTGATTCTTTCAAGAAGAACAATTTGCCAGCATCATGGCGTGGAGTCGGAGTAGACACTAATTTTGAGGTGTGGTTTAGTTTGTAACCTGATTCGCTTGTTTCGTTTTATTATCCAAGTTTCTATCTTTGATTGTTTTGGCTCATAGTTTTCATCTTTTGATCTACTTGAAGCAGAATCAAACAACTGTAGATGTCAAATCTAGTGTCATGCATGCAAAACGGGACAGTACTTCAAAAGGTAGTGCCTTTTTTTGTGTTTAAGTTGCATTCTGATCTATTTCGAAGTTTTCCATCTCTGATTCTTCTATATATTGCTGATGCAGATGGTAGCCATCAGAAAGTTGAGACACCTGCAAAGTTTTACAGAAGGGTAATTATTTATACCGTCCGTTTTTGGAGAATTCTCGTGGCTGAGTAATTGTTACTAAATTTATCTTTATCCTTGTTGATTTTTTTTCAGCAATTAAGAGAGAAAAGGCGTGAGATGCGAGCAAATGAGTTGGTCCAGCACAATGACGACACGATTTTGAAACTTGAAACCGCGGCCATCGAACGCTCTAAGTCTGTTGATTCTGCAGTCCTCGGAAAATACAGTATATGGAGAAGAGAAAATGAGAACGACAACTCCGATTCAAATATTCGCTTGATGCGGGATCAAGTAATAATGGCTAGAGTCTATAGTGGTATTGCGAAATTGAAAAACAAGAATGACTTGTTACAAGAACTCCAGGCCCGACTTAAGGACAGCCAACGTGTTTTGGGTGAATCAACATCTGATGCTGATCTTCCTAAAAGGTAAAGGATCTTTTTGTTTCTGTTATTCTCCGAGTGGCATTTTCAACAACTAGCCTTTTTTTCACTATTCACGCACTTCACAAAGGAACATTCACTGTTAATTTCTTTTCATCTAGTGCGCATGATAAACTCAGAGCCATGGGTCAAGTCTTGGGTAAAGCTAAGGTGCAGTTGTATGACTGCAAGTTGGTTACTGGAAAGCTGAGAGCAATGCTTCAAACCGCAGACGAACAAGTCAGGAGCTTAAAGAAGCAGAGTACTTTTCTGGCTCAGTTAGCTGCAAAAACAATTCCAAATCCTATCCATTGCCTATCGATGCGCTTGACCATCGATTACTATCTTCTTTCTCCCGAGAAAAGAAAGTTCCCTCGCAGTGAAAACCGAGAAAACCCAAATCTTTATCATTATGCCCTCTTTTCGGACAATGTATTAGCTGCATCAGTGGTTGTTAACTCAACCATCATGAACGCCAAGGTAAAACACTGATCTCTTATCAATTGATTTCTGCATATGTGTCTAATTTAATAATTTCAGACATGAGTTCCAGAGTTGAAATTGAAAATGCTTTGTTTTTCCCCTCTTTCCGCAGGATCCTTCGAAGCATGTTTTTCACCTTGTGACGGATAAACTCAATTTCGGAGCAATGAACATGTGGTTCCTCCTAAACCCACCCGGAAAAGCAACAATACATGTAGAAAACGTTGATGAGTTTAAGTGGCTCAATTCATCTTACTGCCCTGTTCTTCGCCAGCTCGAATCTGCAGCAATGAGAGAATACTATTTCAAAGCAGATCATCCAACTTCAGGCTCTTCGAATCTCAAATACAGAAACCCAAAGTATCTTTCCATGTTGAATCACTTGAGATTCTACCTCCCTGAAGTTTATCCCAAGCTGAACAAAATCCTGTTCTTGGACGATGACATCATTGTTCAGAAAGACTTGACTCCACTCTGGGAAGTCAATCTGAACGGCAAAGTCAATGGTGCAGTCGAAACTTGCGGGGAGAGTTTCCACAGATTCGACAAGTATCTCAACTTTTCGAACCCTCACATCGCGAGGAACTTCAATCCAAACGCTTGTGGATGGGCTTATGGAATGAACATGTTCGACTTAAAGGAATGGAAGAAGAGAGACATCACTGGTATATACCACAAGTGGCAAAACATGGTAAGATAACTCTTACCTCTTTGCATCAATACTCGCGTTACGTTTGTTATTATTCATGGTTTGCTGATTATGGTTATTGTTGTTTTAGAATGAGAACAGGACACTATGGAAGCTAGGAACATTACCACCAGGATTAATAACATTCTACGGATTAACACATCCCTTAAACAAGGCGTGGCACGTTCTAGGACTCGGATATAACCCAAGTATCGACAAGAAAGACATTGAGAATGCAGCAGTGGTTCATTATAATGGGAACATGAAACCATGGTTGGAGTTAGCTATGTCCAAGTATCGACCGTATTGGACCAAGTACATCAAGTTTGATCACCCATATCTTCGTCGATGCAATCTTCATGAATGAATAAAAATTCAAATCTTTGTTTAGATGATTTGAGGTAAATTACTCCTAATGTTCTGTTGTTCCCATCTCATTTATCCTTTATTATTCCACACACACTGTTAATTGTTTATTCATATCTTTGTTTAGTCATTCTTTTTTTTGGTTCGGGTTAAAAAATACATTTGTTGGTTCTGAGTTTATTTTTCGATAATATGTTAATTGAGATTCTATTGAGGGGCTGTGAAATAAGGAATATGTTTAGAATATCAAAATATATGAGAAAAATACTTTAGTTCTATATTGTTATGGGATGAATCTAAATTCCGCACAAGTATTAATCAATACATCTTTGTAAAAAAAGTAGAAGAAAACATGTAATCAGATATGGGATTGCTTGGTAGTAGAGGGGCAAAAGAAGCAATGAGTCCACCAGGTTCTTCATCTCCCGGTTGGAAGATCGAACAGCAGCAACAGCGGCTCCTGCCGCGTCTTACAACACGGGATAGGGATAGTCTCCACGAGATCACTTTGCAGGACTTGTCAGCTTCTTTGTAACGACAAGCATGGGTTGCTCCTCTATCGATGGCTTTTTTGTTCTAAAACCATCACAGGTTAGGTCAGAGATGAATATTATTACGGGTGAATTAGTTTAGCTTTAGAAGAAGTCGAGTCATTATTACATTAAGCCTGAAGCTCTTCATAGTTTGATTGAGAGTAAGGGTATGGCTCGGCGATGATGATAGTTTGAGGGCATGATCCTTCCAATTGTCTACAAGCATTTTAAGAAGAGCAACACTAGATTCTAGATCATCATCCTCATAGAGATTGTCCCAGAGCTTGAAGCAATCAACGTTTTCCGTCACACACCATAAAGCAATATCTATAGCTTCCTTGGCTAAAACAGGATTTCCTAGTGCAGCTAATTTCAAAAAAAAGTGAATATCTCTCGAGTGACTTGTTTCATTGCCTCGGTCCCTGGTGCACCGGCTAGAGCCACTTCCCTCAACAAGGGATAAATTGCCTCAAACCTACTTGTAGTCTGTGTGATCAGAATGTACAAAACGCATCAAGATGTTTGTTTTATAATTCCAATACTGGTACTAGTACTAGTTAGTTACCTCTACTAGTACGAATGAATCAGGGAATGTTAGGCGTAGCAAGATCTCAAATGAAGAAGGTGGAACCAGCCGCTCTCCCTCCCTGACAGCTCCATTTTCAAGTACGGTCCGAGTATCGACAAGAAAGACATTGAGAATGCAGCAGCGGTTCATTATAATGGGAACATGAAACCATGGTTTGAGTTAGCTATGTCTAAGTATCGACCGTACTGGACCAAGTACATCAAGTTTGATCACCCATATCTTCGTCGATGCAATCTTCATGAATGAACAAAACACAATCAAATATTTGTTTAGATGATTTGACGTAATTATACTCCTAATGTTCTGTTGTTCCAGTCTTATTTATCTTTATTATATTCCACACACACTGTTAATTGTTTATTCATATCTTTGTTTAGTCATTCTTTTATTTTTGGTTCTGGTTAAAGAAACAATCTTTTTTTTTGTGCTAAATTTAAAGAAACAATCTTGTTGATTCTGAGTTTTCAGTTTGATAATATGTTAACTGAGATTATGTTGAGGGGCCTGTGTAAAACAAGAACATAGGAAAATTAACACATATATATATATATATATATCCCACTTTTTAGAATAAATTGAGTGCAATTTTAAACTAAAATGTAAATAAGTAGTTGTGAAAAGAACATGTAACTAAATACCTGTTTTACTATTTTAAAAGTATGATATTATATAAAATAGAATGCGTACAAATTAACCATTTAAAAATTAAAATTTGTAGTATGGACCAAATATACAAAAATAAATAACAATAAAAATAAAAAAATGATTATTCATATTTTAAAGAGATGTACATTTCAATATATGTGAACAAATTATAATTCATGATTAAACTCGTAAAGAATATAAACAGGGAATATAATTCTCTCTCCGCAGCAGCCGTGAAACCCCTAGTACCATTTTCTTTCTGATCTCTTGCAAATGACCAAAGATAGACCTACGAGTAAGATCTCTTCTCTTTAAGATTTCTTTCTAAAGATCTTTTGCTAGAAATCCATCAAATTTCTTCTAATTGTTTACTCGACAACATGGAGTCAAAAATCCCGGTCAAATCCTCAATGATATTCAAAATCTCAAAATCTACGATAGACAAAATCAAAGAGACTGAAGCTGCTTCTGGTTCTGTATGGGGACAAAAAGAAGGGATTTGTCCACTTGACAGCGCTGCCACCATAATCTAAACAAAATGTTAATGCATGAGTGAGTCTAAACAAACATTTGAATATAAGAGAACAAACCAATATATCTGGAAAAAGCGTAAAGATAAGTACATTATTTTTTATTCATTTTAAGTTTTGTAGAACACAAATATTTTGTTTACAGCTAAACAAATAATTTGATTACAAGGTAAGGTAACTAAATTAAGAAAAACAAATAAATTCAAAATGAAACATTAATTACCATATTCAAAATTCTTGGCATCCTACCAAAGTAAATAAATTGATTTATATAATAAGTGATATCCGAGATATATGGTGATCGAGTTTCAAATTGGCTCAAACCAATTTTAAAATTGCAAAACCAGGTTGTAGTCCTCTTGTGAAAAAGAAGCATTTTGTACAAATATTGTACTTTCATTTAAAAACAATATGCTAACATACAAATCCCACTTTTAAACAACAAATGGAGTTGCAATATAAACTTTTCAACATGTAAATAAATAGTTGTAAGAACAGAACACGTAAATAGATATTTTTTCACTATTTGAAAAATGTGATTTGTTTTTTTTCCTTTTCATCTGAATATAGAGAGAAGGTTTGAGTTACAATGCTACTTGAAAAACATATGATATGTTATGCTATATAATAAGGTTACTTTTTTATTTTTTTGTCGATAAGGTTAATTTTTAAATGAGACAGTTAGTGGAAACAAAATTACAGTACTATATATTAATTACAAAAATCTAATTTGTGAATTATAATAGAATGACAATAAAACCCAATCCAGTCAAAAACAGAAAGATACCTAAAGCCCAATAATTATGTGAGATGGGCTTAAATTGGACCGACTCTAATTACTTAAAACAAAATTACAAAAGAAGAAGAAGAATCAAACACTCAAAAGAAAAAACAAAATTTGTGAGCAGAGAGAGAACAAAAATCAAAAACCCTAATTCCGACGAATCGATGGAGAGAGACGACGAAGCAAGTGGACCGATGATGGAGGAGATGTACACAAACGGCGGCGAAGAAACCTCTAATCGGAGACCTATTATAAGCGGAGAACCACTCGACATCGAAGCTTACGCGGCGCTATACAAAGGTCGTACGAAGATTATGCGTCTTCTCTTCATCGCTAATCACTGTGGAGGTAACCAAACGATTCAACTTGAAGCTTTGAGGATGGCTTACGATGAGATCAAAAAAGGTGAGAATACTCAGTTGTTTAGAGATGTGGTTAGTAAGATTAATGGAAAGCTTGGTGACAAGTATGGTATGGATTCGAATTGGTGTGAATCTGTTGATCGTCGTGCTGAACAGAAGAAAGTTAAGCTTGAGAATGAGCTTAGTTCGTATCGAGTAAGCGATTCTTTACCTAATTTCTATGGAATCGTTCATGGTTATTGATGAATCTATACTGCTGATGTTGTTTCTTGATTAGTTTCTTAGAGAATGAAGTATGTGATGTTGTTTATGTGTTGCTTGGTGTGTGCGTGTGCGTGTGCATAGCTCTTGCTTGGTGTGTGTGTGTGTGTGTGCATAGCTCTTGCTTGGTGTGTGTGTGTGCGTGTGCGTGTGCATAGCTCTTGCTTGGTGTGCGTGTGCATAGCTCTTGCTTGGTGTGTGTGTGCATTGGCTATTGCTTGGTGTGTGCATAGCTATTGCTTGGTGTGTGTGTGCATTAGCTATTGCTTGGTGTGTGTGTGTGCATAGCTATTGCTTGGTTCTGTAATTTCATGTATGTTGATTCGACTTTGTATTGTGATATGTACAGACGAATTTGATTAAGGAAAGCATTAGAATGGGATATAATGACTTTGGGGATTTCTACTATGCTTGTGGATTACCTGGAGATGCTTTTAAGTATTATGTTAGAACAAGAGACTACTGTACAACGGCGAAGCATATTATACACATGTGTATGAATGCGATTCTTGTAAGCATTGAGATGGGTCAGTTTACTCATGTTACAAGCTATGTAAGCAAGGCAGAACAGAATCCAGAAGCTCTTGAACCTATTGTAGCTGCAAAACTACGATGTGCTTCTGGATTGGCTCATTTGGAGCTTAAGAAGTATAAGCTCGCTGCTCGTAAGGTTCGTTGTATTCTAATGCTTTAAGTGCTTTTGGATCCTTGTATCTTATCCGATTTTTGTATCTGAAAACTAATTCGTTGCACTTGAATTTTGTGTTGTGCAGTTTTTGGAAGTTAATCCAGAACTTGGAAATTCCTATAATGAGGTCATTGCTCCTCAAGACGTTGCTACTTATGGTGGACTCTGTGCACTTGCAAGCTTTGATCGATCAGAATTGAAGGCATTTATCCCTTCTTTAGCGTTTTATGTCTCTTTGCTTGTTATTTTTTCTTCTCTTGGTCTATAACTTAGTGGTCTAATGTGGACAGCAAAAAGTCATCGACAATATAAACTTCCGGAATTTCTTGGAGCTAGTACCTGAAGTGAGGGAACTTATCAACGATTTCTATGCAAGGTAACCTGTTTCTTACAAGACTCTCTTCTATCTCGTGAGTAGTACCAAAATACAAACCTCGAACCAATGTTAGTAGAGAGAATCTGCACTAAGAAGACTAAATTTTGTTGATCAATAAGTCTATCGAATCCACTAATTATTCTAATCATTTACTCTGACCAACTCACTTGCTTAGCTGTTTCTTACATTGAACTTTATTCTGTCTCACTTATGAAGGCTTACCATGCTTTCCTCCAGTTTCTTATCTATGTCAATGATGCATAGGATATCCAAATTAACCTTGTTTGTGTGTATTCGTTTAGAACCTAATGTTTAACTTTGCGTTTTGCAGCCGCTATGCTTCCTGCCTCGAATATCTTGGAAGCCTCAAAGCGAATTTGCTGCTGGACATTCATCTTCATGATCATGTCGACTCACTGTATGATCAAATAAGGAAGAAGGCACTGATTCAGTACACACTTCCGTTTGTGTCTGTTGATTTGAGCAGGATGGCTGATGCATTCAAGACAAGCGTCTCTGGTCTAGAGAGAGAGCTCGAAGCCTTGATCACTGACAACCAGATTCAGGTCCGTTCTGTTTGCAGATAAAACTTTGTTTTATCACTTTATGTAGAAACCTTTTATTTTAACCCCCTTTCTCTATCCCGGACAGGCACGGATTGATTCACACAACAAAATCCTCTACGCAAGACACGCGGATCAAAGGAATGCAACTTTCCAAAAGGTGCTTCAGATGGGAAACGAATACGATAGAAATGTCAGGGCAATGATGTTAAGAGCCAACCTCCTAAAACACGAGTATCATGCCAGAGCTGCCAGAAAGCTTTGAGATTGATGACATCTGCTTTCGCTTATCTTGAGAGGTAACGGCCTATTCCAAGATCGTAAGATACCTAAGAAAAAGATTGATTTTGGTTTAGTTATCGGTTAGATTCAT
Source organism: Arabis alpina (assembly GCA_900128785.1). Classification (NCBI taxonomy): domain Eukaryota; kingdom Viridiplantae; phylum Streptophyta; class Magnoliopsida; order Brassicales; family Brassicaceae; genus Arabis; species Arabis alpina. Next base: position 26,915,289 of record LT669792.1, read on the forward strand.
ATCGAATCATCTCTGTTCTCTTATTCTTGCTTTGTTTTCTTAACCTTTTAGTTTAAGCTTCTTTCAAGTATCTTTTGGATTTTGAATCGAATCTTGAGTGTGAATCGAAAAACTCATGAAATCACATTAAAAGTGAGAATGGTCAAGAGTTGGTCTCTTAACTTTCAGTTTAAGGTTCTTTGAAGTATATCATCTTTGGTCTTTGAATCAAATCTCAAAGTGTGAAACTATAAAGATGAAACCAAATTGGAAGTGGAAATGGTCAAAGAGTAGAGATAAGTATTCATGGGCCAAAATGTATACATGTGGGGGATCAAATCTCATCTCCCAACTAATACCAATTTCAGTTGTCAACTATACTTTGTATATTATGTGAGAGTTTCTGCACAGATGTCACTCTATGATTCAATAATTTACTAAAAAACTTGTTATGAAAACGGTAAGTCCATTTTTTATACAAGTACAATCTCGAATATTGCAAAACCAAGATTTGATGTCGGCAAACTGCATCATGTGGGCTAAGTGTGAACTATTTGATTTTCTTTGTGTCGAAGAGAACTTTTGATATTTAAAACTCGATAGCTACGTTTCATTATTATCAGTTGATTTTATGAAATATTATCATTGAATGAGATAATAATTTTGGTCATGGCTTGAGGGTACCAAAGTTATTTATCTGTAATATTCTTATTGGTAGAATCTGTCTTCTGATATAATATCATTATCACAAACAGCTCTTCTCTACGCAATTGTTCTTTTAATAAATTGTTCTGTTTGTATTTTTATTTAATTATCTCGTTATGATTTATTTTTGTGTGTGCTAGTGTTTTTCAACAAAACAAGAAAATTGGGCAAATTACTTTATGTAACAACCTATTGGTTTTCTATGAATCGATTACATTTTGAGTAAGTAAAAGTATTATTCTAAGATGAGAAGGTCCATTATGAATCAAGAAATTCAATGGTTTTGCCTTTTTTAATGGGTCTTAGGTAATATCGCAATAACTCCATATTTACTCAAAACTCACAACCCATAGAGTTATGATTCCTCCAAATTTAGAATACGGGCCAATTTTAATTTACACACTCTAGTACTCCACTAAACAATAGTCTTTGCATATTAGTTCTCATTCTACGCTTTTTGTTTTGTATCAAATTAGTTGTCATTTTACATTTTCAATGCAAATTTATTACTACTTTTCCATTTTTTACCCTTAACTTTCAGTTTAATAATTATTTTTATCAAACAAAATAATGTCTTAATTAAGGGTAAAACAGAAAATTTAATTATTTTCTTAATTTGTGTGAAAACACCTAAAACGACAAGTAATTTGCAACGGAGGGAGGGAGTATGCATCTTCTATATATGTCTTCTTTGAGTGTTTTAATTCAAGTGCTTTAACAAATTTAAAAATGTTACTAAAGACAATAAAAATGAAATATATGATTCTTGTTGACTATGAAAAATGAAATACAATACTCTATGGTACGATATACGATGTAACAAAATTCACATCGTGAACAAACATGTCACAAATACATGAATTTAATAAAACTAAAGTAGTACTAGTACTAACCAAAGAGAAAAGGGTAAAAGCGTCATTTTAACAAAATCACCACTTGAAATAGACTTTTTATAGCAAAAGGTTATCACATTGTAACGTCAAAAGAGTCAAACCCACAACTTTTTTTCAAAACTTTTTCCATGACTTCACACATCTCTCATTTTCATTTTTAAAATTTTTAAAATCTGTTTTATCTTCTTCGTCTTCTTCCTCCTTTTTCATTTATTATCCTCTCTTCTCTCTCTTCATAGACATGCATCGAAGCGACAATAAAGCTTTCCAAATCAGTTACTACTACTAGGGCTCCATTTCCATGGCCGATTCTCAATTTCCTAAATCCATGAATTTCAACGGTTTTCTCGATTCCGATGTACCGTACAGTAATAACAACAACTTCTCTTTCTCCGCCGGAACCACAACCACTCGTCCTTTCTCCTCTCATGGTCTCTCTCTCGGACTCGTAAGTCTACACAAATCTCTACTTCTTCTTCTTAGATTCCTTTACTTACTTGTGAGTTTTGGTTTTTTAGCAAACAAATGTGAATGTAACTCGTAAGAGTAATAGAGGAGGAGACGAAGAAGAAAGCAGATCTGAGAGTGATAATAACCTCGAAGCTCTCTCTGGTGATGATTTAGAAACCGATGATAATAATAATAATAATAAACCACCAAGAAAGAAGAAGAAACGTTATCATCGTCATACTCCTAAACAAATCCAAGACCTCGAATCGTATAATCCTTTAAATCTATTCTTAATTCAACCACACACAAAAAAAAACTAAATCGATTTTTTGATTTTTGATTTTTTGTTAATGATTTTTAGGGTTTTTAAAGAGTGTGCACATCCAGATGAGAAACAACGTTTAGATCTTAGTCGAAGATTAAACTTAGATCCACGTCAAGTTAAATTCTGGTTTCAAAATCGTCGTACTCAAATGAAGGTAACTACAAAATCGATTTTTTTTTTTTAATTACCAGGAGGTTCGGTGCCGAAACCTATAATCTCTAGGTCGGAAACTACATTAGTTTTTTTTTTTTTTTTTTTTGTGTAGACGCAAATTGAGAGACATGAGAATGCGTTATTGAGACAAGAGAATGATAAGTTGCGAGCTGAGAATTTATCAGTTCGTGAATCAATGAGAAACCCTATGTGTGGTAATTGTGGTGGACCAGCAATACTAGGTGAAATCTCAATGGAAGAACAACATCTTCGTATTGAAAATTCACGTCTTAAAGATGAATTAGACCGTGTTTGTTCCTTAACCGGAAAATTCCTTGGTTCTTCAAATCCTATACCGGATTCATCACTTGTACTTGGTGTTGGTTTTAGTACACTACAACCTCAAAGATTTGAGATTTCTAATAATCGTACGGGTTCGGTTAATGTTAGTGATTTTGATGAGAGGTCTAGGTATTTGGATTTAGCTCTTGTTGCTATGGAGGAGCTTGTGAAGATGGCTCAGTCACGTGAACCGCTTTGGGTTAGGAGTTTGGATAGTAATGGGTTTGATATGTTGAATAAGGAAGAGTATGAGAAATGTTTTAGTCGTTGTGTTGGATTGAAACAAGATGGGTTTGTTACTGAAGCTTCTAAAGAATCTGGAACTGTTATTATTAATAGTTTAGCTCTTGTTGAAACGTTAATGGACTCGGTTAGTAATAATACTAAACACTTGATTACTAATGCTTAATCTTAATTAAACTGTTGGTAACACTAAACACTACTAATCTTTGTTTATTTGATAGGAACGATGGGCTGAAATGTTTCCGTTTATGATTTCAAGAACTTCAACTACTGAGATTATCTCTAGTGGTATGGGAGGGACACGAAATGGTGCACTTCACTTGGTATGTACTTTTGTCTTATCTTTACATTTACACTTAAATCTTTATTGGTAAAATGGGTTTTTTAGTGTGTTTTTGGTTGATTTAGATGCATGCAGAGCTTCAATTGTTGTCTCCACTGGTGCCGGTTAGACAAGTATCGTTCTTGCGGTTCTGTAAACAGCACGCGGAAGGTGTTTGGGCGGTTGTTGATGTCTCGATTGATTCGATTAGAGAAGGATCGTCTTCGAGTTGTAGAAGGTTACCGTCTGGTTGCCTTGTACAAGACATGGCCAATGGCTACTCTAAGGTAAACACAAAGCTAAAAACTTAGAAATATACTGAAATTTAGTACTATATGGTAAAAGACTAAAAGTCTTCTTGACCTTTAGGATTCACACTACCCTAGTGTTGGTCACAATTCTCTAGAAACCAGGCAAGGCTCTTAGTTTTTGTCGGGGATATTATAATACTAGTAGAGGTTTCTGATGCATTGGGGTTTGTTGCATTAACTCATATACAATGCAGGTAAAAAATTCATTATTTTATTGATCAGAAGCATCTAAAAATCTCCGAGTTCTGTGCCCTTGGATCGTGCATCAAACCCAACGCTAACAAAATCTATTTTTTTTATATATATTTCGTTTTCATTTTCTTATATTTACATGTTTAGTTTAATCATCACACGATCATAAAGTTACTTCCATTTTCTTCATTACATTAATTTTTTTGTTAAAGCTCATATTCAATTTAATAACTAGCTAGTTTAGTAAATGATATAACTCAAAATGGTTTAATCTTACTCTCAGGTAACGTGGATCGAACACACAGAGTACGATGAAAACCGCATCCACCGTTTATACCGCCCTTTACTAAGCTGCGGTTTAGCATTTGGTGCACAACGATGGATGGCTGCGTTACAACGTCAATGCGAATGTCTCACCATTCTCATGTCCTCTACTGTTTCACCTTCACGTAGCCCAACTCGTAAACTCCCTTAAAACGCTACATTTCACTTCTAATCATAACATTTTCAAAACGTTTTAATCGTTTCTTTTAAACGTTTCAGCTATAAGCTGCAATGGGAGAAAGAGCATGCTAAAGCTAGCTAAGCGAATGACTGATAATTTCTGCGGTGGCGTATGTGCGTCGTCGTTACAGAAATGGAGCAAGCTTAACGTTGGTAATGTAGACGAAGACGTTAGGATTATGACTAGGAAAAGCGTAAACGTTCCCGGTGAACCGCCAGGGATCGTTTTAAACGCTTCGACGTCTGTGTGGATGCCTGTTTCGCCACGGCGATTGTTCGATTTCCTTGGAAATGAACGGTTAAGATCTGAATGGGATATATTATCCAACGGTGGACCAATGCAAGAAATGGCTCATATCGCTAAAGGCCATGACCGTTCTAACTCGGTCTCGCTTCTTCGTGCCAGTGTAAGTCATTACTATACACTTCTTTATTATGTGCACATAGTACTAAACCAATTTTTTAAACTCGGTTTAGTTAAACCGGATTTTGTTAGGGACATTTAATGTCGTTTATGTATAGCTGTGTATGAAAGGACTTGTGTAGTTGTGTGGGGTCAAAGGATGGTGTGGTCATATGAATCTTGTCGCGTGTGATTGGAAAGGGACAAATCTGTAATTTGGAAGTATGGGGGAACAAAAGTCAAAGTTAAATAAGACATTTTTAACCTTTTTATTTACTTTTTAGCTCTGACAATTTTATATTTTTAGTTCTCTTTTTTTATTTTATTATGCATTATTGGTCTCTTTTTGTCCTTTTTACCCCTGTACTTCTGGCTCGTGACGGTGACACTAAACGAATAGACACATCGGTCACATCATAAATTTATTTATTTTTTTACTTATAATTTTGTCTATTTTCCCAAATTTAATTTAATTTTGTTATGCAGGCGATAAATGCGAATCAGAGTCATATGTTAATACTACAAGAAACAAGCATAGACGCAGCAGGAGCGGTTGTAGTATACGCGCCTGTAGATATTCCAGCAATGCAAGCTGTGATGAACGGTGGAGATTCTGCTTACGTGGCACTTCTTCCTTCAGGATTCGCTATTTTACCGAACATTCAGCAACGCGAGGAACGTAACGGTAACGGTAACGTTAACGGTGGGTGTATGGAGGAAGGAGGATCGTTACTAACGGTGGCGTTTCAGATATTGGTGAATAGTTTGCCTACGGCAAAGCTTACGGTGGAATCTGTGGAAACAGTTAATAATCTGATATCGTGTACGGTACAGAAGATTAAAGCTGCTCTTCATTGTTGATTTGGGAAAAAGTGATTGGACGGTGGAGATTGAGTCAAGAACGAACCTCATTTTGTGATGATGGTTCGGGTATTGACTTGATAGAATATTTCAAAATACCAAAAACAAAATGAAAAAATGTTTGTGATTTGGATAAGTAGATTGTTTTTATTTTGGATCTTGTTTGATGAAAATGTAATTGTTTATTTTCTTCTTCTCTGTATTGACTTTTATTTGAAAAGCATTAAAGTGTTTTTCTAATTAGGAAGTTCCATTTCTAACTTAATTGTGTCTGAAAAACGTTAATCATTCTTTTTGATGGAAAAATTCGAGCTTAAAGCTAATATTAGTATTAGTTCCTGTGGTACAGTCGCTTCGTAATGTGAAAGGTAATGTTGGACCATTTCTTTTCTATGCTATACACCAAATTATCCCAAGTTAAAATACTATTTAGGATAAGATAGAAAAGGAGCAAAGAAGGATGAAACACGTGAATGCATGAACTAATTGAATATAGTTGCACTCACAGTTATATAGTATTCTCTATTGCATATTAGTTGTCATTTTACCAATAATTTTTTGTTTCATATTATTTATTATTTTGTATTTTCAATACAGATTTATCACCATTTTTCCTTCTTTTACCTTTAATTTTCAACTTAATAATTACTTATGTCAAGTAAAATAATGTATTAATTAGGGGTAAAAAGAGAAAATTTAATTGTATTCTTAATTTGTGTGAAAACACTTAGAATGACAACTATTTTGCAACGGAGGGAATACTTATAATTGTATGCATGCACTGCTCACACAAATATCCCATGAGGCCATGACAATAAGACTAGAGAATCAAATATTTATCTCAAACATTGGGCCATCATACACTAATAACTTATGGGCTACTATTGGGCTTTTATAAGGACATCATAAACCACAATATTGTGATCTATATAAGCCTTTCAAAATTTCTAATCAAGTTTTCAAAAAAAAAAAAAAAAAGCATAAAATACTGAAAAATTCAAGGCCATGACATGGATTACTTTTAAAATTCTTTTTTTTTTTTTTTTTTTTGTGCTAAAAGTGTAAATATCATTGATGAAAATGTTTGGTTACAGAAATTTTAACTAAAAAACATTACTTCCAAAGCCAAAAAAAATAAAAACAGAGGAAGTAGACTAAGGGAAGGATTCCAAATACAACACAAAGCAACAACAATTACCTTAACCAAAGAGAAAGCAAGGAAGCAAACCGTCTTCTATGCCTTTGCGCCAAGATGGAGATACGGATGTCTTTGTCTATGAGCTTGAAGATTGACTGAGGTGGAATGCTGTGGAAGTTGTGAAGCACATTGTTCCGTTGTTTCCAGAGGTGGAAGATTGTCACTTGAGCTGCTAGGTTTTTGAGGAGGGTTGGAGCAATTGAGGATGATGACCGGATCTAGGAGAGGAGCTCTGACCAAGACCAGAGCGGTTGATGCGAAGGCGAGAGCCTTGCAAACGATCGAACATTATACATACATATTTCAACGATCGAGATACTTTTAAAATTCTTTAGACGATTGAACATTATACATACATATTTCAACATATTATATTGTGCAAGCTCTCTTGGCTCAGTGGTTGACCAATGACTTTAAAGCTTCTATATTAAGAGGTATGGGGTTCGAGTCCCAGAAGATGCAATTTATTATTATTACAGATTAATGGAGACAAGTTTGTAGGAGATCTTCAGCTTGGAGCGGGCAAATCTCGTCTGCCGTGGCGTTTAAAAAACACACATATTTCAACAAACTTTTCGAATATTTCTTGTAAAAATACCTTGTTTTTGGACTAACCCGTAGTAGTAGGTTCATTAGAAAATACTTTTTAAATTACAAAAGGGCCGAAAGAAAAAGGTCAAAGCAACAGTCAAACACCCGAATATCCCGCGAAAAGGCTAATTTCGTCATTAAAAAAACATATTCAATCCCCACCGTTAGATTTAACGAACTATCGTTACTTGATATAATTATTTTTTTTCCTTGACAGTTTTTTTATGATCTTCTGTACAGAAATGAAGGATTTTGAGAAATGATTGGTCTTAGATGTTTGACCATAGCTAGAAAATGCCACCTAGTTTTTTCTATTTAGCTATATCCGGTCCACCATAGATTTACATATACACACATTTCTATTAATAATCTTTTTATATATATATACTCACATTCACCAACAAATTTTATCTTCTTGTTTTTTGTTGTTGTTGTTGTTCTTGTTTAATCTTGTAGAGAAGAGAAGAAGAAGAAGGAGAGAGGAAGTTGCATCATCTCTCTCTCTTTCTCTCTTTCTCTTCTCGTTGAATAAAGATTTTCTTGGAAATAATTTTGTACATTTCTCTGTTTGTTTTTTTCTCGGGAAAATTCTGCTTTTGTTTGTTGAAAAAACGTGGAACGATGAATGTGATGCGTAGATTGACGAGTATGGCATCTGGACGTAATTTTGTTTCTTCTGATAACGTAAGAGAAGAAACATTTTCCAACATGTTTTTGGTACGTACATGGTTTTTTGTTGTTTAAAGCTTTTTTTTGTTTTTCTAACGTTTTCGTAGGTAGGAGATTCCGACACGCCTAAATCGAAACCTAATCAGATTCGTGAAGAAACTGAAATCACTGAAACTATAACAAACGAGAGAGATTCTTGTTTAGAAGAGAAAGAGAATTCTGATCAATTACCTAAAGAAATTCGTGATATGGGTCTTGGAGACGAAAAGGTTTGAGTTTCTTGGTTTGCATTTGAGTTTCTTGATTTGTTGTTTCATTTTTTTTTTATAAACCGTGGGAGTTTCGAACTTTTGGCTCATAATCTCTTCGGTATTCGGAGTCAGCATTTAGATATTCCGATTCTTAATTGGTTGTTTCATTGTTCTTGGAGCTAATGATGATTGTGGTTTTGATAGGATTTGGATGGTGGAATTATCAAAGGAAATGGAACAGAATCTGGTCGGATTATTACTACCAAAAAGAAGGGTCTAAATGATCAAAAAGATAAGGTTCATTTCAAAAATTTCTTGTATTGTAATGTTAACATTTATAAAAATGTTAAAAAAAATCTGATTTTTGTTGTTCTTATTCAGACAATCTCGTACAGAGCTGAACATGTAATCGGCACTGGCTCATTCGGTGTTGTCTTTCAGGTAAAGAAAACAAAACATTCTCAATAGTTTTAAAAATGTGATTTGTAATGTTACACTGTGGTTTTTCGATATAGGCTAAGTGCTTGGAGACTGAAGAAAAAGTAGCGATAAAGAAAGTGTTACAAGACAAAAGATACAAAAACAGAGAACTTCAGATTATGAGAATGCTTGAACATCCTAATGTTGTTGAGCTTAAGCATTCTTTCTTCTCGACGACTGAGAAAGACGAGCTTTATCTTAACCTTGTTCTTGAATATGTACCCGAAACTATATACCGTGCTTCGAGATCTTACACTAAGATGAATCATCATATGCCTTTGATTTATATTCAGCTCTATACCTACCAGGTAACTAAAAAAACTTGGGATCTTGAACTATTTGTGAAATCTTGAACTAATGTTTGATGTAAAAAACAGATTTGTCGCGCGATGAATTATCTACATCGAGCTGTTGGAGTGTGTCATCGTGACATTAAACCGCAAAATCTATTGGTAAGCATTTTTAAAACTAGTTCTTGTGAGTGTTAGTAGTACTTTTTCTAACTGATTAACTCAAGAAATTTCGATGCATTTTCGCAGGTTAATAATGTTACGCATGAGGTTAAGATATGCGATTTTGGGAGCGCGAAAATGCTGGTACGTTTTATGGCTCTTTCGATTTTTTTTTTCATTGTATGTTATAGATGATTATCTAAGTAGTGATGTCTTCTTTTGTTTCAGATTCCAGGAGAACCAAATATATCTTACATATGCTCAAGGTATTACAGAGCACCAGAGCTCATATTTGGAGCAACCGAGTACACAAATGCGATCGATATGTGGTCAGTAGGTTGTGTAATGACTGAGCTATTTCTTGGACATGTAAGAAAACTTTTGCTCTTTAAGTTTTATAAGTCTAGATTTGAGACTTTTTGTTTGAAACTCTCTTTTGCTTTTTATGTCTAATAGCCTCTATTCCCTGGAGAGACCAGTGTTGATCAATTGGTGGAGATCATTAAGGTAAAAATAGATTGGTTCTTTGAGAGATTCTCAGAGTTTGTGTTCTGAACATTTTCTGTGTAAAATTAGATTTTGGGGACACCAGCAAGAGAAGAGATAAAGAACATGAATCCTCGTTACAACGACTTTAAGTTTCCTCAGATCAAAGCTCAGCCATGGCACAAGGTATGTATTTAAATATGTAAGAATTTTTAGAGAATGATAATGTTTTGCATACTCAGAATCTTCCGGTTTTTCTTCAGATTTTCCGGAGACAGGTATCTCAAGAAGCAATGGATCTTGCCTCTAGACTCCTACAGTATTCACCAAACCTGAGAATCTCAGCGGTAAGCGACAACAACCCGAGTTGATTTCTGACCTATGTCTGTTTTAACTCCTTTACTTGACTCTGGTTTCAGCTTGAAGCATGCGCACACCCGTTCTTCGATGATTTGAGAGAGCCGAATGCATCTTTGCCTAATGGAAGAGCACTTCCTCCATTGTTTGATTTCACAGCTCAAGGTTTGGTAACAACACTCTGGTTTCTTTATAATTTACCACTGGAAACATGCCTTATCTTTCTCTCTTGGACTTTCTTGCAGAATTGGCTGGTGCATCGGTTGAATTGCGTCATCGCTTAATCCCTGAACATGCAAGGAAATGAGTACTTTGGTTAACGGGCCACTTCTCTACACAGATGTTGATATATACATATCTTTTTGATTTCGAGAGATTTCTTGCTCACACGTATAGCATTGTTCTGGTTATGAACCCCTCACTGACCTCTGCAAGAACTAGCAGTTTGAAAGTGTATAATTTGTAAGTTTGTAACTTTGTAGCTTCCATTGTTGCAGACAGAAATGCAGAATTTTCCGAGTTTTATTTTCTTATGCAAAAATGTTACCAATAGTCTCCGCAAGAACAGTTTCCATCTCTAAAGTGATGAAAACAATTTGAATCTCTCAAGATGATATGCCGAAGATACACTTTCGATATGTACTTCATTGCGTTGTGGCAATCCCCACAAACGCGAAGGTTCTTGATAATCCGTATTGGAGCACCAGCTGGTATAGCAAGTAGACCAAATGCTACAGCTAGTTTCTCACTATGGTAAGCCAAACCAAGCTCTTTGCTTTCCTTATCCAAGTCTTGGAGAGCAAAACTCATATCTGGTAAATAACCGACTCCCTTGATCAAAAGCATCATTTCCTCAACCTTGGAATATATCTCAACCATTCTCGGATGTCTTCTATCTTCCGACATAAAACTATGAACTTTGCCTTTCCCTTCAACCCAACTGCAACCAGGCTCTTTACTTATATTACGAGATTTCATCAATCTACGAACATTTGCAGCTTCCTCTTGTCTTCCTGCTGCAGAATACATGTTTGATAACAAAACATAAGGAACAGCATTGTTTGGTTCCAATTCCATGAGAGTTTTCGCTGCTCTTTCCCCGTTTTCTATGTTCCCATGCTTCCTACTTGCAGCCAATATCGCTTTCCATACAGTTGCATCTGGTTCAACCTCCATTTGTATCAGCAATTCCTCTACTCTAACGAAATCACCAGATCTACCAAAGAGATCAATCATACAAGCATAGTGCTCAGGTCCTGGACTGATTCCATAAACTGTTCTCATCGAATCAAAGTAGTGTTGAGCTTCTTCTATGAGCCCGGCATGACTGCAAGCAAATAGTAACCCGATAAAGGTAATGTAATCTGGTTTTATGCCACTGCCTATCATCAAATTATATGACTGTAGCGAGTCCTTGGCTTTGCCGTTTTTCGCATAACCCACAATTAGAGCAGTCCATGTTATCAAATCCCTGTTCTCCATAGAGTTGAATACTACATTCGCGTCTTCTAAGCTTCCGCACTTTGTGTACATTGTCACAAGAGAGTTATCTACTGACAAAGATGATGGGAAGCCAGATTTAATATAATTCCCATGTACCTGTTTCCCAAACTCCAGAAGAGTTAACTCCGCTGAGGCGCTTAATACACTCGCTGTGACAATCTGATCAGGAGAAATGCCTTCACCTCTCATGTCACAGAACAACTTCAATGCTTCTTCATAAGATCCGTTATGTGTATTTCCCGTGACAAGAGCCGTCCAAGATATCACATCTTTCACAATCATCTCTTCAAACACTTTCAACGCGGAATCCATGAGTCCTCTTTTAGCATACATATCCACAAGAGCGTTATTCACCAGCTTGTAATTCCCATATCCAGTTTTCACCATCAGACAATGCACAGAACAAGCTATATTCATTTCTCTCCTAGACAAAGCAAAACAATTCAAAACGGAAGGGATTGTGAACTCGTCTATCTTCAAACCTCGCTCGTGCATTCTTCCGAATAAAGACAGAGCTTCATCTTCAAGACCTTGTCTAACACACTCAACAATCATCGAGTTCAAAGAAACCTCATCATCAACATCCATACCTCTCAACAAAACTCTCGCTGCTTCCATGTCTCTGCATTTAGCGTACATAGCAATCAACGAGCTCTGAACAAAGATATTCTCAATGAAACCACTCTTAACTATGCAGCCATGTACCTGAACTCCTACCTTACGAGCAGAAACCGTACCACAAGCAGTTAAAACACTAGGAAACGTAAAATGATTCGATTCATTTCCTTCTCTTCTCAAATCCCTAAAACACTCAATCGCCTTGTAAGCAAATCCATTCTTCGCGTAACCAGTAAGCATCGAAGTCCAAGTAACGTTATTTTTCTCACCTGACATTGTCCTAAAAATATATTCAGCTTCAAAGATGCGTTTACACTTTGCATACATATCAAGAACACCATTAACAACATAAACATACAAATCAAACCCGGTTTTTACAGTACACCCATGAATCTGTTCACCTCTAAGAAGTAAAGCAAGTGAAGCACACATCTTAACAATACTACCAAAACTGTACTCGTTAGGCTTTTCTCCATGAGACTGCATTTCCCAAAACAAACTAAAAGCTTCATCTTTACTTCCATACTTGCAATAACCAGAGATTAGAGCGTTCCATGAGATTGTTTTCTTTACTGGGTTTCTTAGAAAAACCTCTTTTGCATCAGTGAATCTTCCTGAATTTGAGTAAGCAGCGATCATAGTGTTCCATGTAAATTCATCTCTCTCAGGCATTTTATCGAACAACTGGCGGGCTTCATCGATTTGGCCTGATTTAGACAAATCTCCTAATAACTGATTCGAGTGAAATATTGTTCGAACAACATAACTGTGAATGTAAGAAGATTGAAGAATGCTGTTTCTGATATTTAATTTGTTCATCACTCACTACAAAGCTAATTTCAAGTGAAACTCACTCAATAACTAAAACAAACGAGCTTTAACACGTGTTAAAGACAACAAAAAAAAGTGATTAAAATAAATTTATCATTTTTTTTGTCGCCTAATGAAGAATGAACACTAATATATTGGTAAATTCAATTTAAATGTGAATTTTATTTCCTAATAATATTCTCTACAAACACTAAACTTCAAATTCAGGATGGATATTTATTAGAATAGATAGTTGATTTAGTATATTGGTTAAGTTAATCATGTGTATATATAGATAACAATAATTTGATGTTACATAAATTAAATATTTATCGTAAATAATTATCTATGTTAGAAGACTAAGCATTTGTAGAAACTTAATGGACATATATAATGTTATATGAAAAAAGAGATAGGTCATTCATTAATAAAAGTTATAGCATATGGAAGACATTTTTTTGGGTACAAATCCCTAACTTGTATGTCTTTATCAATATTCACTACAGTTCTTTAAAAAAATTGATTGGTCGTCTTTTTTTTTCTTGCCTCAGACACATCTGTAAAAAACAAAAAATTGATTAAAAAATTGTAATATGCTTTGCTTTTATTGAGACATATGATCGCAACAAAAAAATTGGAATGCATCTTTGTAATTGTTTCATGAGAACTTTGAATCGTACTAAGAGAATAATAGCAGCTTGATTGTATTTTTTCCCACTCTTTATTATTTTGTTTTGATTTTTGTCTTTAACATCAATTCAGTGGAGAAATGAATATGTTTTTTGGATTCATAATTTGTGTTGGAGTAAAGTTGTTTTCCAGAGAATATTGGTTAGAAGCGTTACTTTGTCTACCACAAATTATTTTAATTGTACTGGCAAATTGGAGTTAAAAACCGTGAAGACTTAAAAAGAAAAACAAATATACATTTTTCTAATTAGACTTTAGCATTCTAACGGTTTTAAAAATTCGTAAATCATTTCTTAATTTTCTCTCAACATTTTCTTTTTGTTCATGTTACTTATTTTTATTAATACTTTTTTGTAACTCTGTGTTTTAAAATCACAACTATTTATACGAAGACACAGTTTTAAACATTTGTTTTGTTAAAGTGGTTTTTTAAAAAAAAAATTGTGTCTTTTTTTACAAAAATAATTTTTTTAATAGACAAATTAGAAAGCCAAATATGAAAAGAATAGGTGACAGATGACTTGAATTTAAGAAAACGCTACAATATTATATAAGATATATTTTGAAACTATTTAAAATTTGCAAAATTTAGAATCATAGTTTTTGTGAGTATCAAAGAAAGAAAGAAAATAATGACTAATTTATAGTGTAACTTGTTGTTGAAATGAATTAACATTAATTAGCTATTAAATTGTTAGAATTAATTGTCAAAATTAAAAATATTAAAATATCAAATGTCAAAAGAGTAGATGACACATGGCAACCTCTCATGACTTTTTGAGAACCTTAAAATATTATATAAGATATATAGATATTGTACATTATTTGATGATTGAGAATCAGATTGTATTCCTAATAATATTTCTTTTTCTTTTCTCTTGGCTAATTCAGTAAGTTGGAATGGGATTTCCAAATTCCATGAAAAATCTTGCAAGAAGCGTTTTATTATTATTGATATATAATATTTTAAAGGGCCTATTTTAAAGTTAGATAAGTAGGAAACAGAAAATCAAGATTGGCAAAAATAATTGCAGAGGCAAATAAATCGTTTGTCTATTGTCAATAAACATTGGCCAGTTCCTCCCAACTGTTTGTCACACAACTCCGTACACAAAGGTCCTTCACAGTCTGCAGTTGTTAGAATTTGATGACATACATGTTGTCCTTGTGTCTCTTTCCCAACCATTCCTAACAAAAAAAAAACATGTATTAAGAAAAACATGAAATCCAAAAAGTCCATACGAATTTGTCTTTGACGTGAGACTTATATCACAACATGGACAATATATAGTTCTAATACTTAGAGAATAGTAAATGTAAAACAAACCTAAAAATAAGACAACGAAGATTGCAAAAACAATAAATTTAGTCATGTTTTCTGATAGACGTTAGAATTGGATTTGAAGTTGTGAAACAAAAACAATGAATGTATTGATAGTCATGTAGAAATCACACATATATATATATATAGAAGATATGATTTATACCTATACAATTTACAGTAAAAAGTTAATGATACATGAACTAAAAGAAGGAAAGAATCAATTTCTAGTTAAATACATGTTAGAAAAGGAAAAATATCATAAGAATATAAACAAGAAGAAAAACTACAAAATCAATCAAAATGAAAACAAAAAAGAAAACTCATATTTTTCTATAAAAATAAAAGTTGTATACATCAAATGATCAAATGATCCAAAAGGATAGTCTATATTCTAGGAAACTCTTGTTTGTATAATTTGTGTTTAAATGTCCATGTATATGTCATCTATGTTTGGGATTTATCGTTTATCACAAAATTGTACTCTCACAATCTAAACTACAAGTGGGATCAAGTGTTACTTAATCCTACTAGGTTTTAAGTTGTCTCGTATGGAGCATATTAAACCTCCTGCTATAATTTAAATCGACATTGGAGTCTATGAAAAATTCTTATTAGCGTAGTCAGTGTACATTAGCATTTTGTGTATATTAGCAAGTAGTCTAAGCTTAGTGTACAATTACAATGAATGAGAAAAAACTACCATGATTTCGAATTAAAAGCTCAATGGTAGTTTCAGGTAGGTAGGTGCGTACGTGGGACTTTTCCTGAATATAGCAAATGATTAGAAATATTCCACGTTGAAATTCGTTTTACTTGCAATGAGACCTCTTATTGGTTCCTAGAGAGAAAGACTTGCAATTATATGCTAAAGCAACCAATTAAGAGCAAGTCTCTCTCTTTTTTTTTGAAAATATCAAAAGCAAGTCTTCACATTGCCCTTTGCCTTTACATTAGAAATTCTTACAATTCCATCTTGTAAAAATTGAAAATAAATTACGAATAGTTTTCTAGGCTAGGAAAGTCACAGACTTTCTTGGACCAAACTTGATTCTCAACGTCGTCAAGAACCCATAGAGCAAAACAACCATTAGAGGAATCATACGCAGCTAACTTCCCAAGGTAGTTGGTTAGTATACCTGAAACACCTTTAGGCATTTGAATGGCACGTAGCTGCTCGGACCCAATATCAAAACTACTCACTAATGTCTTACGATTACTACTCCATGGTTCCAAGCTAGCATCGAAATACACAACCCCATCGATGCATACTCCATTAGTCCATTATAGTTACAACAATAATGAAGCATACTACTTCGCTGGCAATCTTAGTAAGATCTCCACCGTCAGATCAAGAGGGATGTCGTATCCTACGGTTGTCATCGTTTCTTCTTCTTCTTCGTCTTTGCTCCTCTCTCTTTTTCTTTCATTGACACACGCAAACGGTAAACCCTACACTAATGTAGAATTATTGGGACTAAATATTCATATTGTGCCCGTTCTTAACTAATTTGATTTTAAACGTTTTTTTTATTCTTGTTCCATCAAAATTGAGAGACTTTTATCATCAACGATGATGGAATTGTTAGAATTTGGTTTGATTTCAGTCTTAATTTTCTACACTAATGTTTGATTTTTGACCTTGGTTATGTATAGAAACTAACTCGGTTTGATTTTGGTATAAGTTACTCTAGTTTCATTTTTCTACATTGATGTTTGACCTTGATTAAAATTGTAATATGATAATTCGAACTTGAATTGATTATCCAAATAATAATAAAAGGAACTCAAACTTGAACTAGTTATCAAAAGCCAAAATCATAAGAAAAGGTAGTTGTTATTACTATTCTTATAGCTTTATAGATGACACAAATAAAATCAAATCTTGCAACGAAAGTTGCATTCACAAACGAAGTCGAATCCGGTTTCCTCCGTATAGCACCGACCAGTTCCCTTCCATCTCCTCTTACACATTTGAGAACATGCTTCAACGTCGCAATTTGTTACTTTTAAACTATAATGACACATTTTTTTGCCTTGTGTCTCTTTCGTTATCGTTCCTGAAAAATATCAAGAACATCAATCTCGAATATTAGTTATAAAATATAAAGTTATTAAAAATGAACTAAAGAAAAAGCGGGGAAAATATAAAAGCATTTCTGTTATGTTTAGAGAATGATAAATGTAAAACAAACCTAAAACAAGGACGAGCATAAAGATAGCAAGAAGAGAAGCTTTAGTCATTTTTTATGACACAATGAAAACAAAATGTTCTAAGTAAAAAGCAAGTGGTGTAATGGTAATGTACATGTAAAGATCATATATATAGCATATGATTCATACATACAATTTACAGAAAAATTATATGATACATGAACTAAAACAAAATAGATTCAATTACTAGTTAAAAAGATGGTGAAAACCGAAAAAACGCATATGAATACAGATAAGAAAATCTACAAAGTCAATTAAATGGAAAAAAATATAAGAACCCAACTAACCATTGCTAATATTTCCTTTTTTTATAAAGTTGTTTCCATGGATTGATCCAAAAAGATAGACTCTCCTATGACTCACTTATCACAAAAGTTAATAAATCCTATAGGTCTTCTCCTGTCCATTAACTGTTATTCACCTTCCTAAACTTTAAAATCTCTTTACCATGTTTATCCCTAACACATTACATAGATCATTGATTTAATAGTTTTAAACTAAATTTATTATTTCTTTAAATTTTAAATTACTAAAAATAGCTCTAACCAATTAAAAGCAAACACTTGACAAAAAATTTGTTAATAACACAAAGAATTGGTTCAAGGAGTTAACACTTTCATCTCTCTCTTTTCATTTGTCTAAATTTATTATTTATTTAATGTTTAACACCCCTAAAGATTCATTGATAAACATGCACAAATGACATAGTTGAGACACTTCTAAATGATTGAGGCAAAGTAAAATATACCAATATTTAATAAAAACAGTTTAATCGTATCATGTTTTAATTAGCTTTTCTATAAACGGAAAATCTAGAACTTAAATTTCGACAAATTCTCGAATATACTCGGATATTTTGATCAGTTAAGACATGTAGAGTAATCAATACTATATTATTGAAATTGTAATACGAATTATTAAATTGGAAATGGATATCAACAAGTTTAAAAAAAAAAGAATTTGAGCTGCTTATTAATATCGTTTATAATTTTATAGATAACAAAAAAAAAATCAAATTTTGCATGAAAAGGTGCACAGACAGCTGAAGACGTGAAAGTTTTGAAAACATGCTCCAACTCCTTTCCACTTCAAAGTACACATAGTGGTACATGAGTTAGCATCACAATTATCTTTCATTAAAACATCATGACACACTTCTTGGCCTTGAGTCTTGTTCGTTATCATTCCTACAAAATATAGAGAACCATGCATTAATCTCAAAAATTATTTATAAAATGATAACAAATATAAGTTAAAAAAAGGTGGAAAATACAAGTACTCATTCATCTTTTAAAATAATAACATTTTTGATATGTTTAGAAAATTCAAAATTGCAAATGTTAAGCAACCTAAAACGAAGAATATCACAAAAAAATAACAAGAATTGGAATTTAATCATTTTTGATGATATAATCCAATTAAAAATTTCGAAAGTAAGAAGAGCAATGTGTGTAATGGTATTGTAAATGTATATCATATTTATAAGAAATTAGATGCATACATATATAGTATATAATTAACTTGTATTATGCATGAACTAAATACAAGACTTTAGGTTAATTATTTGTATTAGTTTTCATAAAAGGTTTATACAATTATAAAGAAAATAAATATCTACAAAATAGAAATACGGAGATATTCTACCATTTGATACAATAAGACATATGTTAACATTAAGATCTTTTTTGAAAATGAATAGTTAAAACAAACCTAGAACAAAGATAAGCATGAAGATAGTAAAAATGGTGGCTTTAGTCATTTCTGATGATCCAATGGAACGAAAATTTGAAAACAAAATGGGATGAATGTGTAAATGTTATGTCTTATTGATTGATTATTAGTATTACAAGAGAGGTGTATATATATACTTGTACAGAGGGAGGAGCCTCTAGGTTAGTCTATAAACAGAATGTTCCTAAAATGAATCAGTCGAATATTGTGTAATAAAAGGAGAATCCTTTTATATCTCTTACAGAATGTAATGGTAAGTGAATATCATCTATCTATTTATATACATATCAATTAGATTTGTTCATATATCATTTATAAAAATATCACGAACCATAAAAGTAGAATAATAATGAAATACTAACATAAACTAGGTTAGTACCCACACGGGTTTAATTGTAACCATCAAATTAATTTGATAAAAAAAATTATTTTATTTTGATAATGTAAAAAAATTGATATCATTTAGTTTTTGAAATCTCACTGATAATTAATGGATATTATCTCTTAGTATACTAATATATTTTTGAAATTTTATATGTTTATACTTATTTAATTAAGCATAACTGAACAAATATCTCTTACTATGAATGATCTATACTAATATATTTTTGAAAATTTATATGTTTATACTTATGTAAAATTTATATGTTTATAAATTATTTGGTTACCTTATTAGATTTTATTTTCATTCCTAAAAACTTATGACTTCAATTATAAAATGTAGTAATCCCTATTATACTAAAACACAAGTCAGAGAGAGACTCCTTCTTTTCCTCTCATGGTTACACCTCACCATTTTACCACGTGTCATTCCCACAAAATTTGTCAATTTTATTAGTTATCTAATTATTTAATAATCTATTAATTTTTTTCCTTAAATTATTAAAAGTCCACAACCCCACTCTCCCATGATCGACTTCTCTCTCCCACTACATGTAACAAAATCCCACAGAAGGTGATAGTTTTAAAACTCAAATCTTTTGTATTTCTCTCTTAACAAAATCCATATATTTTCTTTTTCTCCCAACGGATTTCAATCGAAGCCTCCTCCATGGATGCACGTGGAGGATCTCTTGCAGTTCCCAAAGTCCATCGAGTACGGGATCAATAAAGATGGTACTTGAATTTCACATGCCGAATATTCACTTTAATTTTTTTTTCTACATTCACTTATTTTCTTATACTTTTGTTTTCTTTTATAAAATAGTCGAAGCTCATCAGAGCATAACTTGAGAGTTATATTGGTATGTTTTTGTCATCGCCACTTAAAGCTTTTGATTGTATTGGCTTAATTTGTTGGCTAAAAATATATCTTTCTTTCTATTGTAGGTTATGCATCTTGCAAATGGGAGGTTATTTCTTTTCAAAATATTCCTTATGTGGCTTTGCGTTTACTTGTATAAAACTCAATTTCAGTTTATATATATCTTTGTTTTTTTTTGTACTAATTAAACTTCAAATTATCCTACATACGTTATTCGAATTTTAAATCAAATCTAATATCATTTAACTAAGCCCGTGATTTGCAGAGTTTTGGAGAAAAATTATTGTTGAACTTTCTTTTCAAAAATAATTTGGAAAAAGGTAATTAATTAAGAATATTAATTGACATCCTTAGTCATTTTGTTACTAATTATTATTGTTAGTCTACAATTTTGTTGAAGCAAGTAGGTTGAAAGCATAGTTTTTTCAATACATTATCTCATTTATCAAATAAAATTCAACATATGCCGTGCATATGCACGGGCTTAACTCTAGTAGTTTTCTAAATTGCCATATTTGTGTAATATTTACTTAATTTTGCTACCGTGTATATATATATATATATATTTGTTTTTTTTAACTCAAGATAATATGTAATGACGTCTTCAA
Organism: Arabis alpina; assembly: GCA_900128785.1. Lineage (NCBI taxonomy): Eukaryota > Viridiplantae > Streptophyta > Magnoliopsida > Brassicales > Brassicaceae > Arabis > Arabis alpina. The sequence continues at coordinate 26,936,215 of LT669792.1, forward strand.
TTTTAGGTTTTTTAATTGGTAATATTTTAAAAGTATAGTCAACATTACATATAATTGTATAAATATAGTTATACTATACCTAGCAATTTAGTATTTATTAGAATTAGTAATGTGTTGGCAATTAAATGAAATGTAGTGAAAATAAGTATAGCAAGTGTAATAGTGTTTGGCAAGTAGGAAAACATGAAATTAAATTTTAATTAAATTTTTTTTTTTGGTCGAAACATGAAATTTTCATTTAAACCGGAACCATGGCTATCCCAAACAACTAGGAAAAATTGTGGGAAATGGTCAGACCACCAAGTTCTGGGAGGAACCATGGCTATCCCTACACCATCCTAGCTAACCTTTTGGACCAGTTAACAGGGGAGATGAAGGAATGACTGTCTCAGACCTGATAAACCCAACCTCTGGGGACTGGGATCTGGATAAGATAAGAGCTATCCTGCCAGGCTATGAACACGACATCCTTCACCTAAAACCAAGCACTTTAGGAGCTCTAGACAGCTATGTCTGGTTGGGAACATTCTCAGGTGACTACAAGGTCAGCTCTGGCTACCACTCAGTGAAAGAGACACATGCACAACAACACGCAATCAGCCTGTCAGAACCTCAATATATGGAATATCAACACTTCACAGAAGATAAAACTATATCTATGGAAGCTAAAGAGTGGAGCATTATCTCTAGGAGAACACCTCGTAATAAGAGGAGTCACTCAACAAGCACACTGCGTTAAATGTGGCGAACAGGAAACGGCCAACCACCTATTTCTCCACTGCAGTTTTGCTCAAGAGACCTGGGACCTAGTACCTTTGAAAGACACATTCAGACCACAAAACATCTCAAGCATACAAGAGGGACTTGAAGTTTCAAAAGAACTCATATGTCTGTCTCCTACTGGTATAACATCGGGACCAATCTTACCTTGGATTTGGTGGAACCTTTGGACTGCGAGGAACAACTCAATCTTCAACAGTCGCGACTTCACCACCGAGGAAATTGTGACAAAAGCAATTGGAGACGCAAGAAAGCGCAACCCCTTGCCAAACCATCGATTGACATCCCTCGACTTTCAACAGGACACAGAAACCACACCACTCCGTTGGTAACTGTCTTCACTGATGCGGCATGGAGAAGTGACACACATGCGGAGGGACTAGGTTGGATACTCAAAGATTAACAAGAGCAAATCATCACCCAGGGATCGGTCTATAGAACACATATCACATCAGCACTGATGGCAGAAGCAATCGCGATTCGAGAGGCACTGAACACGGCTTGAGACCTCGGATTGCATCAACTCCGATTGAATTCGGATGCAAAACACTTGATTGATGTAATCAACTTAAGCACTACCAAACTAGAGATCTATGGGATCTTGAATAATATTCAAACTCTCTCTCTCTCTAGGTTTTAAAGAAATCGAATTTGGGTATGTCCAAAGATCGAAAAACAAAGAGGTTGATGCCTTAGCAAAATCTGTCTTGTATCAGATTAAGTAGATGCTAGAAAATGAAAAAAGTCATACAAAACAAATAAAAATTGATATCTAAATATTAATTAAAAATAAAAACGGATAATAACGTAATTCACAATGTGAAAACCAATTCTTTTCAACCAATAGAATTTAATGCAATTTGAATCAAAATATAGTATATTGTTATTGTTATTGTTATTCATGAGATAATTAAAATGGAAGCAGTACATTTGGAAACCAATCTATTCAAATAATAATTTAAATTGTAGTCGATTTATTCATTATATTTTTGATGTCTGTAAAATTATTAATAAGATTTTTAATCTATACTTTACCAATAATTAAACACATGTTTGTATTTGTAGAGACATTTATATATAATAATTAATAATTATCATTAAAAAAATAAAGAAGAAGAATATTTATCTTATCAAAAACGTGAATAGAGACATTCTCTTGTCGTTTTCATTTTCTTCATTAGCTTCTCAGAAACCTAGAAATCATCCAAACCCGACCCAAGATCCGACGAATCCGAATCAACCCGATTACCCAATCTCCGATGAATCCACCGATCTCTTCTTCTTCTTCGGCGATGGATACTTCGCCGCTTCTAAGCCGGAGCAGACGTAACCTTCCTCGTCCATCTCAACCTCTTCGTGGAGCAGCGGCGAGGCTTCTCCGTCGCGCAAGCAACCGTCGTATGATGCTCCGTGAGCCTTCCGTTCGTGTCCGTGAAGTAGCGGCGGAGCAGCTTGAAGAGAGGCAAAGTGAATGGGCTTATTCGAAACCGATTATAGCTCTCGATATACTATGGAATTTGGTGTTTGTGATTGTTTCGATTGTGATTTTAGGGTTTAGTTCTGAAGAAAAACCTAATGTTCCTTTGAGATTGTGGATAATTGGGTATAATTTGCAGTGTTTGTTTCATGTTGGTTGTGTAATTGCTGAGTATAAACGACGACGAAGAGAAGCTAATTCTCTGATTCCTAGTGAAGAAGATGGTTCTCTTAGTGGTAGTGAAGATGAATCTGATGGTGGTTATGGTATTGATGAAGCTGATGATGATCATCATCATCGAACTAGGTCAGAATTGTGTTGCTTTTGATTTCATGGATGCTTAGACTCTTACTTGTTTAGATACAGAACTAGTTTTAGGTTTAAGGAATGTTTAGGATTGGTAGTACAAATGTTGAAGTGTATTTAGTGGTTTTTAGTTGATTTATAGTCTTTAAAGATCTTTGTGTTTTTGGCTATTTCAGTTTCGCTAAGCATCTTGAATCCGCGAATACGATGTTTTCGTTTGTCTGGTGGATTATCGGGTTTTACTGGGTCACTGGTGATACAGAGGCTCTTGCTCAGTCTTCACCACAACTCTACTGGTTTGTTTCTGGATAATATCAGTTCTTGATTGTTTCTTGCTCTTGTGTTGTTACCTTCTCTAAAGGTTGGTTTATTGTATATTGCAGGCTCTGTGTTGCATTCCTTGCCTTTGATGTTGTATTCGTTGTCATTTGTGTTGCGGTTGCTTGTCTAATTGGTATTGCTGTTTGTTGCTGCTTACCTTGCATCATTGCGATCTTGTACGCACTAGCTGATCAGGTAAAGAAACACTAGAGAAGGAATGAAAGACAAAATTGAATCCATGTTTCTTGATGCATCATCGTAAAGCGGACTTTAAACTCCGTTTTCTGGTTTTAAATGTCTTTGTTATTATTCAGGAAGGTGCGCCAGATGAAGAAATAGAAAGGCTTTCAAAATTCAAGTTTCTGACAGTAAAGAATTCCGAGAAAGTGAATGGCGAAATCAAGGAAACTCAAGGAGGGATAATGACTGAAGTAGGTGTTGATTCTCAAAACGAACGTGTGATATCTAGCGACGATGCTGTAAGTAACCAAACATTAAACCCCGTTTTTCCATCGACTTTTCAATAAAGACTGTGAAATGATTCAAGGAATATCGTGTAAAACGTTTGCAGGAATGTAGCATTTGTCTATGCACGTATGAAGATGGAGTAGAACTAAGGGAACTTCCTTGTAGACACCATTTCCACAGTTTATGTGTAGACAAATGGCTAAGGATCAACGCGACATGTCCTCTCTGCAAATTCAATATCCTAAAAAATGGTGAACAAAGCGGCAGTGAACAAGTGTGAGGAGGAAGATGATTCATTGCTCAATGTATGTGAATATGATGATGAGCCCATAATCATCATCATCAACAACAGTCAGTTACCTTGAACTACCTTAAGCCTCGTTTATTCTTTGACGACTATAGAGGAAAGAACAAGGAAGAGGTCCTTGAGATTTTGTTTTGAGACGAAGCTGCATTTTCTTTATATATAATAGATATCGTAAATGCAATAAGTATATATATATTATGGTGTGATGTAAATGCAATAAGGTCCTAATGGAGTTTTCTCTGCGTGGTATTGCTAGCAAATGCGGGTTTTATTTAGTTTTTGATCTCGTCTTTTGTTTGTTGGGGCTTGGTTAATATATGTGGGTAGTGGCTCGTTCTCCTTTTCAGGTGGTTTGAGTTATTATTTTGCCTTCAAGTTCCAGCCTTCTCATGTGTTTCTTGGTTAAGTGTACCACGTCGTCGTTGATAATTCTGAAGCAGCCTCTCTTCGCCTATTCATCCAACTTTTTGTTTCTTTTTGGGCATTTAGAGCATTGTATCCGTTATTTGTTTTAGAGTGAGTATTTGGATCGCCTCTGGTTGATTCTTGGTCCCGAGGTTTGATCGTTGTTTTGGTCGGCTTGTGGCTTATTATAACATTTGTAACCCTCTGGTGGTTGTGTTGGTCTTGGTCGGTTTAATCAATAATATCATATGACAAAAAAAATTATGGTGTGATGTAAACCGTGTTCGTTTTAAGTCAACGGATAAATTAAAACCGGATTCAATCAACCAAACCGACCAAATTTATATTTGCCGTGTGTGTGAGGTCATGGTCGTGAGGTGGAGAAAGAGGAAGAGATCATTATGATTACAACGATATTATTAAATTTATTTGAGATTTATAATCCGGTTTATATTGTAATCAACGAGAGAATCGTGTGGATTTGGTTTAAAGGCTTTTAAACTAATAGCCAAATGCCGTAATTTTAGAAATTGGACCAGAAAACAGCGACTAGGCCCAAAGCGGCGCCCACAAACGTTTACCAAAAATGGTTGAAAAACCCAAAAAAACGTTCTTGATTTCGTCAAAAAAGAGGAAAGTAAAATTAGTAAAAGCACAGCTACTCCACGTGCAGAGCATCGAACCTGCCACTTTGAAATCTTATCTTATCTTATCTACCGGTGGACTAGTCATTTCTTCCCGGGATTTTGTCGTCTATAACGTTACTCCCTCCGTTGCAAATTAAGAAAACAATTAAATTTTCTATTTTACCCCTAATTAATACATTATTTTGTTTGATAGAAATAATTATTAAGCTGAAAATTAAGGGTAAAAGATGAAAAAATAGTAATAAATATGCATTGTAAATATAGAACGACAAGTAATATGAAACAAAAAATAAAGACTAGAATGACAACTAATATGCAACAGAAGGAGTAATATTTTTTTGTGGTATTTTAAAATATTCATATATTTGTAGATTTGAGTTCAAAACAACCGCTGTTTCTCCATTTTTTTTTTTCTGAAAAATAATTCCTATTCGCCATGAGAAAATTGACACTGTTGTTTTAGTCTTGAATGGTCTTTTGCCATTTATCGTTTCAAATGCCTTCGAAGCTAGAACATGGTGTTACTGTTGCTGGCTTGGAATTGTTTAGGGTCTTCTTCTTAGTATTGGAGTTCGGTACAATATCGTTTGTTATCTTAAGTTTCGCCTTTGTTGGGAAACTTTGTATTCGTCCAACTTTGTATTTTAGCAGTTGCTTGATATAAAAACTTCAGACTTTGACAATAATTTTATTAATATTTTTACACCCACAAATATGGACTTAATTATAGAGAATACAAATTAGATGAAACAAAAATTTACAGAAAATTTTCAACATAGTACAAAGAATCATTTGAAGTAGTTTCGCATGTCAAAGTTAAAACTGTCCGTTGTATAATCGTTTTGGAAATTGTTTTCATAATTTGTAAACGTTTTAAAAAAATATATAGATTAAAAAAGTAACATATTATTTAGCAATTTCTCGAACGTTTGCGGAGCTACTGTAGCTTAATATTGAACTAGTTTTGAAAACAATTTTAATATTTTGGCTTTGATTGGTAGCTTTTTTATAAAATTTGTGGTCACTTTACAATTTGTAACGTATTAAATGATACCAATCACAAAAACTATACTAAAAGCTTTACGGTCAGTTTTATTTGTACAACTTAAGTTTATAACAACTTACAGCTTAATCTTACCACTATTTAAATTTTTGGTTACCAATAGGATTTTTTATGTAATTTCATAAGAAATGTCATGTATCCATCCATGGATTAATTTATAACAATTATTATGTATGGAAATGAGGAAACATTCTCAACAAGCTTACAAATTATTAAAAAAGTTACCACTACTCATTTTCAAAACTATAATTCAAATATTAAATCATTATCAGCCGCAAACCACTCAACAAGTGACATAGTACTAGTAGCAATAATTTAACATATACAACAACAACAAAATTATTGCAATGAGATATTATTTTATTTTATCTTATCTTCAAACAAATCGCCACAATCATTTACAGAACAAAGCTCTAATAGAGATAATCATCAAACAAATTTGAGTATAATCACAACTTTGTTCCTCAATTCCAAATTGGGAAAATCCTTGGACCAAACAACAAAAAAAACCAAAATTTAAGATTGTTGTCGCATCACACACCAAACTGGAACTCCTGTAACAATCCGACCACCATACCCATCAATACACGGCAACGACTCTGTTCTCACTTCCGATGAACAATCACCATATTCCGATGAATTGGGTTTAACCATAATCGAAACATTAACAATCCCACACTTATCACCATACTCATCTCTTAATCTATAACTCAAGATATTTAAATGACCTTGAGGTGAATATCTACCCATGAAATCATTCGTTGGAATCTTCGCTTCTCCGATTTTTTTATCACGCCCAGAACCTGTTCGATAAAATACCTCAATGAAGATAAACTGTAGAAGTATATCGATTTCAGTTTCTGTTTTGTAGTTCCATGTTGGATTGCTGTTTTCTCCTCCGGATAAGTTGAGATTAGAAGGTAGAGATTTCTCACCGATCTTTACCACGGCGAAAGTGTTTTGCTTTATGAGTTTCTTGTTTACTTTGAGACCTTCTGCAGATGTTATGTGAATCTCTAGTGACTTGGTCATTGTTGGAAGAAACAGAGGATGATGATCGAAGTATATCATAAGTTGTTTTGTTTTGTGTTTTGAGTTATTTGTCTAATCATTTGAAGAAGGAGAGAGAGAAGGATACTTATAGAGAGAGAAAGATGATTATATATATATATATATATATATTTTTTAAGGGAAGTTGTGTAAGAAAGACACAACGATTCTTCTTCTTATTTTCCCGCGCCAGCGCATTATAATGGAAAAATCGATGTCGACAAAAAAATATATACTCCATCCGTCCCATTTTAAATGATTTTTTAAAATATTTTTTTCGTTCTATTTTAGTTAAACTAGTTTCTATACAAAATTTAATATGTTTTAATTAGTTTTAACTGTTTGAATTCTACAAATTATTTTTTCATTGGTTAGATTATTTTAAAATTGATGATAAAATATATTTTATATTAAAAAATAAAAAAATAAATGATTTCTTAATCTATATGCAACAACCTTAAAAATCATTTAAATAAGACAGAGGAAATAATAAAAAAGATAAAAGTTAGTTTAAAAAAAATATATATATATATAACTAAAATAAATTGTTTCTGACATGTGAAAAATTATAATTTATAAGATTTTGATGTGTGTTTGATTTTGATATATGTAAAAATAAATATATAGAGATTTCCGTTTTAAAACAAAATTTCTTTGGCTTTAGATATTTTATTTATGTATAGGTAATTTACATACACAAATATAGAAAATTATATAAATAACATTGTTAATTTTCTGTTTTAATGAACTACCAATGTAATAACTTATTATATATGTAATAATGTAAAATTAAAACTTAGAAGAAAAGATTATCAATTTAGTTTAGTGATAAAGAGTTTTGGAATCTCACGATACTATATTGCTAGTCTTTTATTTTTGATTAAACGTTTAAATTGCTTTATTATTATTTGTTAACATCAATCGCACTATAACTTTATATACAATAGAGAAAATACTGAACAATGTTTTATTAAAACTATGTACACGACGTGGCGGTTCAAGCGGCGTGAAAAACGCGGCGGGATCGTTCTCTGTCAATTAACGCGCGTTCAAACACAAACAGGCAACAGCTAAGGAAACAAGGTGCAACTAAGGAAAGTTAGTGGTATATTTCTTCCTTTGGTTTTTAATATAATTAACATTTCTTTTATTACTAATATTTTGCTCGCGATTTCAATGAAATGTCTCCTTTTGTCTCACACTCTAGCTCGACATTTCTTAGCATACTTTGTCTGTCGTATAAAACAAACTTAAAACTGTGGTGCCAACAAACTAACAATTGTTAGAAATTTCGCATTAAGTCTTTTCCATTTCTGATTAAGTCTTTTTATTTTGTTTTAATCGAGACTTCATGCAAAAGAACCTGTAAATGGTGACATTATTACTAAAAGTGATCCAAGTTTGTAGAAACTCGTTTTATATATTTAACATATATACTAATATAAATTTGTTCGGGGCCTCGTGGTAAGCAGACGGATTTGGGACATTAACATGTTTTATGTTCGATTTACCTGCTATGCGAAATTAAAACATATTGTCTTGGATATCTACATGGATATGGATCTTTATTTTTGGCTCATTTGCATACTAAAAGATAATATATATCCATAGGCTGCACTTTCTCAAGAATTAGTATGGGTTCGGCCTGAAATTTACCATAAGATATAAAAAAAAAAAATTATTATGAATTTTCAGTATTGATCCCGTAGCCTTGAAAATTTTATCATGCTCCTTCATAGCATTTGATATTTTCTTGTTAACATAGTCATATATTAAATTTTTATTTAGGACTTGCAGAACTAAGATAATTAACATCAAAATACTTTTCTTGATATTCAAGGAAACAACTTGTGAGAAACTTTTGCGAAAATATATTCTTGGTAAAACGTTTAGGTTGAACGGAAACTAAAATTAGCTTTTCACAAATTTGATCAAGAATGATTCAACTCATTTGAATATTTGTCGTAACTTAATTTGAGTAAATGGAACGAACTTTTTTTTTATTTTCTTAAAAGTTGAATTTACTTAGAAATTCATATACGTATCGTTTTCTTGTATTTGCGAGTGCAACGAAAACTTTACGGAAAGGTTGTACTGGGGGGAGTAGTTGACTCAGCTTGTGACGTCAACTGTACCACTTGTACCATTCCTTTAATGCTTGGACTTTTCAATAATTTGCAAAAAAATTAATCTTCAAAATAGACTGAAGCTAGTTAAAACTTAAAACAAATAGCGAAGAAATTTCAGGTTTCTTATTATGATTATGTGATCATGCTTGCACGTAAAGTGCAACTATAATGTCTTCACCACGTTATAATATACGAGTACAAAATATCGTAGAAGATGAATAAGATCGTGTAGTTGGTAGTGTATATATATGGTCGATGACTCGATGTACATATATATATAGCTAGTGCCAAAGCAGTTTAGTTGGTAACAAAAAAAAAAGGCAAGCAGCTTAATTATATTTGTAATAAAATGATGTTTGAAAATAGCATCATTGTAACATATATTTCGTCTTTTCATGTATTATCTAAAGTTCTTAACCAATTTCATGGTGGTAGATCCATTTGTTGACAGTTCACCGAATAGGTATAGTTTTTGTGAGTTCAGTCATAGTCTAACGATTATATTATATACAGTATCAATAGCAATATATATTGCTATATTATATTAGTTGGATTAAAATGTTTTCAAAGTTGTTTATCTCCGTCACAGGTTGAGTTGCATGTTAGCTATCATTCGGTTAACTTAAAAAATGTAAAGTTCTTTTATTTTCAATTTATCACTGTAAAATAAATTATGAACAATTATGGCGATAGTGGAGGTACCATGCAAATTCTAATTCTGAATATTTATAATTTTTATCAGAAATATACCATTATGAAAAAAGCATAACAAGTATAGAGAAAAACACAACTTTAGAGTCTCTTGTGTATTGGAAATATTAATTATACATAAATTAGAGTCTCTTGTGTATTGGAAATATTAATTATACATAAAATATAATTTCCATGGAACTTACTTGTTTTTGTTTTCTGGTCGCATTGTATATATTTTCCAAATGTAGGTGAAGAAATTACGTTGCAAATAGTCTTCTCATAACATGAAAAGCTATATAAATTTTTATGGCCGTTCGATTTGGAGGAAGAACAACTTAACTTCCCACAACATTCGAGAGCCACACACTGATCATGATCACATATACACTCTTCAGTCTTCAATATATAATAGTATATCTGTAAGATCGATCGGTAGTAACATTTGTACTTTAAACCGATTTGTATTTCTAATAAAGTAGCTAGTATGTGCATGTGTATAAATTCGCAAATAAATAATCAGAAACTAGTTTATATCAAGATTGAGATAGATTTGCCATGTTATTTCAAGACAGCCTATATTGTCACTATTTTATACGTTTATTTATGTATAGTGGTGAATGATCATACTGTTATAATCAAAGTTACGTTCCTTTAAATCGTATTGCATGCATCACTCTGTAAAGTTAGTACGTGACGTTGGCCAATTTGTGGAATAAAACCCCATCCGTTAAATCAAAGTATTTATCATAGATTTATAGTGGCGATCTATCAACTTTAATACTTGCGTGTAAAAACCTTTGACACTGATTATTTGCAATCTATCTATATTTTTTTTGTTGCAATGTGTTTAATCTCATTGCTATGAAGTTTTGCTAAGCCTGATTATATCAACGTATATATATTTTTTCCCTAAGTAAGTGAGTCCATTGACTCGATTTATATAAAATGAAGTCACCCGAACGAAGCCACTATCACAAGTGTGTCTGAAAACGAATTTAATATTGGTTGTACATATACGACAAATGTAAATGATAAGATATGGTTTGCAAATTTGGAATTGGAATTGATTCCAAATATACTAAATAAAAAATCATTTGTTGTGGAACCAAGTTATTCGATAAAGCCAGGGTTAAATCATGACAAAAGTCTTGATGGGATTGGGACTCTTTCTTTATTCTGCTATATAGAGAGATATGTTTGCCACATGCCTCTAATTTGGTTTGTAGCATCTCGTGGGATGCGATTGGAGTTTAGTATTCAGTTTTCTATAATTACCCACTATTAAAATTGTCGTTTTGACACATTTATATAGACTAAAAAATATTCAAAATGTATAGTTAATCGGATATAAATATCATTTCGTTCAGGCCCGGTTCAACTAGAAGTTGAGCCTTGTACAAAAATATTGAAAAAAAGTTAAAAGGCCTGTGTAATTCATATATGAGTATTTTTAACAATTTTCTAAAAAAAAAGCTTTAATTTATGAAGAAATTAATTAGAAAATGGTGGACATGGTGCAAATGCACTCAATGCACCACCTCTAAGCCGGTCCTGCACCACCTCTAAGCCAGTCCTGATTTCGTTGTAGGTATATCCATTCATTTTCCACGGAGAAAATGATGATCCGATTCATGACACAATATGATAATAAAAATGAAAAAGTGGAAAAGTATACAAAAATATTTACAAGACAATATGTAGCGTTGGGGGTAATGGTTAAAAAAAGTGATTAGTTATATGTTATCGCTTTTGTGATTCATAACTGTTAAATCAATATATTGTTTATTGGTGTGGTAAAAAACTACTATTCTAAACCGATATTTAGCTTTGAAATATACCAAAGTTAGTTGATAGACATTTTTTTTTTCTTCTACACATTTTCAAGGAAATAATATGGCATATTCCACTAATTGATTGTCACTACTCACTAGTCACTACCTATAAATCAGTTGAATTTTTTGGTTGCCTTGTCACTTCATGATCTTATCATTTTTTTAGAAATAAAGTTAGGTAATGAAATGGATTTATTAGCAATTGTGAAACTAACACTTATGACTGACGTCGCATATATATCCGAATTGCTAGGAGGTTGTTGACCCATAAATACCAAATAGCAAGTCTTTGTAAGCTAAATTTCCATGAACATTAATCTTGTTATTTTCTTTTGCATCTCTCTATCGTATTAATGCATAGTCATGTGCCTTACACGTTACTCCTTCACGTCATAAGTCTTGCGTAATTTTCACTAAATAAAATATGACTAGTTGTCATCGGAGTTAATGTAGTGTACTGTGTAAGTTGATCGAGATTTTGATGATACATAATTTAGAAAAAGATTTTGTTACATAGTATTGAGTCTATTTGACTAATGAGAGAAAACTTGGACATATCTCGGAAACATAGCTATAACAATCAATGGATCTACTATGAACCGTATATAACCCCTACGGAGTTGTTATATAGAGAAAATCAATACATTTTCCACGTGTAGAAATTAGATAATATTGTGAACATAGTTTAATTTAACACTCAAGACTATTATTAATATTAACATCTCTATCAGTCAAAAAGATTTGATTCAAGTTTCGTAAATTAATATTGAATTTACACTACAATGTAAAAATAAATTGAACATAGACACACAAAAAAACTCTTAACGGTTGATAAACAAGATATAATGTTCAATTTATTATCACATCGTAATGTAAATTCAACATTTATTATAGATTTTAATTTAAAAACCAATTATCAGCTAGTGGAGAGATCCTTTATGTTACCGATGTGGAAGATTTTGACAACACTCAAATTTCTTTAAGTCTCCGTAAATTTGGAATATATGTTGTACCTAGCTTATCCAAGAAAATCTAGATACTTATAACTAGTGCGAAATCAGACTTTAGCATGAGATAACATTAATGCCCCACAAAAAAATGACTGGTTCAATGCTGTTCACAAGAAACCTGCCCAAAAATCCGAGAGATAAAACACCAAACACAACTTCCACACTCACACACACAATTCCACAACCTGACAACTTCAGATCTAAGATATACCAAACCCATTAAGTAAAAAAAGTTAAGCCTAAACCGTATATACTCATAATTCACAATTTCATCAAAAACACATAAGCAAATAGCTTAACCACATATCTACTTAGCCTGATTAATCACAAACGAATGGCAATAAGCCCACAAGCAACAACAAGCAGGTCAAATCACATCAATGACCACATATCTACTTAAGCCTGATTAATCACAAACGAATGGCAATAAGAGCATGTTTATCCATAACACTTCCATAAATTTCTCAACTATTTAATTTTAAATAATTTAATTATTGATTTAAATGTTAACCAATTAACCAACAAGAATCGAAAAGAACCACTTCATTCCCTTAAACTTTTTGTTCTCCTCTTTTCTTAGTGTTAATCTTTATTATTAATTTATTAAATAACACCCATTAATAACCCACCGATGTTTATGCTCTAAGCCCACAAGCAACAACAAGCAGGTCAAATCACATCAATGACGAGTTTGTGAAACCAACAAAAAAATCTTAACCAAGCCATGACAAATACAAAGAATGTATCATAAGAATGCTACCGACCTGGTTTCTCAAACAAAATAATGCTACCGACTCTTTGATTAATTCGAAGGTTTGGTGATTAACATATCCACTTCCACAATTTTACAATTAAAAGAAAGATTGTTAGCCCCTTAATGGGCTTATAAACTAGGTCAATTTCCAAAAATACCACTTTTTAATTTTTTTTCCAAAATTACCATCTTGAAGTTTTTTTAAAAAAATATTACTTTTTTTCCAAAGTTCCAAAAATACTACTTTAAAAAAAAATTATTTTTAACATTCAAAACTAAACCCTAAATCCCAAAACTAAACCCTAAATCTCAAACCCAAACCCTACCCCCTAAAACTATACCCTTATTTTGGAATAGTTAACCCAAATCCAAAAAATTTAAATTCTAAACCTTAAAAATCAATTTTTTTTAAAATGATATTTTTGGAACTTAGGAAAAAAAATGTGGTATTTTTGAAAAAAAAATTTCAAGATGGTATTTTTGGAAAAAAAACTTCAAAAAGCGGTATACGAGAGAATTCCTCTATAAGTTATAAACAGAGTCGAGTGTACTATTATTGGCTAAAATAATTAGCTTGTGTATATAACTTGGGGTGGTTCTCTAGAGTAAACATCTGGTTTAGTCAAATTGAGGATATAGTAAGATTTTCATTGCATCTCCACACGAATTTGCAGTGTATGATAATGCTCGATGTTACTAATCAAAAGAGAGAAAGTTCCTTTTAATTATCACACACACACTCATACAAGCCTCCGTTTTCAAGATATCATTGTGTCCTTGATGGTCTGAATATGCTTCCACAAGCTAGAGAATCCAATTCTCAAAGCAAAATTCTCCCGAGGAGGTAAACCCAGTCCCGAATGCTCTTCCATAGATCTTATCCTTTTTCTCGAACACAAATCGCATTCAATCCATCATCGAAAACACTACTCTTACTACTGAGAGGACTAACAAGACTACATTCCTCCAACACAAACCGCATTCATTCGAGGATAGAAAGCACTACACTTACTACTAACATGACTAGATAATGTTAGATTGAAGACAATGAAAAGTAGTAATGCTTCTTATATATATATATATATCTCAAGACTAATCTGTATACATAATCTTGTGTTCTTGAGTAGAAGAATCAAACCAAAGAATCTAACATCTTTCAAATATCAAAGCTTTAAAGCTTAGAGATAAGAGAATGATAAAAAGTAGCACGAGCTAAGTAAGTAACTTTCATAGTTTCCTTCATCTTAAACTCAACATTCACCACACTCAGATTTCTCCCACTCCTCACCACTGATCCTTCCACCAACACTTCACTCTACAAAACCAATCCCACACACAACAATTATATTATTGGTTAAATTTTATTGAAAACTGTAAATCGTAGAAATCAATGCGTTTTCTTAATAAGTGTGCATAAACTTAAACATCTATCTTTTTGGAACGGAGAGAGTATTGCTTACCAAAACAGGAGCAGCAGAGAGATAAGAAATACTCAATTCACCAAGAAACAAAGGTTTATCTTCAGACACAACAGTCTTAACACAAGCCATTGATACTCTCTCTGCAATTGATGCTACTACTCCTCCATGTAACCCATTATAGAAATTCTATTCACACAAACAACAAAAACAGATCAAAGATCCAAACTTTACTAAACCCATTTCGATTTCGAACCAAAAACAAATCAAAGATCCAAACTTTAACGAAACCCATTTCGATTTTGAACCAAAAACAAATCAAAGATCGAAACTTTAACGAAACCCATTTCGATTTTTTAGCTGAGAAAACAGAGAGGAAAGAGATAGATGTTTACGGCGAGGCTTGGAGTGACGACGACGGAGCAAGAGATACGGCCACGTTCGACGGAGAGAGCTTTGATGTTGCCTTGAAGTAAGACGGAGAAAGAATCGTGAGATGTGTAATCGTCGAGTGATGGATCTGGGAGAGTGAGAGATTTGAAGAATTGTGCGATTGACAAAACGTGATTTGGATCGGTTTCTTTGGATACAATCGTCGTCTTCGATGAGACTGGAGAGGAGGAAGAAGAAGACATTGTTGGTTGGGTTTCTGTGGTTGTTGTGCGGTTCCAAGCTTCACGGAGTTTTCCCCCAAATTCGATTTTAACCTAATTATGATTTGTTTATGAAAATGTTGACTTTTCTCTTATTTCTATTTATGGAAAGTTTAAATCCTATGGTCATAAATTTATGGATGAACATTAGGTTATTCGATTTGGTTCGGTTCATGGTTATTCACACAATAATTTAGTCATTTCTACTTGGCCACCGGAATTTTTTCTGACTCTGAAATTAGCTGAATTGTATGGTTCGTTGACTAAAAAATCAGCTAAGAAGTAAACGTCCTCACGACCGGTATCTACTGAACCGGTTTATGTTTCATTTCCACTTGATCATCATAGCATTCACATGTTAGTTTATATTGAGTTTGGTCTTATTTTAATAAGGTACAAGTTACTGTGTATTTAAAGTCAAACGGTGTGTTTCACATTGGTGACTTGTCGAGAAGAAAAGGTTGTTATTTTCAGTTTGGAAAGACACAACTCTTCTCCACTTGTGTCTGTTTGTTAACTATATAAGTAGTGTTGTGTTCATGTAATAAACAACAAGTTTTCAATCAATAAAGAAGTTGCAGTTCTTCTTTTGTCTCTGTTTTTCCTTGTCCTCTGTTTTGTCTTTGTTCTCTATTTTTTACTCTTGTTCAAGTCTTCGTCTTGTTCAAGTTTCACACACAAACAAAACCTCAGGGAAACACTAACATGGTATCAGAGCCAGGTTGATCTAAAGACCAAATCAAAGCGAAAGAGAAGATATAGATTATGGCAACAACATCGCATCAAGTAATTCCGATATTCGATGGAGACAAATACAACTTCTGGTGTATTAAGATGAAGACCATCTTAAAGACAAGAGAATTGTAGACGGTGGTGGAAAACGGTGTGCCGAATCAACCGACGCAAACTGTGGAGACACCTGATGTTGTGGAATTGAAAAGAAAATGGAAAGAAGCATCAACCAACGACTTGATGGCGCTGCAACTCTTACAAACTACTGTGACGGATCATATTTTCTCTCGCATAGCACGAGCGGCTACTTCAAAAGAAGCATGAGATGCTTTGAAATCTGAATTTCAAGGGACTCCACAAGTACGGTTGATCAATTTGCAATCGTTAAGGAGGGAATATGAAAATTTGAAGATGGACGAAGGTGATAACATAAAGGTTTTCACCGAGAAGCTAATTGATTTGGGAAATCAATTAAGGGTTCATGGAGAAGAGCAGACGGACTATCAAATTGTCCAGAAAATTCTTATATCTCTTCCCGCAAGATTTGATAGCATAGTGGCTGTCATGGAGCAAACGAAGGATCTAACTTCGTTGCCGGTAACAGAGTTGATAGGAACTCTGAAGGCACATGAGAAACGTGTGTCGTCTCGCGGTGAAAGCATGACCGAAGGAGCGTTTCATGCTTTATCACAAAGAGGAAAAGCGGTTGTCGGAAAAAGCAAAGGGCTTGACAACAAAAGCAAAAAATGGTGTGGGTTTTGTAAGAAACAAAACCACACGGAGTCGGATTGCTGGAGGAATCCAAAGAAGGATCACAACAAAAACTCAAAGAATGAGAAAGAATGCTACAACTGTGGTAATGTTGGGCATTTTGCAAGAGAGTGTCATTCGAAGAAGTACGAACGAGCACACACAAGTCTTGAAGATGAAGATGTTGACGATCATATGCTTTTCAGCGCAAGAGAAGATTCACCAAAAACCATAGAAGAAGATGAATGGTTGGTGGACAGTGGTTGTACTAATCATATGACGAAGGAAGAAAAACACTTCACAAGGCTTGATACAAGCAGAAACGTTTCAATCAAAGTTGGAAACGGAGAAGTCGTAATGACAGCCGGGAAAGGAGACATCACTATCATGACGAGCAAAGGAGAAAGAGTCATCAAGGATGTATTTCTAGTGCCGGGACTAGAGAAGAATTTGCTTAGCATTCCGCAAATGATATCTCGCGGATATCGTGTTTTGTTCGAGAACAAGCAATGCATAATCTCAAATTCCAAGGGAACGAAGATTATGGAGATAGACATGGTGCATAAAATTTTTCCAATCAAATGGAACTTTTCTCAAGAAGGTACAAAAGTCATAGAAGAAGATATGATTTTACAAGAGGATTCGGTGGAAATGTCAAGAAAGGTGGCATTTGAAGAAGAAGGAGAAGTGGTCATTTCCAAACCACGTGGAAAATGCAAGTCAATGTGCGAGATTCAAACGACACAAATGGTTTGTGAAGATGAAGATTCCGCTTTCGTACATGAAGCTTGCTTCAACATGTCGGAGAAACCAACGTCATTTGATGAAGCGCTTGAGATCAAGGCATGGAAAAATGCAATGCGTGAAGAAATCAAGATGATAGAAAAGAATGGTACTTGGCTACTCATAGACAAATTGAAGAAGAAGCATATCGATGTGAAGTGGATATACCGTGTCAAGACGAATGCAAATGGAAATCCAACCAAGTACAAGGCAAGATTGGTGTCCGAAGAATTCTCTCAAGCTTTGAAGAACCAATGAAGAAGCTTGGAGTTGGACCGCAACTCAATCAAGGGGGAGTGTTAGTTTATATTGAGTTTGGTCTTATTTTAATAAGGTACAAGTTACTGTGTATTTAAAGTCAAACGGTGTGTTTCACATTGGTGACTTGTCGAGAAGAAAAGGTTGTTATTTTCAGTTTGGAAAGACACAACTCTTCTCCACTTGTGTCTGTTTGTTAACTATATAAGTAGTGTTGTGTTCATGTAATAAACAACAAGTTTTCAATCAATAAAGAAGTTGCAGTTCTTCTTTTGTCTCTGTTTTTCCTTGTCCTCTGTTTTGTCTTTGTTCTCTATTTTTTACTCTTGTTCAAGTCTTCGTCTTGTTCAAGTTTCACACACAAACAAAACCTCAGGGAAACACTAACATCACATAGCATCTCTGGAACCCGTTATTAGTCGAATCGTATGTCCTGTTGACCCAAGAATCAGTTAGAAAATAAAAGTTTCCACGATTTGACTTGGATTTTATAGTGTATGTTGAACCAGATCACCGAGGTTATAAAAAATGTTTATTATATATGAAGACTAATCTGTATACAGAATTTTGTGTTATTGAAAAGAAGATAAAGAATTCTCAGGTCTTTTTGAATGTCAAAAGCTTTTAAAGCTTAGAGACAAGAGAATGGTAAAAAGTAGCACGAGCTAAGTAAGTAAGTTTCATAGTTTCTTTCATCTTAAACTCAACATTCACCACTGTCAAATTTCTCCCACTTCTCACCACGGATCCCTCCACCAACACTTCACTCTGCAAAACACACAATTCATAACCTTCTCTGAATTCAAAAAACATCAAATTCAATAGAGACTAATGTTGTGTTACTTACCAAAACAGGAGCAGCAGAGAGATAAGTCATAGCCATTTCACCTAGGAACAAAGGTTTGTCTCCAGTCACAATAGTTTTAACACAAGCCATTGATAATCTCTCTGCAATTGATGCTACTGCTCCTCCATGTAACCCATTAAAGTAATTCTATTCACACACACAAACAAAACAAAAAACATAAACTTTATAATTTAAAGATCCAAACTTTACGAAACCCATTTGGATTATGAATACGAAAAACAAAGAGGAAAGGTAAAATGTTACGGTTAGGCCAGAAGTGACGACAACGGAGCAAGAGATACGACCACGTTCGACGGAGAGAGCTTTGATATTGCTTTGTAGTAAGACGGAGAAAGAGTCGTGAGATGTGTAACCGTGGAGAGATGAATTTGGTTGAGTGGTAGCTTTGATGAAATCTGCGACTAACAATACGTAATTTGGATCGATTTCTTTGGATACAGTTGTCTTCTCTGATGAAATCGGAGAATTTGGATCGATTTCTTTAGGTGCAGAAGAAGTCATGGTTGGTTTCTGTTTGTTGTGTGTTTCCAAGTTTCATGGAGTTTTTCTCCAATTCCATTTTAACCTGAATATGTATGTTTATAAAATGTTGACTTTTTCTTTGCTTTCTATTTATGGAAAGTTTTAAATCCTACGGTCACAATTGAAAGCTTTGAACTTCCAAGCGCGTAGTATATACGCGCGAGTGAGACTCCGGTGGAGATCCTGATTCCGGTGAAGGAGAAATGGAGGCGGTGATGTTTGATTCCGGTTTACATGTGAACCAATACACTTTGAAATCATAGTGGACTTGAATAAAATACGAGTCGAGTTGGTAGTATATCCAAATCCGATTGACACATATTATTCATACGATACATAGTTCTTTTGTGAGTTAACATACAATACAAGTGGATTACTCGACGGCTATATAAGATTTCACTTTAAAATCAGAGTGGAGTTGAAGAAAATACGAGTCGAGTTAGTATATATAATAGATTAAAACCCAATTAATACGCATATTATTCATACCATACATAGTTTTTTTTTTGCGTATGTTAACATACAAACAAGTGGATGACTCGACGGTTACCTCATAGTTGTGAAAAGAAAAAGAAAAAGCATATATGATACATTAGTTTTTAATATCAAACGTTACGTACCTAAAGTTTTCCAGCAAGCATATATGCCTTGTACGAAACATCCTTGACTTGTTTATGATCACCCCAAGCTTCCTTAAACTCATTAATTATAGAAGGAGTTAAAAGCTCTTGTCCTTGTTCCTTAGCCTTCACTAGAGGTTGCCAAGATTTGAAAAACCCTAAATAACCATCAAGAGACAGCTTGTGTGGAATATTAAGTGCTTTAGGTCTTCCTTGAGTCCCCAATCTTATATCTTTAAAAGGAAACTCTAGTTTCTTATAACCATCAAAAGCTAAGTTCATAGTCGCGGTTCTATAAGGTATTGTTGAATCCACAAGACGTTTCATGATGGAATCAACCTTTGGTGTGACCATGAGATCGTTGTAGACCCAAGCCGCGATTACACCGCCTTGTTTGCGAAGAACGAGTTTTGCGATGGAGTAGAATCTTGAAAGGTCGAAGTAGTGAAGAGATTGAGCAACTACGATGAGATCTATGGAGTTTTCTCCACCGAGTTTAGCCACTAGATCGTCGTCGGACATTGATGTTGGAGTGTGAATGTATGTGACTTTTGAGTGTGGCTTTGCAAGGGCGATCTGTTTTTCGTTTATATCAGTTGCCACCACTTTTTGGTAGTATTCAGCGACCTATTTAACACAAATACAGCTGAAGATTAGTTTATTTCGGCGTCACATAAAATATTTCGAGAAAAAAATTGTTTGTTCTCTATCAAATATTGAATTGGCGTCTTTTTTGTAATTGTTGATAAAATATACTCATTCCGTTTCAAAATATAAGATATATTCAAGAAACATACACCGAGAGCAGCTTGACCGTTACCGGTCCCAACATCCCAAGCCACCTTATGGTCGGTGGTTCGACTAGCCAACACTCTATACCATTGTGTCGGATATTTCGGCCTTGCGTTCATGTACTCTTTAGCTTGCGTTTCCGTCAAAGCAGCCATTTGAGCCATTTTTTCTTGTTTCTATTTTTTTTTTCTTTCTTTCTAATTGCTTTTGGTTAATAGATTGCAATTTGGCTTCGTAAGTTTATATAGAGTCTAGGGAATTTGGGAGAAAACAAAACTTCGAATCTCATACTCCACTCAACTTGTCTCTCTTGACTATGAATACGGTCTTATTTTCTTTATTCTTTAAAGATAAGATTCTAGATAATGAAAACTGATTCTCATTGATATTGTATATCACAATCAAAGTAAAGAAGAATATTTGTTAAATACATTCATAACGATGTTAATTAAAACCAAGGTTTCAATTGTGGATTTAACACATGTAGCTAACTTTAATATCCTAAAATTTTAATTTGAAATTTTCACCACGAGAAATATCGTTTATATGTAACAATGAATTGACGACCATAAAATATTGTTATTAATTTTGAGAAAATTGGTTTGTATACCTTTAAACTTGTTGAACATTGGAAAATTATATCAAATTTTACAAAATTGGAAAACTACCATTAATATTGAACAAATTATCATATAAATATGTTTATAATTAAAAATTGTTTAGCGTAAATTTTAAAATTAAGTTCAATTTATTAACAACTCATATATTTTTTTTTAAACTATACGGTTAATTAATCTTAAATTTTCCAACTAAAATTATAATTAAGTAAGTTGATTTATTTTACACAGTTGATTTATATTTTCTTCGTTGATTTTTTGCTCTATTGATTTATTTAAACTAATGACTTATTTTTTTTACGTTCGTCAACTTAAATTTCAGCTTGGTCGACTTATTTTCAACTATAGATTTATATTTGTATTGGTTGATTTTTTCCTTTGTCGACTTAAATAACCATTGACTTATTTTTTTTATGTTGATCGACTTAATCATCAGATTCGTTGACTTATTTTCAACTATGGATTTATATTTGTATTTTGGTTGACTTTTTTCTTTGTCGACTTATATAACCATTGACATATTGTTTTTGTGTTCGTCGACTTAATTTTCAGATTCGTCGACTTCTTTTTAACTGTTGATTTATATTTGTTTTGGTTGACTTTTTTCTTTATCGACTTATATAACCATTGACTTATTGTTTTTATGTTCGTCGACTTAATTTCTTGTATTCATCGATTTATTTTACACTATCGATTTATTTTAAGTATTTATCAATTTTAAAAATTATTTTAATTTTTATTTAAAACTGAAAAATCAAATTAAACTAATAGCCTAATAGTAAAAATATCATTTCAAACTAAAAATAGAATATAGTTTTCAAATGTTAACAAATTTGGTATAGTTTTCGAATTTTCAAATAAATTCAGGGTATTTATCCAATTCCCCATTCGTTTTTGAGAAAAAAGAGAGATATTTTAGAATATCTCATATGTTTTATAGATTCAGTTTCAACTTTCAATTCTTTGATCTTCTTCTTCTCTGGTCTCCGTGCCTTTCCCGAGACTCGAACCTGTCAGGCGTTGCACATTAAGTGCCTTCGCTTGCCAAGTGAGCTACAAGGGCTGAGCGTTATATTGTTATTGTTAAATGTCATTGTTGTGTCCCAATATGTACATACGTAAACTGTTTTTGATTTCATATTTTTGTTCAATGTCAAATTACAAAATACTTAAAAATAAATGATCATCTTGACGGTTTCGAATTTTGTTTTAGGCCACTCATTTTTATGAATCTTCCTTCTAAAATATGGTAGAAACTTCAACTTTCTAAGTTACCTGTAACGTGGCCTTCACTGGCTCCCACACTTCGTTGTTTGATTGCTATTTATTTTATTGTTTACATAGAAGATTAGAAGTAACGTTCAATTTCGTTTGTCTGAAACAGAGAGAAACATAGGTTCGAAAATGGAAGCGGAAACACCAAGGTATGTCTCAATCATGTCTTAGTAGTTAGTTCTTGATCTTGCATGTAATCTTTTAGTGATTTTTGGTTATGGGTTTTGTAGATATGCAGTAGTTACTGGAGCAAACAGAGGAATTGGATTTGAGATATGTAGACAATTAGTGAGCAATGGGATTAGTGTTGTTTTGACTTCTAGAGATGAGAAAAGAGGACTTGAAGCTGTTGAGACACTGAAGAAAGAACTTGGAGTTTCTGATCAAAGCCTTGTTTTTCATCAGCTCGATGTGTCTGATCTTGATAGTATCACTTCTCTTGCTGATTTTGTGAAAACCCGGTTCGGAAAACTCGATATCTTGGTAATGATTAGTAACATGTCAGAATTTGAAATTCTTAATTTTGAGAAGAAATTTCTCCTTATTGTACACTTTTGACTAGAAAGCTAGTGTCTCTTTAGTGATTAATCTATTCCTATTAGACGAGCGCTTAACAGTTTTATTAGTGTTTAATCTAATAGTTCTTGAATTGGACCGTTTTTAGAGGGATTCGCAATTTAAGTAATGTTTTGTGATTGCTTTTTACAGATCAATAATGCAGGGGTTGGTGGTATAATCACTGATGCTGATGCTCTAAGAGCTGGATTTGGGAAAGTAAGTGTATCTTTGTGCTTAGTTTGCAAATCGACTGATAAATCTTTATGGAACGGTTTCTTGTTATTTTCGATATGGTAGGAAGGTTTCAAGTGGGACGAAGTCATCACGGAGACTTATGAGCTAGCTGAACAATGCATCAAGATTAACTATTATGGACCAAAGATGATGTGTGAAGCCTTTATTCCCCTTTTGAAGTTATCAGATTCTCCGAGAATCGTCAGTGTATCATCCTTAATGGGTAAACTAAAGGTAATAAATAAGACATCGATAAAAATAATGCTTGAGATGTTGGTAGAGAAACTCTATGTTTTACGTTGCAATTGATTCATGTTTTACCAGAATGTACTAAACGAATGGGCAAATGGAGTCCTCAGCGACGCAGAGAAGCTCACGGAGGAAAGAATCGAAGAAGTGATTAACCAACTTCTCAAAGATTTCAAAGAAGGTACGGTAAAGGAGAAAAATTGGGCTAAGTTTATGTCGGCTTACGTGGTTTCGAAGGCTTGTTTGAACGGTTACACGAGGATCCTCGCTAAGAAACATCCTGAGTTACGCGTAAACTCGGTTTGTCCTGGATTTGTTAAGACGGATATGAATTACAAGACTGGAATTTTGTCTGTGGAAGAAGGAGCATCAAGTCCTGTGAGGTTGGCTTTGCTTCCACATCAAGAAACTCTTTCTGGTTGTTTCTTTGATCGCAAGCAAGTTACTGAGTTTTGAAATCTTTGTATGTTTTAATAATGTAATAAGCCAAAAGCTTCAGTAATGTAATGATAATTATCGTTTGCATGCTAAAAAAACTCCTAAAATAAATAAAAACTTTATTAATTAAAATTTCAGTGATTAATTTATAGGATCACATAACAATATGGAACCAATACAATTAGAGACCGCAGTGAAACGACGTCGGATTTTGGCCACTCACTCTTATCTACTAAGAAGAAGATCAGTTTCTGAGCTACGTGGCTTCATTGGCTTAAACATTTTCTTGTTTGATTGCTGTGCAATTACTGTATATACCAAGAAGAAAGTTGAAACTGTTTGTCTGAAACCTATAGGTTAGAAAATGACAGAGGAAACACTAAGGTATGTCTTAATCATCTTAGTTCTTGATTTCACTTGTAATATTCTTAGTGATTTTTGTTTCTTGTGGGTTTATAGATATGCTCTAGTTACTGGAGCAAACAGAGGGATTGGATTTGAGATATGTAGACAATTATTGAACAATGGGATTAGTGTTGTTTTGACTTCTAGAGATGAGAAAAGAGGGCTTGAAGCTGTTGAGACACTGAAGAAAGAGCTTGGAGTTTCTGATCAAAGGCTTGTTTTTCATCAGCTTGATGTGTGTGATCTTGATAGTATCACTTCTCTTGCTGATTTTGTGAAAACCCAATTCGGAAAACTGGATATCTTGGTATGATTAGTAGTTAGTAACTCTCTTTGATCAGTTTAGTATGAAACATGTCTTAGATTTTGCATTTCCAAATCTTGTTTTAAGTAGTCATTGCTCCTTATTGTCCACTTCTGACTAGAGAGCTAGTGTCTTTAGTGATTAATATGGTCCTATTAGACGAGTGATTAACATTTGTAGTAACGTTTAATCTCATAGCTCTGAAAAGGAAGAATTAGGGACATAATTGAGCCGGTTAGGTTTGTCTAGCGAGACTATTTTGTGTAATGTTGAGTGATATTTTTATTGCTTTTTTACAGATCAATAATGCAGGGGTTGGTGGTGTAATCACTGATGTTGATGCTCTAAGAGCTGGAACAGGGAAAGTAAGTGTATCTTTGTGTTTAGTTTTCAAATAAACTCGCGATTAATTATATCGATGATTCTTTGTCGAGTTGAATGCTTTCTTGTTATTTCCGACATGGCAGGAAGATTTCAATTGGGAGGAAACTATCACAGAGACTTATGAGCTAGCCAAAGAATGCATCAGGATTAACTATCATGGACCAAAGAGTATGTGCGAGGCGTTTACTCCCCTTTTAAAGTTATCTGATTCGCCGAGAGTCGTCAATGTATCATCCTTCATGGGTCAACTAAAGGTAAAAGAATTCAATAATCAAGAATGCTTGAGATGTTGGCCAAGAAACCCTAATTAGTAATTACAATATTCAACAGAACATACTAAACAAATGGGCAAAGGGAATCCTCAGCGACGAAAAGATCCTCACGGAGGAAAGAATCGAAGAAGTGATGAACAAACTTCTCAATGATTTGAAAGAGGATCCGGTTAAGACGAAAAATTGGACTAAAGTTATGTCTGCTTATGTTGTTTCGAAGGCTTGTTTGAATGGTTACACGAGGATCCTGGCTAAGAAACATCCCGAGTTTCGCGTAAACTCGGTTTGTCCAGGATTTGTTAAAACGGATATGAATTTCAAGACTGGAGTTTTGTCTGTAGAAGAAGGAGCATCAAGTCCTGTGAGGTTAGCGTTACTTCCAGAACAAGAAACTTCTTCTGGTTGTTTCTTTAGTCGCAAGGAACTTTCAGAGTTTTGAATTCTTTGTTTGAGAATACATAACATAATGATAATAAGGCAAAAACTTCATTATTGTAACGAGGATTATCGTTTGGTTGACATAATACTGAACATAAACTCTCTTAAATATATAAAAAAAGATTATATTAATGAAAATATCAAAACATATTACATGTTTCAGAGTGATTAAACATCGTAATATGAAGCAATAAAACTAGAAGTAATTAAAAAAACAAAATCCTTAGTTTCAACCCAAAATCATTAATAAGAAGTAGAAAAAAGCAAATTAAAGAACTTTCTAGTTAACCATTCTACTTTGATTCTCGACCATGCTGCACAATACAGTATATCCCAATAGCAATTAAAAGGAGGAGAAGCACACCAACTATTATCAATGTCACAGTGTTCGACATTTTTGTTTTAAAGATCCTAATTAACTTCTTGCCTGTGATTTTTCAAAGAGAGGTAAAAAAAATTGTATACGACAGAGAAAGAAGAAGTATATATATATATATATATATATATAGATTAGAGAGGTATAGATTATATTATAGAAAAAAGTAGGTTAAATATTGAGATGAAGGAAATTTTACATTATAGAGAATATAAACAATATTGTGTTTATAGTCATGTGGTGGTATATATGCATGCTATATTTGTAATGTACGTAGTTTTATGGATATATCGAAGAACAAAAAATGTTAAGGCTTTTTCATTCAAAAAAAAATGTTAGTCTTTGTTAAAGTGACGAATTTATAAATAAGTAATTTTCCATTTTTGTGATATATTCTTTACTTTTTTTTTTTTGCTAAACTGGCGTATTTGTCAGTAATTGCTTCTCTAATCTCTACCGATTCCATATCTTCGAGCAATCTCACTCCTACCGGTAATTCTTTACATTTTCTCATAATTTTTTTTTCCTTCCTTTTAGTATTTACAATTTTCCTACGAACAAATGAATATTTTTTAATTCTTTCCATTTTCTTCTGTATTTACTTTATTTTATTTATACATATGTTCCTCTTTCATATATTACGTATTTGGTAATTGGGTGGAGGAGAATTTTCGAAAGGAAAATAGACTAAAAACGGATTTCGTGTCCACGGAGATTAATACGTAGGCCCAAATTTCGAAGTTTTCAAAAAACAAAATTGAAATATTACAATACACCAAATATATACTTCCGTTGTTGTCTTGTCGTCATTGACTTGTTTAGTCGTGTCTATCTTTTTGCCTCAAAGTCTCTATATTTGCTGCTCACTTTCGAGCTTGCAGTTACTCAATGTTTTGGAGTCATTGAATTAATATTTGAAAAATGTGATTGAGGAAGTTATTGGAACTATGTACGCAACAAAATGATGTGAATTTGGACATTTTCATAGTCTTGGCTCTTCAATTTTGTTCTGAATGAAATGCATAATGGTATATTGGTATGGTCATAAAACTTCTGAGAAAAATTATGATCAGACTCTGTTAGGGACGGTTCTACATGGTCCCCTAAAACTCCCAATTTTACAATATCCACATAAACAAAAGTTGCATTGAAACATTACTCATAAATTACTTTACAAATATAGAATAATATTCATTTCTACAAAGAACAAAGAACAAAAACAAAACAAAATTTGGATCAAAATTCATTGATTGGTTATAAAATATCTAACAAAGTAAATGTTCTTGATGGGTAATTCTGTGTTCGTTTAACAACTTATGATTATATATTTTCACAAACAAAGTATCCTTTTCCTCCTTATAGGACCAATATCATCTTAAGACTCATGTTCTTCACCTTCTTCAGGGACTGCATCAGAAGTCTCTTCTTCTGTCGGCTTTGCTTCGTTTTCGTTGGCTTCGGTTTTCTCTTCTTCAGTCGTGCGCCGGTGGTTGTTCGCGGAAGCGAGGACATGACTGTAATTACCTTTCTCGAGGAAAAGCTGATTGAAATGGACCTTACAATAAAGAACACCATTGAGAGCAGCATATGAAGAATGTGTTAAATGACAACCACCATGTGCACATCTAAAGCAATTCTTGTGGTAAGATTCTCCTTCCATTGTCATCTTCTCGAGAGGATAAACAGTTTTCTTACAAGCTGCACATTTGTCTTGTGTTCCGCTAAAGAACGATGATAACTTGCTTGGAGCCTTCGTCTAGATTTAACACAAGAAAATCAAATTAAACAAAGATGGAAGTACTACAAACAAAGAAATAGAGAAATGTTGATGAATGATGTAAAGTAGAAATTCGATAAATTAATAACTCGATAAATTAATAAATTTCTTCCATCGTCAATTAGTTTTTTTTTATATAGTTAATAACTTTATAAATTAAGAAATCGTTGGTCTGACAAAATTAGTTTAAAGAGTTTTACATACCACTTCATTCGATTTCTCGGTTTTTCCTGCTGCAAATAGTTAAGATTGTTAAGCATTTAATTTCCATCATAGGTTAAAAGAACAAAGCAATAAAAGAAAGGATTTTTTAACTAACCTGTGTGAAAATTCTTGCTATAATTTCCAGATTCTTTGAAGAGTTGTTCAAAGTGAGTCTTGCAATACAGAACTCCATCCATGGATGAGTAGTTGCTTATCTACAAAAGAGAAGAAACATTCTCTTTTTTTATGTCTTTCACATAAACATTGGAACAATGGAGAAAGAAGATAGATAGCTACCACGAGAGTGTGATTGCAATGGCTACACCTAAAGCATGACTTATGATAAGGCATGCCTTCCAATGTCATCAAGTCCATGACGTAAACCGTCTTGTCACAAGCTTTGCATTTGTCTAATGTCCCTGTAAACGCCATTGTTATTCTCTTCTTATTCTTTCTTTGGTTCCAAGATCACAAAAATAGTCACAAGAATGATCAATGTTCGTTTTTTTTTGTTCTTTTCAATCTATGGAAGCTCTATTGCCTTTATTCAAAATCTAGAGTTTAGTTTTTGAGGTAAGTTTTGGTTCTAATGGTTGAGATTCGAATGAGGAGAACCTTTTACTAATTAAATCATCTAATTTTGGTTAATACATTTTATTTCTAACCTTTCTTTTGTTTTGCACTAGAGTAAATCAAGGAACACACGAAATTATGCTAAAGAATACAACAAATTCCCGATTTGGTGCAAAGCTTATATATAGTTAGCTTTCCGATTTTGAGATGTTATAACAAATTCATATACACAAAAATATAATAATCTTTACGCAAAAGAGGTAATACATATCCTAACCATTACAAGATTTGTTATGTAACTAGAAATAGAATATAAAAAAGTTCGTCATCAGTTAGTCATTGAACAAAGAACTGGGGGAAGAATATGATTAAAAACAAAATATAGGGTGAATACTATAACTAATGTAAAAATCATGGTCATTTCGAGATTTGCTAAAAAAGGAGGAAATCCGAATTATAACTCAAGAATCAAGGGGAAAAAGTTCAGTTTGAACCCAGAAGTTTAATTTAAACCTAATCTCCAAAATAAATTCAAATTTTATATCTGAACTAACATGTTTTGTGCCGAATTGTACCTTTGACCAAAATTCCGTTAGTCAAAGTTAATTGAATATTGACTAAAACCATATGTGGGTTAGTTGGCTAGATAAGAAATGCTTGAAAATGATGTCGTTACGTTGTTTTAGTAGAACAATGTCGTTTTCATTTAGAGACAACTCGAAATCGAATCCATAATTCGATTAATCTCCAAATGCAAACGACGTCATTTCATCGAATTACAAATTCGATTTAGGGTTTTTCTATAAAAAACGACATCGTTTTACTAAAACAATGAAACGATGTCGTTTTGATCCAATGAAACCGAGCCAGCTAACCCACGTGTCGTTTTTCCGTTAACGTTGACTAACAAAATCTTGGTCAAAATACAATTCGGCACAAAACATGTTAGTTCAGGTCAAAGATTTGAATTTATTTAGAGTTCATATTTAAATTAGTTATATGCAAAAATTAGAGTTAAAGACGTAATTTGGTCTTTTCCCCCACAAATCAAGATTAGAGTTAAAGACGTAAATAATACACAAATACGCGTCTTTCTCGAAAGAGGCCCAGAAAAGAGGCAATCAAGAAAAAAGAAGAAAGTTTGGTCTGTTTTATAAATAATACATAGTTTAGGGGTCATTTGTCTACACTATCGAGAAAAGAGTGCGAGTCTGAAAATAACGAATAAACAAGGGTCATATTCATAAATAAGTGATAAAAGAGTGAAGAGTCTGAAAGAAAGAAAGAAAGAGGAAAATCCATTGACGCCCTAAACACAAAGACGCCGGAGAGAGTGTTGTTTCTTTCTCTTCACAAAATTTTCCCGAGAAAATTTCTCTTTCTCTCTCGTTCTCGCTTTTACTCTTCGTTGAAGGTTTCGGAATTCTTCGATTCGTTTTTCTTTTGCGGTACCGGTTTGTTGTTTTATTCGAAAACATTCCGATCTCGCTCTCTCAGTTCCACGATTAGTTTCTTAAAACCCTAACGAACATTCTCTTTCTCTTCGTAACTCCAGATTTTTTTGTAGACTCCTAAGGAAATCTAGATTACGGTTTCTTTTGTAGTGGTTTTGAGAGGTATTTGGTAGATTTAGGGTTTGTTTGGTTGTAGTATTGGAGATCGAGATTTGTGATGAATAACAGAGGAAGATATCCACCGGGGATTGGTGCGGGACGTGGTGCGGTGGCTCCGAATCCTGAGTATCAGCAGTACAGGCAACAACCGCAAGATCAGCAATACGTTCAGCGAGGTCAACCACAGAACTATCAGCAGAACAATCAGCAGATTCAGCAGCAGCAGCAACAGTGGTCAAGACGTGCTCAAGTTCCTGGTAACGCGAGTAATGCTAATGAAGTTCAGAAGACGTCTCAGCCTGAAGCTAGCAATGATCCTAAGTAAGTTCTTGTTTCTTATTCTGTGTACGTTCTTGGATACGTGAATTGTGCTAGGATTTGGGAGATAAGAAAGGTTGTTTTGGATGATTTGTGTTGTTTAAAGATGTGTGTGTGTAATGTGATTTGATTTTGTGGTGAAGTTATAGTTCTTTTGTGTGCTTATTGCTGTGTTATATAGCACTGTGGTTTGATTTTGAGGTGAAGTTGGCTCTTGTGTGTGCTTATGGATTCTGTGGTCTTCGTTACTCTCAGTGGCTAATGGTGTTATAGCACTGTGGTTTGATTTTGAGGTGAAGTTGGCTCTTGTGTGTGCTGATGGATTCTGTGTTCTTTGTTACTCTCAGTGGCTAATGGTGTTATAGCACTGAGATAAGGAAGGTTGTTTTGGTTTGGATGATTTGGTTTAGCAGTAAGTAATGATTTGTGCTGTTTAAAGATGTGTGTGTGATGTGATTTGATTTTTGAGGTGGTTATAGCTCTTGTGTGTGCTTATGGCTATGTTATAGCACTGTGGTTTGTTTTGAGTTGACGTTATAGCTCTGTTGTGTGCTTACGGATTCTGTGTTCTTTGTTACTCTCAGTGGTCAGGATTGGAAGGCAACGTTAAGGCTCCCTCCTCCTGATAATCGTTATCAGACAGCGGTACGTCTTCCTTTGTTGCTTTCTTTTGAGTTATGTTCTAGAGATATTATGAATCTTGAGGATAGTTGTTCGTTTACAGCATCATGTATTATGAATCTTGAGGATAGTCGTTTGTTTACAGCATCATGTATTATGTAACAAAGGCTTGATAAATGAACAGTGTCATTATGTGTATGTTAACCTTCTGTTGAGAAGATCAGCTGTTTTTTGTTGAACAATGTCTTCCATATTATCTGCAGGATGTGACAGCTACTAAAGGAAATGAATTCGAAGATTACTTTCTGAAAAGAGATCTGCTAAAGGGAATATATGAAAAGGGTTTTGAGAAGCCATCTCCAATTCAGGAAGAGAGCATTCCGATTGCTTTAACTGGTAGTGACATTCTTGCTAGAGCGAAAAACGGCACAGGAAAGACTGGTGCCTTCTGCATTCCAGTCCTTGAGAAAATTGATCCAAATAACAATGTTATTCAAGGTGTGCTGCTTTACTTTTGTAAATATTTTCTGTTTGAGGCTTTCTCTCTACCTCTTTTTCCATGTTGAATTGATGAGTGATCAGTTGTATGTGCAACTTCTAGTAGAGTGATACCAATGACTGTTCTTTTTTTTATTTGTGAAAATAGTTACTGACTGGCTGTTTATGTCTTTGCACCACTTGTTTTATCTTCTTATGCAGCAATGATTCTAGTTCCAACCCGAGAGCTTGCACTTCAGACATCACAGGTTTGCAAGGAGCTTTCCAAGTATCTGAATATCCAGGTTATGGTCACCACTGGTGGCACCAGTCTGAGAGATGATATCATGCGATTACATCAACCTGTACATTTGCTGGTTGGAACTCCTGGAAGAATATTGGATCTTACAAAAAAGGGAGTGTGTGTTTTGAAAGACTGTTCGATGCTTGTAATGGATGAGGTAAGCTCCTGATATCTTTTCCTAATATCTAAATCCTAACTATATCTTGGTTTTTCCTTTGGGTTTCTTTGTTGAAGATACCACAAATTTGACTGTATTGTATTTGATATATACGTACTAGTTATACTTATGACTGTTACCCATTACTTACTGAATTCAAAGTTCTTTTTTCTTATATTACATCTACGTGATGTTGATTTTATTGCTGATGACTCCTTTCACATGATTTTACCAGGCCGACAAGCTTTTGTCTGCAGAATTTCAACCTTCTCTAGAGGAACTGATAACGTTTCTGCCACAAAATCGTCAATTTTTGATGTTTTCTGCTACATTTCCTGTCACTGTGAAGGCTTTCAAGGATCGACATCTCCGTAAGCCCTACGTTATCAATCTCATGGATCAACTCACACTTGTGGGTGTCACACAGTATTATGCTTTTGTTGAAGAAAGACAGAAGGTTCACTGTCTCAACACACTTTTCTCCAAGGTCAGATATCTAAACACTCCATGCAACTATATAATCAACACGATTTGGATGATCTAAACTTGTTGTGGTTTTTAATCGCAGCTGCAAATAAACCAATCGATAATCTTTTGCAACTCTGTCAATCGCGTGGAATTGTTGGCTAAGAAAATCACAGAACTTGGTTATTCATGCTTCTACATTCATGCAAAGATGGTTCAAGACCATAGGAACAGAGTCTTCCATGAGTTTCGCAATGGTGCTTGCAGGAATCTCGTTTGCACTGGTATGCTTGTGTTCTTCGAGCATCTTACTTTGAATAATGACTAAGTTTAGATGATGTTGATATTGTTGATATGTGACTTATTGGGAAATGACTGGTGCAGATCTTTTTACTCGTGGAATTGACATTCAAGCTGTGAATGTAGTGATTAACTTCGATTTTCCTAGGACTTCCGAGTCGTATCTACACAGGGTAAGACAACAAAACCAGATTGTGATCTACCTTCTTCTCTAGTACATCCTCATTTCTTTTTTAATTCTTGTTGTGAAATGTTTCAGGTGGGCCGATCAGGACGGTTTGGACACCTTGGGTTGGCTGTGAATTTGGTAACATACGAGGACCGCTTCAAAATGTACGTCTTTCTTTCTTTCTTTCTATCTGTTGTTCTTACCGAGTTAAGGTTATAGTTTTCTCAATCAGTATCGTATTTTGAAAACAGGTATCAGACTGAACAAGAACTTGGCACTGAAATCAAACCAATTCCTTCTCTTATCGATAGTGCAATCTACTGTCAGTAATCTTGTAACCGCGTAGAAACGTTTCTCCTCCCGGCGAGAGACACAAGGTGATTAAAATGGTGAGTTCTCTCTCTCTGCTACACAAAAACGAAAAGCTTCATTTGCATCCTAACACCGATGTGCCTCAAATGTTCAGGTGTATCTCAAACTCGATGAGGCAACTGATATTTGGCGGTTCATGTAAAGACTCGTTACAGAGACGAACCATAGTGGTTTGGTTTCTAATCTTTCTCTAGACTTTATTTCGTGGTTCTTTTAGACCTTTTTACGTTGCGCTTATCTTTTGACTTGCTAGTTCAGTAATAAAGATAGAAACATATGACTCTCCTTATTTTTCCGTTTTGGGCTTTGTTTGAATGACTAATGGGCTTTAGCCCATTTTGGATCTTCGTAAAGTTGTTGCACTTGTTGATTTTTGCTTTTCAGACTATCTTCATTTTCAAAATAAATTTCTTCCAGACCTATTAGTTTACCTTCATTGGTAATGGTTTAGTTAGCCAAATCTTTTAGCAAATTGAACAAATACTGTTTCTGTGATTTGCTTTTTTATTCATTTTAGTGTTATCCATTAATGGTTTTTCTGTTTTGAATTGTAACTCATACGATTCAGATTTCTTTGGACTCTCGCAAAATGATGAATAGATACATCGCATTTAATTCTTTCATGAAAATAAACATATATGAAACATATGTAGCAGAAAAAAGAAGCATATATATGAAACAATAAATATAAGTAAGAGGACATAAAATTTTAAATATCAAAAATGAGGTCTTTGACTTGTAGCTGACCACATTTATTAGATATTTAATGGACCCTACATATTGTCTGCAAGGTCATAACCCAACAGTATCTTCTCTTTCATTGACTCTTTGTGATCCCTAAGCTGTAGACACATTACGTGTCCATTTTCCTATTGGATCGTTCCATGACTATGAGAAAAACTAGCAATAATAAAATTCAAGTAAAAAACTCAGCACAGAAACTTCGACAAAAATAACTCACAGAATATAAAAATATATATGTACATGTATAAATAGCTATTGTTCATTTATTATTATAAACAGTTTTAACTTTAATAAATTTTAAATTTTAAATTTTAAAACGTGTTTGTCGCATCAAACTTCTTTTCCTTCGGCTAGTTACTACGACTACAAGTCACTGTCGTCACCATTTACTTCCACTTCTGCACATCTCTCTTTATTAAATTTTTTCAATCTTTTTTAGATATATACACAATAAATGTTTCTTCTCTGATTTTTATTTTCCGGCTAAAGAAAGATGTCGCGTATTATCCACCATTAATGCTCTTTTTATTTCCTGTTTCT
The DNA here is from genome assembly GCA_900128785.1 of Arabis alpina. Taxonomy (NCBI): domain Eukaryota; kingdom Viridiplantae; phylum Streptophyta; class Magnoliopsida; order Brassicales; family Brassicaceae; genus Arabis; species Arabis alpina. The sequence continues at coordinate 26,971,037 of LT669792.1, forward strand.
TGCAATTTGAAATCCCTGAGAAGAAACTCTATAGTCCCCACTTCTTTACCTTTTTTTTCCCTTAGCTGTTTTCTACAAACCAAAATTACACTTAAAAATATCAATCATTTTCACACTTTCAAATCTTGAAACCTCTAATGATGGAATTTGCAAAATATTTTATTAAACACTTTGGCTTTTTTGTTTGCATGCATTATGTATATGATATCTCAAGATATGTATAAGAAATTTTTTGCAATCATGAATTTTTGTATTATAACAAGCTGTTGTTACTGTCACAAGCATTAAATATAAAATCTAATAAATGTTGTACGAATTTTGCGTGTAATAAATGTCCAGGGCCGGCTCGAAGCTCGCTGATCGTCCTTTTTTTCGTTTCTCAATTCCACACACAATCCTATTTATTTCATTTTCATGTTCCTTCATTTTAATTTTTTTATATACAGTAAAACCTCTATAAATTAATAATGTTGGGACCGAGATAATTTATTAATTTAGAGAGAATATTATTTTATCGATAAATTAATAATTATTAATTTATACAGAGAAATCCATTTTAGGTAAGATTCTTCTTAATTTGTTTTTTCGAATAATGTTATATTATGAAATTTAATGAATCTATTTGAAAATGGATGAAATTTTGATTAAATTTTTTGATTATCGCAACAGAGTGGATGATATTATCATAATAGACGATCAAACTAAAATGGTATACTATGTATAAAATTTAGAAAAAATCATAGTTATTATCCCTAATATCGATGAATACATTTATAAAGCGTTATTATAAAGAATCAATTATTTTGCCTATAATTTTTACAAGTTTATGGTAAAGATCGAAAAAACAATTATAAAAGTTTTTGATGTAACACTTAAATTAAAAGATAAGGTCTAATGAGATTTTCATTTTTAAGTTAAAAAAAAATCACTAAAACCATGTTTAGTACATTATCATATATATATATACATAATTATATATGATTATTAATTTATACTATTATTGGGACCATATTTTACATAGGAGTTTCAAAAAAATTATTATCTTATCATTTTATCAAATTGAGTTGATTTTTACATTGGCCCGACTCGGGACCGGGATAATTAATTAATTTATGGTGTTTATTAATTTATCGAATATTAATTTATCGAGGTTCTACTGTATATACTCCCTCCTTTGCAAATTAGTTGTCGTTTCCAATTTTCAATGTAATTCTCAATTTTTTTGAAAAATACCAAGAGTTAACTTTGTTTTTAAGGGTATAATAAAAATTTTATTATGTTTTTTTAATATACGTGAAATCATGTAGAATGACAACTAAATTGCAACGGAGGGAGTAATATAATAAATAAAGAATCATAGAATTGCTTCTTTTTTCTTTTGGCTTTTTATATTCATCTTTACGACATTAAAACCAGACCAGAACAAAAAACCATTAATAAAAAGTTTTTTACTCTTTCTTCAAAAATTCTCTCTTTTTGATCCTATCTTCACTTTGAGGTTTGTCTGTCTCTCTTCTATAATGACCCTCTAAAGTCTCACTAGCTCTTCAATAGTTTTTGCTTTCTTCTTCTTCTTCTTTAATCTGAAGAAACTAAAAGGTTTTGTTTTTGTTTTTGTTTTTTTGTTAGTGAAGTGAGTGAAAAAAATGGGAAGAACTCCTTGTTGTGATAAGAAAGGTTTAAAGAAAGGTCCATGGATTCCTGAAGAAGATGAGATTCTTGTTGATTATATCAAGAAAAATGGCCATGGAAGCTGGAGAACACTTCCTAAACTCGCTGGTAAAGAACCCTTCTTACTTTTAGACTTTCTTTGATTCTTTATCTTTACCTTATAACTTCATAAGTATGGTTCTTGAGAGTTGTCATGGTTCTTGAAACAGGTTTACTTCGTTGTGGAAAGAGTTGTAGACTGAGATGGACTAATTATCTAAGACCAGACATAAAGAGAGGTCCTTTCACTCCTGAAGAAGAGAAACTTGTTGTCCAACTTCACGCTATTCTCGGAAACAGGTCTCTTTAAATTGCTTCTCCTCTTCTCTAGCTTCTTCTACATTGTCTGAATCTTGTATTTCCTTGTTCTGTTGTCTTGTCTAGCTTCTTCTACATTGTTCTGAAATTTGTGTTCTTGTTCTGTTGTCTTGTCCTCTTGTTTAGCTTCTTCTACATTGGTCTGAGTGTTGTGTTTTTGTTCTGCTTTTGTGTTAGGTGGGCTGCAATAGCAGCACAGTTACCAGGAAGAACAGACAATGAGATCAAGAACTTATGGAACACACATTTAAAGAAACGTCTTTTATCTATGGGTCTTGATCCAAAAACACATGAGCCATTACCATCATTTGGGTTCCCTAAACAAGCACCAGCTTCACCAACAACACGCCACATGGCTCAATGGGAAAGTGCTAGGCTTGAAGCTGAAGCTAGACTCTCTAAAGAATCATTGCTCTTTACACCTTCTTCCTCTGGTGTTGTGAAAACAGACTGTGATCACTTTTTAAGGATTTGGAACTCTGAGATTGGTGATGCTTTTAGAAGCCTTGCTCCTTTTGATGAATCAACTACAACAACTACTAGTCTAAGCCCTTGTTCTAGGACAACTTCTTCTTCATCTGCACTTCAAAAAAGCTCAACAAAGTCACAAGGGATTCATCGGTCTGGTTCTTCTATGTTTTCGAATGATCTAGAGGGCGATTCAACGGATTCTGCTCTTCAGCTTCTACTCGACTTTCCGATTAGCGATGATGATATGAGTTTCTTGGAAGAGAATATTGGTAGCTACAATGAGTCTCATGTTGGTCTTGTTTCCATGGTTTCTAAATTCTAAATCTTATGTTGAAAACTTATCCAAGAAGTAGTGATAATAGTATCTATGTAAAAATCAGTATTAGTTAGCTTATGAAACTTAAAATATTTCCTTTTTGATTATTCTATGAATCCTCTATTTATGATTTGATGATGCTTTAGACAAGAAAACAAATGAACAAATCTTTCACTCTGATGTTTTCACACAAAAATCAAAACCAATATGTAAAACAAAGATTACAAAGCCATTAAGAAGAAAAGAGAGATTGTTTAACACTTTACAGTTCTTGAATTTTAAGAATTTAGAAACAACCACAAGTTGCTTTAGGGACAATACCAGTAGCTCTGTATTTAGCAGCTGTTTCTTCTGCTTTAAGAATGTCTTCTCCGCGTTTAGCTTCTATCATCGCTCTTCTCTCTTCCGCTTCCTTGTGAATCGCTGCAACTTTGTTCTTCATCTTCTCTGCGTATTCACCTTTCTTCTTCTCTAGTTGCTCCTACACTCAAAAACAAACTCACTTACTCAACCACATTTTCTTATAGTTATCTCTTGCGTTTAAGTTTATTGTACCTCGATTTTCCTAAGTTGAGCTTCGACATTTGCTTTCTTGCTGTTTTCCCAAGCATGAACATCAGAGGTCTTCTTCTCAGCTCTATTACATTATATCAAACAAAATCAAACAAAGAACCTTACAAACCAAAACCAGTTACTAATAGAAAGCTCTCTTACTTGTTCTCTGCTTTGCTCTTTTCACTATCTTCCCATGCTTTAATAAAAGACAATGTCTTCTCCTTTGATAAATCAGCTAACTTAACATCTAATAGTACAAAACAAATAAAACTCAATAACTTCCACTAAACATTACAAACAAATACTTAACACATATTTTAAATACCAAACAAATGAACCTTAGTAACATCTACTAAACATTACATACAAAAAGTTAACACATAGTTTCGTTTTAAAAACTCACCTCTATCTAGCGAAGCAGACGAAGATTTCTTCACTTCTGGCTCTACAGGCTCTGCAAGAAGAATCTCATTCTATTAAACAACAACATAAACACCAAAACTCCCAAAGAAACATGACACAATAAGAGAGTCTCAAGCAAAAACACATACAGAAACAGAACATATGTATGTATACTTAAATCTCTTGATTCTGTAATAAAGCAACGATTTTTCAAGAACACAATACAACCTAATTACAATATTCCAAGAACAGAACTAACCACAAAAGCCAAAAACCAATACTTTCTAATCAAAACAGAACATCATTAAAGAAACCAATCCATAGTTATGTGTAAAAAACAGAGAAAACTTACTTTCGACAAGGACAAGGGCTTTGGAGTCATCAGAAACTTTCTCTGGAGATAAGTTTTCAACTTTCTCCTCCGTAACATCTTTCGCAACCGGAGCTGGAACCGGAACCGGAGATGTAACCGGAGCTTTAACCGGAGATTCAGCGTCTAACGTTATCTTCTTCTGCTCCTCCACCATTGTCGAAGAAACAGCAAAACGATAAAACAGAGAGAATATTTTTTAAAAAATTTGATTTATTTATCAAACAACAGAAAGTGATTATTATTGATTAACCGCGTTTTTTGGTTTTAATATTCTCTTATTTTATTAACCGTTGATCTACAAAGTTATTGGATCGTACGGCTGTTAATTAACCTAGCTATTGTAGAATACGTAAACTGCGATGCAGGTGAATATAAAACTTAGCTTGCCGACAAACAGGTAATGCGGTTAGATAATGCCACGTCATAAAATAAAATATACAGACTGTTTTTGGGAAATAATTGATTTGTTACTTTATTTAAATAATGTTAGAGTGACGTGGATAAAGACACGCTGGAGACAGATATACTCGAGGGACCCCACGTACTCTTTTTCTTTTGGCGCGACTTAAGTAGCGCGTGTTCGATACGTACATTGTTAGATGGGCCTTAATTATTGGGCCTGATTTTACATTATTGTTTTAGAATAAGAACAACGAGCTATCTTATTGATCCATGATTCCATATACAGTAATGTTAGGAAACAAGTATATGTTAATCCTTAGTCAACTATTGGGTGAAAGAGGGTTTCATAATAATAATTTGACATTTAATGAGAAATTGAGTATTTTTATATAGAGTACTTTTAAGAAATTCATGTACTAGTTAAGTAGTTATCTTTCATGTGAAAGTTAATGTGCCTAATCTTCAACTCCATATTAAAATTGTTAATTCTTGATGTGCGGCATGTGCCTAGCTATTCTTGCAACGAGCCATGTTAAAAATAAAAATATGATGTATATATCTGTCGAGTGTTGAATTTTATTTTATTTGAACCTCCAGTTTAAACTCGTCGTAATCTTAAACTCATCTCAGCTTAATTAAAAAAATCTATATAAAAACTTCACAAAATTAACTTGAAAAAATCTCAGCCTATAAAATGGAACTCTTGAGTCTTGAAAATGCATAATTTCAAAAATTTCTCCGTTCTCCTAATTTTTTAAGATTTCACGGGTTCCATAAGTCTATTTTATTACCAAAAAAACTTATGTTTTCGCCAAATTCATTTTTTTTTTTTTTTTAAAAAAAAATTTCTGATTAATACTTAAAGGAGCTGTTACAAAATAAAATAAAAAGAAACCTCTGGTCAGAAACCATAGAAGAAAAGAAAGAAGAAAGAAATTTTTACAAGAGGATCAAGTTCCTCTGAACCACAAACAAAGAGAATCTCCAAAAGAAGACTTGTCCCTCCTAGCGAAGCAAGAGTTCCTGATTCCACGGTCCACACGTTTAAACAAAGCCTCAGCTGTAACGGAGATACGGTTGAAGATACGGTCGTTCATTTGCTTCCAAATTGCATAAACAATTTCATGAGCCATAAGCAAACGCAAGTTGTTCTCTGCTGGATTCGGGTAACTCCTCTTTAACCAACGGATGAAGATTGCCCAAGTCCCAAACCCCAAATAAGGAGCATTTAGCCTCCTAAACCCTTCTCTCCATAATTCTTGACTATATGGGCAGTTGAGGAACAAGTGGTCCCTATTCTCATTGTAGATTTCACAAAGAACACAAGTACTTTCCTCTAATAACCCCCATTGAACCAGTCTCGATTTGGTCGCTAACCTATCAAGACAAGCCAACCACAACATGAAAGCATGCTTAGGGATATGGCCTGAAAACCATACCTCTTTGTGCCATTGGACCTCGGTGAAAGGTTCGGCCATTTGATGTTTAACAAGAGAGAACTTGAATGCATCATGTTGTGGTCCTGCTCCATCTCTCCATTTATAAGTATCCTCTGTATTTTCGCCAAGCTCAATTGTAGTTAGGTGAGCTAAAAGCTCAACCATGTTGTCGCTACATGCACCCCTAATATTCCAGTTGGAATTAGTTACCACCTCTGAGACTTTGGCTTCTAGTGGAATCCCATACCTTCTTGGACCATCTGATCCAATATAGGTGCAAAGTTTACCAAAAGGAGTCCACACATCATTCCAAAATGAACAAGTCTTTCCATTCCCCAACTTACAAGATATGAAGTCTTCCGCAACGGGTCTAAGCTTTAGAAGCTGTGACCAATTCGAAGAACCTCCGCTCTTTTCACTGAGGGACCAGAAAGATCTCTTGCTCAATTTGTTCTTTCTACACCAAGCGACCCAGAGAGAACCAGAGTTAGAGAACAATAACCAAATCAGCTTGAGGCCAAAAATCTTATTCCAAGTAGTTAAATCTCGCAGTCCCAACCCCCCTGCAGCTTTTGGAGAACATACTTGAGCCCAACTAACCTTGGCTTTGTTTGAAGAGTCAGGGTTGCCCGACCAAAGGAACTTCCTACAAAGCTTATTAATCTCTTTCAAGCATTTCTTTGGCAGAAAGAAGGCTGCACACTAGTAAGCAATGATGCTTTGAATTACTGAGGAGATTAACTGTCTTCTTCCTGCAAAGGAGAGATATCTAGAGGTCCAAGAGTGGAGTCTAGATTTAACCTTCACAATCAGCGGAGCATAGTCATTCTTAGACAGTCTTCTTGGGAGCAGTGGGAGACCAAGATAACGAACTGGTAAGGTTCCAAGAGAGAAGCCAAAAGTTTGGGAGAGAACAATTTTGTCTCCTTGAGAGGAACCTGCCAGGAACAGAGAGGTCTTACTTGAGTTCATTGTCAGGCCTGAGATCAAAGAGAAATAGGACAGCAGGTTGACAATAGAGCTTAGAGAGGATAGAGACCCATCAAAAAAGACCATCATGTCATCAGCGAAAACCAGGTGGGAAACCATTGGATTTGAAGCTTTTGGGTGAGCCCCAATCAGTCCTGAAGAGAACCTTAGGTCAAACAGTCTAGAGAAAACATCCATCCCCATTACAAACAGAGGAGGAGACAAGGGATCTCCTTGACGAATACCTCTGGTGCCTTTAAAATAACCACACAATTCTCCATTAACCGCCACTGAGAATCTGGTTGTAGAGATGCATTGTTGAATCCATCTTATGTATGTATTGGGGAAATTTGTAGCCTTTAGGGTATCCAAGATGAAACTCCAATCAACCGAATCAAACGCTTTTTTCAAATCAATCTTAAGCATACCTCTGCGAGAGATGTAGTTGCTGTTGTACCCTTGAACCATTTCTGAGGCCAGCAAAACATTCTCCACAATCTGTCTTCCACTTACAAAAGCAGTTTGGTTTTCAGATACCAGCTGAGGTAATAGGAGTTGAAGTCTCCTTGCCAAGAGCTTTGCAACCACCTTGTACATAGCATTAAGACAGGAGATTGGTCTGAAATCAGCCACCTGATCCGGGTTCACAATCTTAGGCACCATTGCAATTATGGTGGAGTTCCAGTGGGGTTCCATTTTTCCTGAGACAAAGAAACGAAGGACCGCTGCAGCCACCTCACCACCAATGATACCCCAGCAGTGTCTGAAAAATTCACCTGTATATCCATCCGGACCAGGAGCCTTCCCTGAAGGGAGAGCAAAGAACTCTTTCTTGATTTCATCAAGAGTGAATTGCTTCTCCAGTCCTATCCTCTGCAGATCAGAGCATCTAAAAGGATGCACAGATTGAATAGCTGCAATTAGAGAAGGTTTTGTACTTACTGGAGGGCCTAGAAGATGAGTATAGTAGTCCACACAAGTGGTTTTAATCTGCTCAGTATCAGTACTCGTCGCTCCATTTGCAAGCTTGATTCTAGAGAGGCGATTTCTAGCTCTTCTAGCCGCAGCACAACGGTGAAAGTACCTAGTATTGAGATCTCCTAGTTTTAGCCAGGTGATCCTTGATTTCTGCCTTAAAAAGGTCTCTTCAGCTTTAGCCAATTCCTTCCACCTCTTCAAAGCCTGGAATTCTCTTTCTGCTCCCTCAGGGGAAGGTAAAGTGAGGAGGTTCCTCTGAGCTTGCTTAAGGTCATCAAATGCTTCTGAAGTTCTTTGCTGGATATTAGAGTAGGCGTTGTGGTCCAGCTCTTTCAGGATCCGCTTTAGCAGCTTTAACTTTTTACTTACTTGCTGCATTTGAGAGCCTTGTACAGAGAACCCTCGCCATGCCTCCTCCACCATTGAGAGAAATTATGGATGTTGCAGAAGGTGCTGATTAAACTTAAAAGGCCTCTTAGGCTTTGGACCTAGCTCTGGAATCCTTATACAGCAGGCAGCGTGGTCTGAGAAAAGGGGCTCTTCAAAGCTTATTCGAGATTCAGGAAAAGCAAGCAACCATTGGTCATTCCCTAGAATTCGATCAATCTTCTCAGCAATTAGGCCTACCCTCCTATGATTCCACCAGGTGAAGATATGACCATTGAAAGGCAAGTCAAGAAGGCCAGAAACATTGAGACAGTGCTGAAATTCTCTACTCCCACCGAAGACAAGATCATACTCCTCCCTCAAAGAGTGGTCCGAGGCATGGAGGGTTTGGTTAAAGTCTCCAGCAACCAACCAAGGGGAATTTAACAGGTTTTGATTACCCGCAATATTCTGCAACTCAAGCCAAAGACCTCGCCTAACTGTCCTCAAATTTGACGAGTAAACAAAAGTGGCAGTGAAGCTCAGTCTTCTTTCCAAAAGGAAAACACCACAAGTTATTTGTTGAAGGGATTTACTATATACCAGCACTGAGACCACTGAATCCCATACTAACCATAGCTTACCAATATGGGAAAACTCATAGTTTGGCTCCATTCTCCAACCAGGCAGAATAGAGTTGATGACATTTCTAGCATTTGGCTCCAACACATGTGTCTCTGCGAGACACCCAAAAAGAGGCTTGTTTTTAAGCCTCCAACTCCTAAAATTTTGCTGCTTTATAGGATCATTTATCCCTCTTAAATTCCAAAAAAAAAACTCAGCATCAAAAGATTGTTATTGGGGAATTAGTTACCAGGAAGGGAAGACCCTTCCACACCCTTCTTACTCCTCTTATTTGATTTCTTCTTTCTTTTAGAAATCACCTCTGTGAACTGGATTTCTTCCACTTCTCTACCCCTGTCTTCCTCGGATCCAGGGTCTGGTTCCAATTCTACTTCTCCTTCTTCCAACACCGAGTCTAACTTTGGCTTTGGGACAGGTCTAGCTTTTGGATAACTCTTGGTCAGTAGACGGTGATTTGGAGGAATAGGAGAATCCTCTTTAGCCTTTGTATCCCTTTGTGGAAGTATCTTCTTTTCACCCCCTAGAGCCTCAGTTCCTTTAACAACATACTTCTGCTTGGTGATAAGCGGGCATAAAGCCGGCTCATGATAAGCAGCCTTACACCTATTACAAAGAGGAGGTGCTTCAGGGCATCTTTTGGAGGGGTGCCCCGCTTCATTACACAGTTTGCAGATAGGAGGAAAGCGCGGGCAAAGCACCTCGACCTTAACTGTTTCCCCTGATTCATACCTTGCACAGACCGACTCTGGGACGGGTTTGTGTAGGTCTATCTCAATGAAGATCCTTGCAACTTCGAAATTGGTCATTGCCAAAGTCTCTGGATGGAGGTGGATTGGATGACCCACTAAGCTAGCAATACGGGTCAAAGCCGGAGGATTGTAAAACTCGTAAGGAACTTTACGCAATTCTAGCCAGACTGGAGCAGTTCTAAGAGCTGGAATCTCAGGCTTTACTCCCGGGGACCATGGGGCTACAAACATGGTGCTTCCGTCTATGTTCCAGATCTCTTCCCTAATGACACGATCCCTCGCAGCATTATTGGGTATCTTGAAGAGAAACGCATTTTCTGAGTCGAGCTTTGTAACAGAGACATCTTTATGCCATTTACTCCACAGAAGGTTCACCACAGCCTGTACTTTTCCAAAAGATGGGGCTTTCCGATAGAACTGACCTATGACAAAATCCTTCCAAAGTAGCTTGCTTTCTTCAATCACTTTGTTTGGAATTGTCACGCAGAGTTCACCGCTTTCAAGGGTATATGGGGTACCACATTTGGAGAGTGTTTTAGATCCAACTTTGAATCTTTGACACCATGTGAGCGGAGGGGGAACAGAGTCACACTCCTGGGCCTGAGGTTGAGGGATTTGAGTCTTCACTGCCTGAGCAGTTCCAACCACGATGACCGGAGCCGTTTCCTGAGCCTGGGTTAGGGGAACAAGGACGACCGAAGGAACCAGAGCCTGAGAAGGGTTCTGATCTAGAATTTGGGGTTTTATTTGTGGGGATTTAGCTGGTTTCGGGATGGAAGGAAGTTTAGTAGGGATGATCAAGGGTCCCGATTTGCCCTTTTTTCTGGCCATAGAAGCTGAGAACCGCCGGCGGTGGCCACCGCCGACTAGGGTTTGTAGAAGGAAAAAAGGGACTATTTTATCGCCTTAGAGAGAGAAAACGTATTTTAAACTAGATTGCCGGCAAATTCATAAATGAATCAACGTGTGTATAGAGACTTTGGTGGTTTGACTTAATTAGGCTTTCGCTGTGATTCTCCTTAAAGCCTCCAAAAAATAATTCTGCCGTGATAATTATATACCAGTCAAGAACTCATGATCTTATAATAAACACAAGCCCAAACCTTTTGTTATGTGAATCAAACTTAGAATTATACCCCCATAAAAGGGATCCATGGCCACTGAGCTCTCTTAAGATTTCGTGTTGTTGTGTTTTGTTCGATATGATGAGCGAAAACATACACGGTCAATCCACAGAAGATCATCATAAGAGACAACAAAACCTAATAACGAGTTTAAGCTCTAAACTAGCAAAGACATGGGTCACTACCAAAATCTTTATTTTCGTTCTCTTCATCATCTTCCTTAGTGCTTCTGTCTCTTGGATGTATACGGTATATATTTTTTTCTCTCTTTCTTATGATCTACCAATCCTACATGTAAACTTTTGTTTTTTTGATAATTATATGTAAACTTTTCTTACTGAGATTAAAAGTAGGTTATGAAATATTTAGAGCAAGATTATACCATTGAAAATCTTTGAGCTGTTTCATTATTATATTTTTTAATAGTGGTTCTTATAAACTTATTTCCGGAATCTAGATTTTTTTTTTAACATGGTGTTGTTAATAGTTTGTTTTAGGTGAGAATAGATTTCAAGTAACATCAATATCTACAAGAAACACCAACAAAAGTACTACCACAACAACAACAATTACAAATACATCCAAGATCCCATTAAACTGCACATCACTCAACAGCAACACAACACAAACATGTCCTTCAAATTATCCAACCAAGTTCGAACCAGCGATCTCTTCCTCGGAGACATGTCCTGACTATTTCAGATGGATCCATCGAGACTTAAAGGTATGGCAAGAGACAGGAATCACAAGAGAAACACTAGAGAGAGCAAGACCAAACGCTCATTTCAGGCTTGTAATAAAATCAGGGAGATTATACGTTCATCAATACCGTAAAGCATTTCAAACAAGAGATGTGTTCACTATTTGGGGAATACTTCAGCTTCTAAGAATGTATCCTGGTCAAGTCCCTGATCTTGAGCTTCTGTTCCTCTGCCATGATAAACCCGCCATTTGGAAAAGAGACTTCAAGGAAAACAGAAAGGACACTTGGCCTCCTCCTCCATTGTTTCACTATTGTGGTCACCGCGACGCATACGACATCGTTTTCCCTGATTGGAGCTTCTGGGGTTGGTATGACTAATTTATCAAGATATTTTCTTGTTTTTTGGTTAACGGTTGACTAATCATCAAATTTGGTGAATATATGGTTACCAATAAATCATAAGAAATATTGATTTATTTAAATTTTTGATAGGCCGGAGGTGAATATAAAGGAGTGGAATAAGTTATCAGTGACACTAAAAGAAGGTAACAAAAGAGTGAAATGGGAAGATAGAGTTCCTTACGCTTATTGGAAAGGAAACCCTCGTGTTTCTCCTATAAGAAGAGATCTTATGAGATGTAACTTCTCCGACAAGTATGATCCTATGGTTCGTCTTTATGTTCAGGTATATATATCAACACCAAGTCCAATATCTCCCTATCTACACAAGTTTGAATGTCTTGATGAATCTCGAAATTCATGACTTTACATTCATTCTCAAATATTGAGTTTTAGTTGTGGTCTTGATAAGGTTCATTTTTTACTTCAGTTTTATTCCTGATCTGTAATCGTCGTTGTGATCTTGTCTCGCATGTTCTTTCAGGATTGGTTAACTGAGAGTAAAGTCGGGTTTAAGATCAAACCTAGAGGACCAATGCACTCATAGGTATATATATATATATGCAAAATACAACAATAAATAACGTAGTGTTTCTGTTTGTTTGCTCTATTGATACACATTTTTGCGATCTGATGTTTGGCATTCAGATATAAAATCTACATAGAAGGGAAAGCCTGGTCTGTGAGCGAAAAATATATACTTTCGTGTGATAGTATGACTTTATTGGTCAAACCAGAGTACTACGATTTTTTCATAAGAAGTATGGTCCCAATGAAGCATTATTGGCCCATTAGACCAAACAACAAATGTGGTGACCTCAAATTCGCAGTGGAATGGGGAAACAACAACACCGAAAAGGTAAGCAATAATATGCAAGAACTAAATAGAAATTCAGACTAATTTCAAGTTTGGTACATTTCACAGTAACTAGAGAAAAAAATGGGTCTAATGAAAATCAATATCTAATCTCATCAATTCAGAGCAATGATAATAAAGTGCCATCACTCGGTTAATTTTGCAATTTAATGACGACTATGTTGTGATGATTTTAATCTTTATATATAGGCAAAATTCATAGGGAGACAAGGAAGTGAGTACATGATGAAGAACCTAGAGATGAATTATGTGTATGATTACATGTTATATGTGTTACAAGGTTATGAGAAGCTTATGAAGTTGAATGTGACCGTGCCTGAAAATGTGATATATCATGGTTTTTACCGGTTTTCAACCATGATATAAGTCCTTTTATCGAGTCTTTTCGTTGTATTTCGAGTCTTTTTAGTATCTTAACAGGTTATTGCACGTGAGGAGCTTATTTGGTGAATACGGTGCATTTTGGAACGTAAACAAGGTTGGAGCCGGATTTTGCAAGAAAAGAAGCTGATATGAAGCAGCTTGTCGATCGACAGCCCAAAGAAGGACGATCGATCGACAGCTACACTACAGCCTGTCGATCGACAGACACAAGGACGATCGATCGACAGGTGCTCGCAGAGACCGACCTAAAGAAGGAAAATTGTTCCTTTTCGGGCCAGAAGTTACCAATAAACCGTCATAAAAGCCCACCACGAGTTTTACCTCTATAAATAGTTTATTTTAGGTTTTTAGATCAGACACTTTAGTTTTTACTTAACAAAGTTGAGAGAGCTTTAAGAGAGATTTTTCAGGGTTTTTAGGGAGACAAGTTTACTTCATTACTTTGAGATTCTTCGAACCCTATTGTAATTCTTCTTTTACTCTTTCTTTATGCAGTATTATTCAGCTATGATTTGCTTTGCTGCCATGTCTGAGTAGTTTGCTTGTTAGGTTTAGGGTAGTTCGAATGGAATGATGATGAATTGTTAGGGTAAACTCACTTGTTAGGATTATCTGTTAGGTTCTTCACCTAGATTGCTTTAACTCTGATTTAGAATTGATCACTCTAAATTAGCTATCTTAGGTTGATAGATTGACACGAAAGTGTAATTGATTAGCCAGAACTAGATCTTAGGTGAGCAAAATTACTTATTCGCAAAGAAATTTGGTTTAGGGATTTTGTGAACAAATTGGACTTGAATTTAATGCTTGTTTAAATTGATTGAATTCGCAAAGAAATTTGGTTTTCTAGGGTTTAGACATAGTTAGTTTTCGCAACGACAGTTGGTTAATTATATTTTAGTGTTCCAAGTTCTAGAACGGTTCTTAATTAAATCCTGATTCTGTTTAAACCTGCAATTTTGATTCATCCTGAGAATTATCCAAAAGCCTAGCACTTTGTTTAATTGAATTTTAAATCAAAAATCTTTCCTGTTACCATTTGCTTTTGTTATTTATTTTACATTATTTTACTTAGCCGAATTTGAAGTCAATATTCCTATCGTTTGATTTGACTCCCAGTGATTCGACCCCTACTACGACGACCTCTTAATTTGAGAGAGTAGCTCAGGGTAAATTTGAGCAGATCAAATTTTGCCGCCGTTGCCGGGGAGTCAAAATCTTCCATAGGATTTTGATTCTAGAATTCTGACTAAGTTATTTTTTTTCGTTTTTACGCGTTTTCTTTTGTTTTTGTGTTTCAGTTGGCTAAGATGGTTAATCGAGCTGTAGTGGTTTTTCGGAATGCTGAAGGGGAGAATGTTGATCGAGATGGCAATCGATACAACAATCAGGGAGACCCCATTGATGAAGCTGGTAACATCATTGAGGTTATGGATCCAGTTGAAGCAGAGCGTGCTGAGCTAGATCGTCAAAGGGTTGAGTTAGAGCGCCGGCGCGCAGAGATTGAGCATCTGGCTCAGGCGAATCGCGGACCTCATGGGGCAGTAGTTAACCAACGCACTTTGGGAGACTACTACCGTCCTGAAGAACATTACGCCAACAGGGCAGCGATTCGACCTCCTAGATTTGAGCGGAGGGATTTTGAGTTGAAGCCTACGTACTTCTCTCTTGTGGCTCAACATCAGTTCCATGGGCACCCATCAGAGCACCCCATGGATCATCTTGAGATGTTTGAGGATCTTGCGTCTAGCATCAAGGCTAACAACGTGTCGGAAGACTACATTATGTGTAAGCTCTTCCCATTTTCTCTTGCTGGAGAGGCAGCCTCTTGGCTGAAGCAGTTGGAGCCAGGCTCACTGACTACTTGGAGAGATACCAAGAGTGCTTTCCTGAGTCACTTCTACGATGAGTCGCGCTCAGAGGATCTACGGGCTAAAATCCAAACATTCGTTCAGAATCTGACAGAATCTTTCAAAGCTGCGTGGGAAAGGTTCAAGGGATATCAGAGAGATTGTCCTCATCACGGGTTTACAGAGGTTCAGCTGCTAAGTATATTCTACATAGGAATGGATTGGAGACATCAAATGACTCTAGATGCTTCGAGTAATGGGAATTTCAAAACCAGGTTCCCAGCTGATTGCTTTGAGCTCATCAAGAACGTATCTACTAGCAATAGTACAAAGAAGATTGACGAGGAAAGGAGACGAGGAGCTGGTCAAACAAATGGAGCGGAGATTGTTGAGGAAAATGTTAATTACATCAACCAGAATGGCTACCAGAATCAGCGGTATGGGAATCAGTCAGAGAACAAGGGATACAACAATTACAATCAGAGGAACTACGGATCTTCATCGTATCAACCGATTCCTGCTAAATCTTCAGAAAGTGACTTGAAGAGTATGTTCGAACAGCTTCTTGAGGGGCAACAAACCCTAACAGTAAGTATCAATGGGAAGATTGACGGGCTGTACACTAATCTCAATGGAAAAATAGAAGCCATCAACATTCACTTGAAGAAGCTTGATACTCAGGTTGCTCAGACTGCTGAAAATGTAAAGAGACAAGAAGGTTGTCTTCCAGGGAAATCTGACATGAACCCAAAGCATTTCTCCAATTCAATCACGTTAAAGAGTGAAGAACAACTGTTTCCAACTGTTGAGAAGTGCGAAGATGAAGCCTTGCTCGTGGTTCCTGAAGAAAATTTTAATTTTGAGATTTCGGAGGGCCTGTCGATCGACAGACCAGGTGGTTGTCGATCAACAGCTACAGAAAATTTTGGTACGAACACGATTTCAGCAGCCCTGTCGATCGACACACCTGATGAGTGTCGATCGACAGCCCCGAAAAATGCAGAGATTTTCGAATGTCAGTCGGAAACCGCCATTGAACGTGTCTACAAGCCCAAGATTCCGTATCCAAGGAGTCTATACCCTTCATGCATCAACCAAGGCAGTGACAAAGCACCTCGAGAGGAAAAGAAACAAGCTCCAACATCATTGAGGAAGCTGCCAAAGTTGTTGAATCCAGGGATGTTTGTGGTTCCTTGTTCGATCAATGGTGTAGAATTGAAGGATTCTTTATGCGACACAGGAGCCAATATGAATGTTATGTGTGAGGCTGTTACAAAGAAGCTAGGAATTTTGGAGTTACAACCTTCAAGGACTTATATCGAGCTCATAGATAGATCTTTTACAATTTCTAAAGGCTTCATTCCTGACGTGTCAATTCAAATAGGAGATTGTCTTGTTCCTACGGACTTCTACATCATTGAGAGAAAGGATGATATCTGTAAACCATTGGTTCTTGGTGCACAGTTCCTTGCAACAGTGGGAGCAATGGTGGATTTTCCTAACAAGCGGATCTCCTTCTCGAACATCAACAAGGATGTTTTCTATCCTTCGGTTCTTGTCACATCAGCTTCCTGTATGAGTGTCAATGTTGGAGATACGCTGGGTTTTGAAAATGAGATGAAGAAGGTTCAAAACGTTCTCAATTTGGCTTCTCCCATTCCACGTCGCCATGACAACATTCCAACAAGTTCCAAATGCCAAAAGATTCCCAAGGGGAAGCGCAGAAAGACCCCTAAAGCATTCTCCAAGTTCAGAATTGTCATTCCTTCGGAGTTGAGGGAGAAGGGAGAGGTAGTTGTCCAAGAGATGTTGGACAATACTATGAAGCTCTTTCCTGGTATTGTTCCTTGCAAGTCTGGGGGAGTGCACTTCAGAGATCCACCTCCAGCCTGAACATCATCCGCAGTCAAGCTAATGACTGAAAACAAGCGCTTGGTGGGAGGCAACCCACCTGTAAGTTTTTCTTTCCCTTTGAGTCATTTTTCTTTCTTTGAGTCAGTTAGTTCTTTGTTTTTGTTTGCTTTTTCAAAATTTGTGGAACATGTTGTTTGCGACTCTTTGCTGTGGTACTTGATGGTATTTTGTTTCAGTGATCTTCAGCTTTTCTTTAGATTTCTCCAACAACATCAGTCGTCAGAGCCAAGATTTCAGATTTTCGACGAATCTGTCGATCGACACACCTGTTGGTTGTCGATCGACAGCCCCATGAAGCCCTGTCGATCGACACACCTTATGGTGATCGATCGACAGGCCAGCAGAACAGGTCCGAATTTCATTCTTTTCACAAATTTTCTGACTTTTTCTTTTTCTTTTCACCAATCTCAGATTTAATAACACTGGGGACAGTGTTGTTTAAGTCTGGGGGAGGTAGTTACTAACATTGTTTTCTATTTTGGAGTCAAAAAATTGTTTTTATTGAGTCAAAATGTAGGGAATAATGATCTTTCTTAGGAATAAAGCTTAGTTTTTGAAACTTTTAGCTGTTGCGATGAAGCCTTTGGATGGAACGAATTCGAAATCAGATGATAGTACAAGTTCCCCTCTTATCGCAATTTGCAGAACGAAGTAGATCAAACTCCAGACTAGCACACTTGATCTCCATTTCGCTATATTCTCTTTGATGATATCACGACAGTAAAACATTCAGGACTCCTTATTCTCTTTACCACTCTTTGTTGATCCTGAATGGCCAGCTCATTTTTAGTTGGTACCCAACCCCTAACCTTAACCTTTTGTTCAAGCCTCATGCAGTCTCTTTTCCTTAGTTTTATGTGCAGGCATGTGTATAAACTCCGGAGAGAAAGAGGTCCGACGCAGTTTTTCATTCACAGAAATTGCACAGGAAAAGGATTTGGTAGAAGTACTTGAAAGAGAGCAGAAATGCTGAGCATTCCTTGGGATTTAATACACAACAATGGTAATTTTCGAGACTAATATCTTTGTAAAATCATTTCCCCCCTTAGAGTCTTAAAAAAAAAAAAAAAAAAAAAAAAAATTTACTTTTATTTCGAAAAATAAGTAAGGGAAAAGGAAATGATCATTTTAATAAGTCTCTAGCTTTAAAAGAAAATCCCAAGGAATGAGGAAGTTGGATGTGGAAAGTGGAACGTGATTATTATATGAAGGTGTTTGGTTCCTAATAACGTTTTGGAGGAGGGAGTGCAATGTGAATGAGAAACTGTGGGCATCAACTGGACCCGACTCTCTCTTGTGATTATGCATAATGTCTGCATCCACCAAATAAAATCCGGTAACCCTAAACACTCTTTAGCTCCACTTAAACACAAAAGCCTTTTACATCACACCTAGCCCTTTTACTTGGTTGATATCATTGGAGAGAATTCCATCATCACTTCGATCGAGTGTACGACAGTTAGGAGAATGTGAAACTGATGGGTTTGCAGGTTAAGATTTGAGGCCCAACCTATGATGGTTGAGATTCGTGACCGCCAAAGGTACTTTGTTTACATGCAGCGAAAGAGTCGAGAAAGCGAAAGCAATGTTCCCAAAGATAAGTAAGTTCTCGCGATTTTCAAACCTCAACTTCAGTTTTAGTCTCTAGTTTGCTTGAGGGCAAGCAAAAGCTAAGTCTGGGGGAGTTGATATATCATGGTTTTACCGGTTTTCAACCATGATATAAGTCCTTTTATCGAGTCTTTTCGTTGTATTTCGAGTCTTTTTAGTATCTTAACAGGTTATTGCACGTGAGGAGCTTATTTGGTGAATACGGTGCAATTTGGAACGTAAACAAGGTTGGAGCCGGATTTTGCAAGAAAAGAAGCTGATATGAAGCAGCTTGTCGATCGACAGCCCAAAGAAGGACGATCGATCGACAGCTACACTACAGCCTGTCGATCGACAGACACAAGGACGATCGATCGACAGGTGCTCG
The DNA here is from genome assembly GCA_900128785.1 of Arabis alpina. Classification (NCBI taxonomy): domain Eukaryota; kingdom Viridiplantae; phylum Streptophyta; class Magnoliopsida; order Brassicales; family Brassicaceae; genus Arabis; species Arabis alpina. Next base: position 26,989,959 of record LT669792.1, read on the forward strand.
CAGAGACCGACCTAAAGAAGGAAAATTGTTCCTTTTCGGGCCAGAAGTTACCAATAAACCGTCATAAAAGCCCACCACGAGTTTTACCTCTATAAATAGTTTATTTTAGGTTTTTAGATCAGACACTTTAGTTTTTACTTAACAAAGTTGAGAGAGCTTTAAGAGAGATTTTTCAGGGTTTTTAGGGAGACAAGTTTACTTCATTACTTTGAGATTCTTCGAACCCTATTGTAATTCTTCTTTTACTCTTTCTTTATGCAGTATTATTCAGCTATGATTTGCTTTGCTGCCATGTCTGAGTAGTTTGCTTGTTAGGTTTAGGGTAGTTCGAATGGAATGATGATGAATTGTTAGGGTAAACTCACTTGTTAGGATTATCTGTTAGGTTCTTCACCTAGATTGCTTTAACTCTGATTTAGAATTGATCACTCTAAATTAGCTATCTTAGGTTGATAGATTGACACGAAAGTGTAATTGATTAGCCAGAACTAGATCTTAGGTGAGCAAAATTACTTATTCGCAAAGAAATTTGGTTTAGGGATTTTGTGAACAAATTGGACTTGAATTTAATGCTTGTTTAAATTGATTGAATTCGCAAAGAAATTTGGTTTTCTAGGGTTTAGACATAGTTAGTTTTCGCAACGACAATTGGTTAATTATATTTTAGTGTTCCAAGTTCTAGAACGGTTCTTAATTAAATCATGATTCTGTTTAAACCTGCAATTTTGATTCATCCTGAGAATTATCCAAAAGCCTAGCACTTTGTTTAATTGAATTTTAAATCAAAAATCTTTCCTGTTACCATTTGCTTTTGTTATTTATTTTACATTATTTTACTTAGCCGAATTTGAAGTCAATATTCCTATCGTTTGATTTGACTCCCAGTGATTCGACCCCTACTACGACGACCTCTTAATTTGAGAGAGTAGCTCAGGGTAATTTTGAGCAGATCAAAATGCTACCGAAGTGTGTTCTGAAACAGCGGCTTGTCAGATCACTGATGGTGGTTTGATCAGGCAGTGCATGGACGACTCGTTGGTTAGGTCTCCGAGCGCCAAGGCGGCTTGTACTTTGCCAAAGCCTTATGGAGATTCTGAGCTCATGAAGTTACATAAGAAACAACAAAGTGCGGAGAGAAAGGTTGAGAAGTGGACAAATGAGTATTGGAACTTGAGAGGTCCAAATTAAGATTAAATAGTGCTAGTCTGATTTAATTACTTTGTCTGAAACTTAACCTAAAATCCAATTTGGCCAGTCTTGATTAATTCGTATGTAATATGATATCAATATTAATATGTGGTTTTTGTCGTCTACATTTTACATGTGGACACTTCTAGATTTGAATACGGAATATGATACAAATTATCCGGCGAAAGGAGACTGTGTGTTGGTAGATATTTCGATTTTGTAGTTATGTATAGCAATTTTGCCACAAAATTATCACAGCATGATAGTGTAGCCATTTGAATAAACGTTAGTGACGAGAACGAGCCTAATCTTCAACTCCGATCCATATTTTTTTTTTGTTGAGCATGTGCATTGGAGAACTTGTGATGAGTGTCTAAAAGAATTTTTAATTAAATTTAATTAATTTTTAGTGGGCTAAGGTGTCTAATTACACAAAATGGATCCAATATAAGACACTTTCAATGAGTTTTGGATCTCCAAAATGTGGGTTTAATAATTTTTTATGTTTTAAACCCAATAACAAGATCTCCAATGCACGTGCTCTAAGAATGTAAATAACTCCATATTAAAATTATCGATCTTGATGTGCGGCATGTCACATGTGCCTATGAGTCATGAGACTTGTCGAGGTTAAAAACGCTACTAAAAGTAAATGGCCATGTTCATTCGTAGCTGTAGTAATTAGAAAATATTATCTTCTTACAACGACCCACGTTAATTAATCTCATATAATTTTTTTTTTAATGATGCATATATCTTGTTGAGTGTTACTCCCTGTTTCGTATTAATTGTCATAGAGCCGTGACTAGAGATAATAAAGTCCGAGGCGAGACTAATTATTAAAAAACTTTGTCATAGTTTATATAAAATAAATAATCATTTTGTCCAAAACAAAAGTAAAAAATAAATTACTAACTCTAACTTAATATGTGTATTTTTTGCAACAAAATTATTAACCAAATTTTTAAAACCAATATATTTAACCAAATTTTTTTCGATAGACAAGATAGCAGATCACTCAATCTTTTTTGTGACATACTCGAACGAAGATAATATTTCATCAACTTCAATTTTCATAAACATTTTTCCGTATATGCCACTGAAATTGGAATAGTCAACAATATATGATATAGGATAACCTATAAACCTATTCCAATTTAAAATTAGGGAGCAGTTGTTTATTAAATTTCAAATCATGTTTGGGTTACTTAATCAGATAAAAGAATCTAAACTAAAGTTTGATGCACACAATTACAATAAAGAGATTACTTACCAATTGATTGTGTTAGTGTTTGTAATGAGAAAGACTACAAATGTTTCTCTCGATTAAGAAAAGTGAAAGAGACTAAGCGGTTGAATATTACTCTAAAATTACTTTCTTTAATTATTTTTAACTTCTAATTAGTTGTTGTTTTAATAACCCTCAAATTAAGTTTTGTTCACATTACATTATTGCTAATGATAGATTTAATAAAAGTTTGGGCCTCTAACTTATTATTAATGATAAGTTTAACAAAATTATGGACCTCAAACTTTTCTGCAAAAAATTTGGGCCACATGTCAATGTCTCTTTCAAATGGTCATAGCCACGGCCCTGATTGTCATTCTACGGTTTTTTTTGTATCAAATTAGTTGTCGTTTTACATTTTCAATGCAAATTTATTATTGATTTTTCATTTTTATCTATACTCTTTTACCTTATTAATTAAATATATCAGATGAAAAACACATTAATTAGAGATAACACAGAATTTTTAAATATTTTTTTAATTGACGTGAAATCGCCTAAAACAACAACTAATATGCAACGGAGGGAGTTCGTCTTAGTATCTCCATTAATCGTAATCTTAAATAAAAACCATAATTCTGATATTTGTAATAGAATTGAGACTACGACTCGGCGACTCTTAAAGTCCAAAGATATACAGATAAGTTGCTAAAAACATCAATGCCTGGATTATGGGAGGAGACTAAAAGCACAGGAGGAGACTAAAAGCATATCTGTTGAAATTCTCGTATTAATTACAAATAATAATAACGGTAAGAAAAATAGAAAGATAATTACAAGAATTTCTCATTTGACGAATTATGAATTTCTTCTGAGAAACTCCATAACATTTTTAAAAAAAATTCTCATAACATTTGTCTACCGTTGATTGTTTTATTTCTTTTATAATTGAAACTTTAGTTATTTAATTAAGTTATATTAAAATACCAATATTATATTTGATGATATACTATCTCAAATCTAGTTATTTTTTGGGTAACCTAACATATAATATCAGGGTAGAAGAAAACGTTCGCCAACTAACCAAACCATTAATAATAATTAAATTACAACTTAAACATAAACATTGGTTAACCCATCCTCGATTTTCTCTTGTCTCATTTGTCATTTCCCCTATTCTCCTTTTTATAATACTCTCTTAAACTAATCATTTTTTCTTACACTTACACATATACACATCTTAAAGATTCGTGCATCAAGAGAAAACAAGAAAGCTTCAAGATGAACAAAGAACAACATAAAACCAAGTCGTTTCCTGGAAAAAGCATCGTGTTCATTATCACTTCTCTATTCATATCAGCCACTCTCTTAGACGTTCTTGGCTATCTCGATTTCGTAAGTTTTAAATCCAAAAACCCTAACTATATATAAGTAGTTCAAGTTATAAGATATTTGTTCTTTTTGTTTTCAGAATGCATTTGCAGGATTCAAGTTAGTAACGAAAGAACCTAAATTCCCTAACAAGTGCAACAACGACGTACCAAACCAATTACCACATCAAAACCTCATCAACTCAAGATCAAATCCAAACCGTTCAAAACCATCCACGTGTCCTTCTTACTTCCGTTGGATCCACGAAGATCTACGTCCATGGAAAGAAACAGGAATAACCAAAGACATGATCAAGAAAGCAAGTAAAACGGCGCATTTTAGACTCACGATCCACAAGGGAAAGGCGTACGTTAAGAGATATAGAAAGTCAATACAAAGCAGAGACGATTTTACTCTGGGGAATCCTACAGTTGTTACGGTGGTACCCAATGAAATTACCTGATCTTGACCTTATGTTCGACGCTGATGATCGTCCAGTCGTTGGATCTGTTGACTTTTTAGGTCAACACAAGGACCCACCTCCTTTGTTTCGTTACTGTTCTGATGACGTCAGCTTGGATATAGTCTTCCCTGATTGGTCCTTTTGGGGCTGGTAAGCAAACTGTAATAGTTGGGCTTTATTAGTAATATTTGGGCTTATTTGTGATTTGGGCTTTTAATGGGCTAGGGCTGAAGTGAATATAAAGCCATGGGGAAAATCGTTGGAGGCAATAAAAGAAGGGAATAATATGACGTCATGGAATGAACGCGTGGCGTATGCTTATTGGAGAGGTAATCCTTGGGTGGACCCTGGAAGAGGTGATCTGATGAAGTGTAATGTTTCGGAACATGAAGATTGGAATACTCGTCTCTATGTTCAGGTTTTTACTAAATTTCACATTTTCAAAATATTCAAATAGTGGTACTAAGATAAATCAGTTTGATATAACCTTATATTGAAAAATAAATATATATATATATATATTGTGCTTAGAACACAAATGTGTATACATCTATATGGTTATGCAAGTGGTAATTATCTAAATTTTGAGAAATGGTTATAAAGGATTGGGATAAAGAATCAAAAGAAGGATACAAGAACTCAAACCTAGAGAACCAGTGCACTCACAGGTTAGTCAACTTTATTAGTTACGCAAAGTACTTTTTCATTTAATTTATAATTCGATTTTACTAATGAATGTTTTGTTGGGATAAGAATAGATACAAGATATACATAGAAGGATGGGCATGGTCGGTTAGTGGGAAATACATAATGGCGTGTGATGCAATGACATTATACGTAAAACCAAGATTCTACGATTTTTACATACGAGGAATGATGCCATTACAACATTATTGGCCAATCAGAGACGACTCCAAGTGTACTTCTCTCAAATACGCCGTACATTGGGGCAATACACACGTGGACAAGGTCCACCTACTTAAAGATTTTTCACATTTGATCTCGAAGTATGTTTTGTATAGACTTTAACCTTGATTTTTGTTGTTGTTTGTGTAGGCACGTAAGATTGGAGAGTTAGGGAGTAGATTTATAAGAGAAGAGGTGAAAATGGAGAATGTGTATGACTACATGTTTCATTTGCTCAACGAGTACGCGAAGCTCTTGAAATTTAAGCCGGAGATTCCTTCCGATGCGGAGGAGATCACGCCGGATAGTATGGGATGTCCCGCGACGGATCGGTGGAGAGATTTCATGGCGGAGTCTATGGTAATGTCTCCAAGCGAAGAGTCTCCTTGTGAGATGCCTCCTCCTTATGACCCTCTAGTTTTGAAAGAGGTTCTTGATAGAAAAGCTAATCTAACACGTCAAGTTGAGTTGTGGGAGGACCAATACTTTCATTATTTGACCAACAAACCTTGAATTATTTTAGACAAAAAAAAATAGTTTTCTTTTGTCTTGCAATCTATAATTCTCACAATATACCATAGAATTTGATTTTGATATGACATGAAAATAACATTAGTATTGTTTTGATTTGCAACGATTGTACCTTTAGTGTTAATTGTTATCTACTCCACTATAAATTAATAGATTCAGATTTAAATTTTATCAAAGTTTTTGAAAATGTTGCTATTAACCTTATAGATGTCAAAAGTTGTGGATCACAGAAAGAAAAATTCTACCATATGTCTATGTAGTATATAAATCTTTCAGATGATGTAATTAACAAGGGGTTGAAAATATTAAGCTTAATAATACCTTAGTCACATGACACTGACTAGAATTATATCCTTAAGCCGGGTCTAATTATGATATTGTAGAAAATTATTAAAAGTGGATATTATAAATATTTAATTTACGAGTGGTGTAATAGTAGTCTTATATTGACTTTTATGCGTTGTGTTATTAATTTATTATCCTTTTTAGCCTATACTAATTGTAAAGGACTCTTAGTTGTTGTTGTTGTTAAAGGACTCTTACTTAATTAGTTAGTTTAGTTACATTACATATAGCAAGATGAAATCAAATCAAGGCTTGATCGATTCTAGTTTGTATATAAAGAAGATGAAGTGAATTAAATACGAACTTCAAGAATAACATTATTGTTACATTAAGATAAGGTGAAACTAGTCTTGAGCTTGGGCTATACTGCCAAACCTTTTTTTCCAAAATCCAGCCAAATATTTTTGACTAATTGAATTTTCTTTTTCGTACCTTTAGAAAAGTTTTATATTTTTCCTATTTTGACCGCAACTCTAATCGCTCATCTTTTTTTTAATAACTCATATCATCTTAATTAAAAAATTATAGAAAATTAACATAAATAACTTTAAATTTTTTTAGCATATAAAATGCATGATTTCAAAGACTTCCTCCTCTCCTAATTTTTTACGATCTCACGGGTTCCATGAGTCTATTTCACTAAAAAATAAAATTAGTTTCTCCCAAAATTAATAAATAAAGTAACGCTTATGTATAGAGACTTAGGTGGTTTGACTTAATTAGGCTTTCTCTGTGGTTCTCTTTAAAGCCACCAGAAAATAATTCTAATAGTGATAATTACATATCAGTCATTATCTTATAAACACAAGCTGAAACCTTTTTTTTTGTGTGAATCAAACTTAGAACTATACCCCATAAAAGAGATCCATGACCACTGAGCTAAATCTCTCGTAAGTTCTCTCTCTAGCTAAATCGTGTGTTCTTGTTGTTGTGTTTTGTTCGATGAGGGAGAACATACACGTGGGTCAATCCACAGAGGATCATCATCATCAGAGACAGAAAAACCTAATAACAAGTTTAAGCTCTAAACTAGCAAAGACATGGGTCACTACCAAAATCTTTATCTTCGTTCTCTTCATCATCTTCCTTAGTGCTTCTGTCGTTTGGATGTACACGGTATATATTTTCTCTTTCTCATGATCTACCATCATATGTGCAAACTTTTCTTATTTGGCTTCGTAAAAAAAAATATCAGAAAAAATTATACACATGAGTATGTTATACGACTATGTTAAAGAGAAAGATTAAAAGTAGGTTTATGAAATATTTAAAGCAAGATTATACCATTGACAATCTTTGAGCTGTTAAAATATTATATTTTTCTTACTAGTGGTTCTTACAATATTTTTTTCCGGAATTTATTAGATCTTTTTATTGTATATTTTTTAACATGGTGAGATGGTGTTGTTAATAGTTTGTTTTAGGTGATAATAGATTCCAATTAACATCAATATTATCCACAAGAAACACCAACAAAAGTACTAAAGCAACTACAAATATCCCCAAGACTCTCATCAAGATCCCATTAAACTGCACAACGCTCAATAGCAACACAACACAAACGTGTCCTTCAAATTATCCAACCAAGTTCGAACCAGCGATCACTTCCTCGGAGACATGTCCTGACTATTTCAGATGGATCCATCGAGACTTAAAAGTATGGCAAAAGACAGGAATCACAAGAGAAACACTAGAGAGAGCAAGACCAAACGCTCATTTCAGGCTTGTAATAAAATCAGGGAAATTATACGTTCATCAATACGACAAAGCATTCCAAACAAGAGATGTGTTCACAATATGGGGAATACTTCAGCTTCTAAGAATGTATCCTGGTCAAGTCCCTGATCTTGAACTTCTCTTCCTCTGCCATGATAGACCCGCCATTTGGAAAAGAGACTTCAACAAAAACCGGAAAGACTCGTGGCCTCCTCCTCCGTTGTTTCATTACTGTGGTCACCGCGATGCATACGACATCGTTTTCCCTGATTGGAGCTTCTGGGGCTGGTATGACTTATTCATCAAGATTTTTCTTGTTTTTTGGTTAATGGTTGTCTATTCGTCAAAGACATTTCTTGCTTTTTCGGGTTAATGGTTGACTATTCATCAAGATTTTTCCTACTTGTTGGTTAATGGTTGACTATTCATAAAGTTTGGTCAATAACGTAGATGGACCACGTAACCACTAAACTATAGAGATATTGATTTATTTAAATTTTTGATAGGCCGGAGGTGAATATAAAGGAGTGGAATAAGTTATCAGTGGCACTAAAAGAAGGGAACAAAAGAGTGAAATGGGAAGATAGAGTTCCTTACGCTTATTGGAAAGGAAACCCTTTTGTTTCTCCTATAAGAGGAGATCTTATGAGATGTAACTTTTCCGACAAGTATGATCCTATGGTTCGTCTCTATGCTCAGGTATAAAATAAGATTCATTTTTGTCATATTTTGATACCATATATTAATGTTTATAGAAACCCAAATTCTTGAGTTGTAATCGTTGTAATCTCGTCTCACATGTCTCAGGATTGGTCAAGGGAGATTCAAGTGGGGTTTAAAGGATCAAACCTAGAAGATCAATGCACTCATAGGTATGTATAAATGCAAAATACATCCAATAAATTACGTATAGTATCTTATTTTTGTTTGTTTGCTATATTGATAAACATTTTTGCAATATGAATTATGGCATTTCAGATATAAAATTTACATAGAAGGAAATGCGTGGTCGGTGAGTGAAAAGTATATACTTTCGTGTGATAGTATGACTCTATTGATTAAACCAGAGTTCTACGATTTTTTCATAAGAAGTATGGTACCAATGAAGCACTATTGGCCTATTCGACCAAACAACAAATGTGGTGACCTTAAATTCGCAGTCGAATGGGGTAATAACAACACCGAAAAGGTTAGCAATAATTTAGAAGATCTAAATAGAAACGCATACTAATTTCAAGATTAGTAAATTTCAAGGTCTTTTGTTTGAATCTGGATTTTTTTATTATGATGATCTTAATCTATATATATATATAGGCGCAAGCTATAGGGAGACAAGGAAGTGAGTACATGATGAAGAACCTAGAGATGAACTATGTGTATGATTACATGTTATATGTGTTGCAAGGCTATGGGAAACTGATGAAGTTGAATGTGACCGTACCTGAAAATGCGACCGAAGTGTGTTCGGAGACGATGGCTTGTCCAATCACGGATGGTGGTTTGATCAGGCAGTGCATGGACGACTCGTTGGTTATGTCTCCGAGCATCAAGTCGGCTTGTGATTTGCCAAAACCTTATGGAGATTATGACCTCAAGAAGTTACATAAGAAACTACAAAGTGCGGAGAGAAAGGCTGAGAAGTGGACTGATGCGTATTGGAACTCGAGAGGTCAAAAATAAGATTAATTTCGTCAATAGTGAGTCCGGTTTACTTTATATGAAACTAAATATAATCCAATTTGGCTAGTTTGGTTTATTTTGTATTTAAATTGACCAATACAAAAAAAAAAAAAAAATTGACCAATACAAATGTGTGCTTTTTTGTCCTATATAATTCACACATTCACTAATTTGCAATTATGGTTGAAAATCTTAGCAAGTGTTATCAACAAACTCAATCCTATTAAAAATGTTAAAAATCTATATTTACTAAAAACATTAGATAATATACATGCATGCAAATATATATGGTAAATAATATAATTAAATAATATAAAAATGGCAATTAAGTTATTTGGTCATAGTTTTCTGTATTTATGCCAAAAAATTTAATTTCTATACTTATTATTCTAAAATCTAATCAATATAGTATTTACATATATTGTCGAATTTGGCTGTTCATGAACTCATTCTATCGAATTGAAAAGACAAATGAATCTCTTCTTTAAATTGGATTTGTTCTTGAGAAATTAAACGAGGTCATTAGATCCGATACCTGCAACCATGAAGATGAACAACAACAAAGGTTTTAATCAGAAACCACGTGGAATATTTCATCAAAATCTAAGTTCCAAGTCTAATCTAGCCATCACTATCTTCATCATCATCTTCATTCTTATCCTCGGTGCTTGGATGGATTTGGTACTAAAAACTCTCATTTTCTAATCATTTTAATCACATTTATTCCATATATTTTTACATTACTTAAATCTTTGTTTTCATGAGTGTTCATATAGTTTTTAATAGGTAAGAGTAGAATCCAAATGATGACGACATCAATATTCACAACTACAAACACAATCATGATGATCAAGACTCCACTAAACTGTAACAACACAACACAAACATGTCCTTCAAACTACCCAACCCGACTCGAACAAGCCATCTCTTCCTCGGAAACTTGTCCTGACTACTTCAAGTGGATTCAACAAGACCTAAAGGTATGGCAAGAGACAGGAATCACAAGAGAAATACTAGAGAAAGCAAAACCTAGAGCTCATTTCAGGCTAGTAATCAAATCAGGAAGATTATACGTTCAACAATATGATAAAGCTTATCAAACTAGAGATGTGTTCACAATTTGGGGAATACTTCAGCTTCTAAGAATGTATCCTGGTCAAGTCCCTGATCTTGAGCTTCTCTTTTTCTGCCATGACACACCAATTATTTGGAAAAAAGACTTTAGGAAACAAGAACCAAATGCTACGTGGCCTCCTCCACCATTGTTTCACTACTGTGGTCACCGCGAAGCCTACGGTATTGTTTTCCCTGATTGGAGCTTTTGGGGTTGGTATGTAGCAAATATTTTTTTTGGATTTTACTCGGAAATAAAACACTAATACTTATCGAATTACTTGGTCTAATGGAAATGCTCTGTTTTCGTTTATTCTTGTTGTTGCTATATAGGCCTGAGGTGAATATAAAGGAGTGGAATAAGTTATCTATTGCGATTAGAGAAGGCAACAAAAGGATTAAATGGGAAGATAGAGAACCGTACGCTTATTGGAAAGGGAACTCTCATGTTTCTTTGGAAAGAAGAAACCTTATGACATGTAACTTCTCTGATAAATATGATCCCATGGTTCGTCTCTATGATCAGGTATGTTTAACCATTTATTTCAGCATCGAATTTAAGTTTTGTGTAGTTCTGTCTCAAAAACGTAACATGTTACTCACAATCTTAGTAATGGTGATTTTAGGATTGGGATAAGGAGAAGGAAATAGGGTACAAAAGTTCAAACCTAGAAGACCAATGCACGCATAGGTAATATTCTTCACATAGTATTACTATTTTTTGGGATTTGTTAAGTCTTTGTTGTTAGTTATGTTTGTTGATAATTATTATAACATTTTGGATTTGGATTTGGGTAATAAGGTACAAGATTTACATAGAAGGTCGTTCGTGGTCAGTGAGCAAAAAATATATATTAGCGTGTGACAGTATGACTCTACTAATTAAACCAGAGTACTACGACTTCTTTGCAAGAAGCATGGTTCCATTAGAACATTACTGGCCTATTAAATCTCAAGAGAATTGTGGTGACCTCAAATTCGCCGTCGAATGGGGTAACAACAACACTGAGAAGGTAATCACTAATATATAGTATCCAAGATCTTATAATTACTTGAGAATTCTACATAGAAATCTAGACTAATGATGTAATTGATTTATAAATCGATATATAGGCGCAAGCTATAGGGAGACAAGGAAGTGAGTACATGATGAAGAATCTAGATATGAAGTATGTGTATGATTACATGTTATATGTGTTGCAAGGCTATGGGAAACTGATGAAGTTGAATGTGACCGTGCCTAAAAATGCAACTGAAGTGTGTTCTGAGACGATGGCTTGTCCGATCACTGACGGTGGTTTGATCAGGCAGTGTATGGACGACTCGTTGGTTATGTCTCCGAGCGTCAAGCCTGCCTGTGATTTGCCACCTCCTTATGGAGATGATGAGCTCAAGAGATTTCTTGACAAACAAGAATGGTCAGAGATTGAAGTTGAGAAGTGGGCTAGTGATTGGAAGGTCCAAAACAATATTTTTCAAGAAAGTGAGCAAGTGTAATTACCCATGATTTATACAAATTGTTTACAAAGAATTAGAGATCTCTAAAGTTTTGGTTAGTCGTACAACCAACTATATTTTAAAAATAAAGTTATACCATTCCCAATCAAACTTGTTGGCAACTACTAATGTTTTTGTTTAATATAAAAAGTAATGATTAGCGTCACGATTAATAACAGATAAGCGCGTTGCGTAACCGTAATTAAATACGGTCAACGTTTAATCACACCCGAAAAAACATTCTCTTAGTAGCCTTGTAAGACAAGTCTCCACGATCTCACAAATTATAGAAGAAACTTTCAAAATCTCTGTGCTTAGTCATTCATTTCTGACAAAAACTAAATCACTTTTCTCTAAAACTAAAATAAAATGAGTAATCTAAAACTTGGCGTTGAAGTCATAAGCGCAAGGCTAAAACCTAGAGAGGAGACTAATGGCTATGATGGTGTTAACGCTTTCGTCGAGCTGCGATTCGATGATCAGAAAGTCAAAACCTCGACTAAAATCGACGATTCAAGTCCGGTTTGGAATGAGAAGTTCTTTTTCAACATTTCTCATACAGAGGATTTATCAAATCTTGTTCTTGAGGCTTACGTGTACAACAAAACAAGCAACATAACGAAATCGTGTCTCGGTAAGATTCGGATCTTAGGAACTGCGTTTGTGCCGTATTCCGAAGCTGTCGGGTTGCATTACCCGCTCGAGAAAGAGAAATGGAGTGTCTTCTCTGCCATTAGAGGTGAGCTCGCTTTAAAAGTGTTTGTAACTGATAGCCCCTCTCCCACGGTACTGAACCCTAACCTTAACCCTACGAAGAAGGTTACTTCTAACACAAGGCACAAATCCCACAACATACCCTCAACGGAGAAGACTAAACCTAGCCTACGACGAAATCAGCACTCGCCTCAACAGCACTCGCCTCAACCGCAACCGCAACCGCTTCAACTGCTACAGAATCAACCCCAACCGCTTCAACCGCCACCGGTTATGGAACCTACTCGGTTTCAAACGGCTAGGTTTGGTTCTCCGGTTGCTTCAACAATGGGATTTAATCCGAATCTACCAGATTATTCGATCAAAGAGACGAATCCGGTTCTTGGAGGAGGCAAAGGAGCAAGAAGAACCGGTCCTAATGATCTCGTCGAACCAATGGAGTTTCTCTTTATCAAGATCGTGAAAGCTCGAAATCTTCCGACAATGGACTTAACCGGAGGTCTAGATCCATACATCCAAGTCAAACTCGGAAACTTTACCGCGAAAACGAAACATTTCGAGAAGAATCAAAACCCGATTTGGAACGAAGTCTTTGCTTTCTCCAAATCCAATCAACAATCAAACGTTCTTGAAGTCATTCTCATGGACAAAGACTTGATCAAAGACGATTTCGTCGGTTTAATCCGGTTCGACCTCAACGAGATTCCAACAAGGGTTGCACCGGACAGTCCTTTAGCTCCAGAGTGGTACAGAGTCAACCACGAGAAAGGAGGAGAGGTTATGTTAGCGGTTTGGTTCGGTACACAAGCAGACGAAGCGTTTTCAGACGCAACATACTCAGACGCTTTAAACGCTGTTAACAAATCGAGTGTGCGGTCTAAAATCTATCATTCTCCGAGGCTATGGTACCTTCGGGTTAATGTTATTGAGGCACAAGACTTGGTTACTGTACCAGACCGGACTCGGTTTCCAAATCCATATGTTAAAATTCAGTTAAGTAACCAAATGGTACGAACTAAACCGAGTCAATCTCTTAATCCGAGATGGAACGAAGAGTTTACGCTAGTCGCGGCTGAACCGTTTGAAGATTTAATCGTTTCGATTGAAGACCGAATCGCGGTTAACCGAGAGGAAACGTTAGGAACGATAAGGATACCGATCGGTACAATCGATAGACGGATTGATGATAACCGGAATGTACCTAACCGTTGGTTTAGTCTTGAGTTTGAGAATCAGAGGAGAGTCAGGTTTGCTACGACTAAGCTTCTTTTAAATGTTTGTTTAGAAGGAGGCTATCATGTTCTTGATGAGTCTACTTATTACAGTAGTGATTTCAGACCGTCAATGAAAGAGCAGTTGATTCGACAACAACCATCGATTGGTGTTCTTGAATTAGGAATTTTAAGAGTTGAAGGTTTAAATATAAGCCAAGATGGGAAAAAAGAGACCGTTGATGCTTATTGTGTAGCTAAGTATGGAACTAAATGGGTCAGGACACGGACCGTTACCGACAGTTTAAACCCGCGGTACAACGAGCAGTATACGTGGGAGGTTTACGAGCCAGCGACTGTGATTACTATCGGTGTTTTCGATAACAATCAGATAAATGGCGGTAACGGTAACGGTAATGGTAATGGTAACAACAAAGATGGGAAGATTGGGAAAGTCAGAGTTCGAATTTCGACACTTGAATCAGGAAGAATCTATACTAATTCGTATCCGCTTCTTGTTCTTCGACCTTCAGGTGTAAAGAAGATGGGGGAATTGCATTTGGCAATTCGGTTTTCTTGCACCTCGATGTTTCAGATGCTGCTTCAGTACTGGAAACCACTTCTTCCAAAAATGCATTACGCGAGACCGTTGAAAGTCGTGCAGCAGGAGATTCTTAGACAGCATGCGGTCAACTTAGTGGCAGCTCGGTTAAGTAGAGCCGAGCCGCCACTTAGGAAAGAAGTGATTGAATACATTTCGGATTCAAATTCGCATTTCTGGAGTATGAGGAAAAGCCGAGCGAATCTCTTCAGGTTGAGATCAGTTTTCTCGGGTTTACTAGGTACCGGAGAATGGTTTCAAGATATATGTAGGTGGAAGAAACCGGTAGCTTCTACCGCGGTTCATGTAATCTACTTCGCGTTTGTTTGTTTACCGGAGATGATTCTTCCGATAATGTCTCTTTGCTTGTTCATGTTTGGTGTATGGAACTACAGATTACGTCCGAGACAACCTCCACATATGGACACAAGGCTTTCATTTGCGGATAATATTCATCCTGAAGAGCTTAGCGAAGAGTTTGATACATTTCCTTATTCATCTCAAGACCCGGGGATTGTAAAAATGCGGTATGAGAGGTTAAGGAGTATCGCGAGTAGAGCTCAAACCGTTGTTGGAGATATCGCGGGTCAAGGGGAGAGAGTTCAAGCTCTGTTAAGCTGGAGAGATCCAAGAGCAACTTCAGTATTCATGGTGCTTTGTTTGGTTTCTTCTGTGGTTTTGTATGTTGTACCGTTTAAGGTTTTTGTTCTTCTCGCTGGAATATACATCATGAGACATCCGAGATTCCGGCGAAAGACACCTCCTGGTCTGGTTAACTTCTTTCGACGACTTCCTGCGAAAACAGATTGTATGCTGTAGAATGCAGAAACATATATAAGAAACATTTTTGCGATTTCATCACAAGTCAAGAAACCAAACTCGATTAATCGAAAGCTCGAGAAACATTCAACAAATTCTAAAAATCCACTACTACTACTAGTCTTTTCTTTTCCTAAAACATTACACCACAAGACTTTTTTTTTCAGAGGTTAGATTAAAGTCTTTTCCTTCTTCTGCTCCTAGATTCAATGCTTATATACACATGAATCATCCACGCATTAGATCAATGTCGATATGCGCGTGATGCATATCCATTGATCTTGGACCGGTTGTCCAAATGCCTACAGGAGCCTGAACAATGTTCTGATTTTGCTGAGGAACAGAAGGAGGCGACGCTGCTGCTGTGTTATCGTTGTTGTCGTCTAAAGCATCAGTGTCTTGAACATCTTCAGAAGATTCTTGTTTCTTGATCTTTACTTTCGGAACCGCCCAAATGAAACTCCCAACAATAACCTTTATAACAAAGCAAACACAAGTTTTAAAAACTGATCTCTAAAGACTAAATTCATCAAAGGAATTCGGACTTTTACAAGTGGACTCACCTGAACCGGACTTGCTGCAATTAGAGGCCCTCCAATTCCACCACCAATGACACGACCATCAGGGCTAGCGAGTGAGACCGCTAAATTTCCAGTGCGGTTTGGGTATTCATTGTTGTCAGTTGTGTTCAGATAAGAAGTTGTGAGAGATATGAGCTCGAACCGACCCTAGAGATTTATTAAGTATACAACAACATGAGTAACGTTTTCCCCTTCTAAAGGATGATAGAATAAGAGGATTAAAATCAAACCTCGTATCTAATAGTTCCATGGGATGGTGATGGCTGAAGAATAGTTGCAGTAGAGACTGCACCACTAGCGGATAAGACACAAATCGCTCTTGGACCTTGCTGCGAAAACGATATAACTTTTGATGCAATGTCCTGCAAAAACAACAACACAAAGAGTACATGGCTTAAAGATCATTTCAAGAACCTTCAAAGAAACAAGAAAAACACAGATTTTGATTAGGAAGGGACATACTTCACCAACGGAAACTACGATTACGTGCGGCGTGAAGCTCATTCCAGACGATGAAGGCATCAATTCACCTTACAAGACAATCAAAAACCCGAAAAACCGGTTTCAGAAACAAAGATAAAGGGCCATGGAATAAAAGATTATACTATATTCAATTCAACATTAAGACATTAAACAATTCCAAAGCTTTAAATAGTCATTAACTGCCCAATAACAGTTGGTTTAAGCTCATAACTTCCCACCATTTTCAAAACCAATGTCCTAATCTAATCCTATACTATATATAACCAAATCAAGCACATAATTTCCCACCATTTTCAAAACCAATGTCCTAATCTAAAAACTATACTATACATAAATCAAATTAAGCACCATTTTCAGATTCTTAAAGAGAGGAGGTTTTAGTTTTACCATTAGAAGCAAGTCTTTGCTTCTTGCCTGAACCAGGAGGTCTACCACGACCACGTTTGTTAGAATTCGGAGAAACATTAGAGATAGAAGGAGACAATGCCAAAGAAACAGGACCTTCTTGTCCATATTTCCTAGGTCTTCCTCTCTTCCGTTTCACAGAAGTCTCACCAGACTGAGGAAGAAGAGGAGGAGCAACAACAGCTGAAGAATCCACTGGAGATGACTCAACAGGTAAAGGAGACACAAATCCAGCAGATCCACCACCACCTTGGTTCAGGTTCGGGTTTGGGTTAGACCCGAAAGGAGAGTTGGAATTAGAGAAATGGTGAAACCCTTGTGATCCATGAAACGTAGGTTGAGTTTGTTGTTGTGGTGGTGGTGGAGGAGGAACTGAACCACCTGAACCGGGTATTCCTCTTTGGATATAGTAAGAACCCGACCCGGTTAAACCCATTGCTTCTCTTCGATCCATAGCTTTAGAAAATTAACTTTAAACTTAAAGAGATGCAAAATTCACTTGGGACCTTAAAAAGGTTCTAACTTTAAATAGATAAGAACAAAATCAAACTTGGAGAGTAAGGTAACATGCAACCGAAATTTTCAACAAAAGGGCACACAAAATCACTTATTATGTTAACTTTAGTATCAAGCTATGTAGAAATTAGATCCATAAGGAAAAAAAAAGCTTAGGTTTCATCAACAATGGTGAAAAGAAAAGTGTTTGGTTTCTCTCTCTTGTTCTTGCTTTGTTGTGTATGTGAGGTTGCTTTTTTTTTTGCTTTACTGTGTGTGACAGAAGGAAAAAACAGAAACAAACAAAAAAATATCAATCAAGATCTCTCTCCTAAGCATTTACTGTAGATAAGCAAAATTTCAAATTCGAAATTAAAATTGATGTCTGCCTTTGACTGTTACCTCTCTCTCTATAGACTTCTTTTGTAGCATCTTGTAGCTCAATGTCCAAAAAGGTAGGTTTAAGGCGCGTGTGTGAAACGAGACATGAGAGTGAGAGAGTGAAGTACACGGTTGTGTAATGGAGAGTGAGAGAGAAGAGGAAGTGATCTTGGTCAAGTTCCTTACTGGCTTCCACTCTTATTGATTGATTGTTGATGATGATGATACAAAACCTGGCAAAAGCTTTCAAATCTATCAAACTGTTTTCAAGATCCATTCTTTAAATTATACATTCATTTAAGAGAGTAAGACATGATAATTATACATTCATTATGAGTTTTAAGTAATTATTGTTCTTGTCTTTATTCTGTTCACCTAATACAGAATCTAAAATCAAAGCATTTTAATAAGTTTGGACCTAATAAGAATCTGAATTTTGGAACTTATGTGAAGATCAACAATCTAAAATTGGTTTTCTTAACCTAATTTACACTGTGATTAGCTCAAAAACTGATTGGAGAGCATATAAAGCTTATAACATTACATGTAAACAGTTCTTAATGATGTAATGTGGTTTTGAGCTATTAGTTGCAAGAGTTTTTTTCTTTTTTGTTAGAGAAAAATAAATTATCAGTTGCAAGAGTTATTAGATAGAAAACCATAGAAAAAGTATCAGATTAGGAAACTAACCAAAAGCTATGTGAATCTATAGCTAGAAAACTATAGAAAATAGCAATACTGTGGTTAGATTGTAAATTACACTATAGTTTTTGGTTATGTGATGCAAATACTCTAGTTACAATTGAAAGTGTTGGTTTAATTATAGGGTAAATTAGCTAGATAACAAAGAATTTAGCTATATTTAGGAGAAAGAAAAAAAATTGTGGAGATTCTTTTGAAAAACAATAGAGGATTTCTTCTTCCTTTTGTTAACTAACAAAGCTACATATATTGTTAAAAAACAATTCTAATTCATCAAAGACCTATATATACACATGCAATAAGTTACTAAAATCTAAATATATACACATGCGTCGTTTATTCACTTCTCGTGGATTTAGTCTTGCTCAGACACTATAGGAGATCTCGGTGTTTTGGTGGTCGTGCCAACCTCTTTGTTAAAGATTATCCAAAAGTTATGAGAAACTGTAGTTTATGTTGTTTTCTTTGATTTGTGACTTTGTATTTTTAGTTATTTGCTTTAGTCCGTTCTAGTGTTTTTGGTTTGGGTGTGTGTTCTTCGGTTTTTACTTTGTTCTCTTTGTTTGGACGTCGTTTCTATTCTTTGGGATCTACTTGTAATTTCGGTTTGATATCAATATAAAATGGGTAATTGTAGTGTATAAAAACAAAAAAAATTATAACGCATCCAATAGCACAATTTACTGTGCTCTTATGTATTATGTATTAATGACAAAAATGCCCTCAATGACAAACTCAGTTTTTGGGTTTGGGTTAACTATTCCAAAATTATGGTATAGTTTTAGGGGGTAGGGTTTGGGTTTGGGGTTTAGGGTTTAGTTTTGAATGTTAAATTTTTGGGTTTGGGTTAAGTATTCCAAAATTAGGGTATAGTTTTAGGGGGTAGGGTTTCGGTTTGGGGTTTAGTTTTGAATGTTAAATTTTTGGGTTTGGATTAACTATTCCAAAATTAGGGTATAGTTTTAGGGGTAGAGTTTGGATTTGGGGTTTAGGTTTGAGGGTTAAAAGGTAAAAGCACATGTACCTTAATTACAATTATTGCTAGTCTTCTTATTATAATTATTACATAGCTGTTACACAAATTAATTTTACAATTTGTGTTATTTTGCTAAATGACCCATATAAAATGCATTAGACGGAAAAACAAAAAAAAGTCTTGCTCAGGCTCAGTTTTTAACAAACTAGGGCCAAATAGTATCTGAAAAAGGCGTCGTTTAATTACTCTCGTTCTTCTTAAACATTAGAGGATTCAGCCCTGCTTAGGCCCATTTAAACAAACTTAGGCCCAATAGTATCAAACAAAACGACGTCGTATTAACACCAAAACGCAAACAATCCTTGAACAACCGTTTCAACTACCACTCTAATTTCTGAGATTTTTCTAAATCACTCATGTCTCCATTTCAACACTATTCCTCTGTATCATCATCTTCTTCTTCCTCACTACCAAACCCTAACCCTAAACCCCAAATTTTCCCGCCAATTTATCATCATCAATCAATGAACCTCTCAATCTCTTCCAATTTCACTCCCAAATCCCAATTCCCTCTCTTCTCCACCATAATCCGCAAACCCATCATTCTCAAACCACCACACGCCTCCTCTGACCCAAATCCCTCCGATTCAATCACAAAAACCCTAACCCAAAACCTAATCTCCCTCCTCAGATCCGTCCCTGACTGGGCAGACGAAATCAAAGAGCGTGGTATGCAACAGAAACGAACTTTATACACTCACGAGAAATGGGTCGAACATAGAAGCTCTTTACGCCATGTTCGTCACTTGTTCTCAAGCTTTTCTTCAAGGGTTATACTTTCTTTGATTCCACCTGTTTTCTTCTTCACTTCCGTTGCTGTTGTTATCGCTGTTTATAACTCTGCCGTGGCCTTAGATTGGCTTCCTGGAGTGTTCCCGATTCTTAGATCTTCTTCGTTACCGTATCAGCTCACTGCTCCTGCTTTGGCTTTGCTTCTTGTGTTTCGTACTGAAGCTTCGTATTCAAGGTATGAAGAAGGAAGGAAAGCTTGGGTTGGGATTATTTCTGGTACTGATGATTTAGCTAGACAAGTTATTTGTTCTGTTGATAGCTCTGGTGATGATTTGATCCTCAAAGATTTGGTTTTGCGTTACATTGCTGCTTTCCCTGTAGCTCTTAAGGTACTTAAAGATCTCTGCTTGGATTTAGGTAGATAAAGTTGGTTTTTTTGTGGATTGTGTGATTGATTTGGAGTTTCAATTGCAGTGTCATGTGATTTATGGTTCGGATATCGCGAGAGATCTTCGGAATTTGATAGAAGCTGATGATTTATCTTTGATTCTTGAATCGAAACATCGTCCTCGTTGCGTTATCGAGTTTATTTCTCAGAGTCTTCAGCTGTTAAAGATTGATGATGCAAAGAGAGATTTGTTGGTAGCTTTCATATCCATTGCCTTATGGTGTTTGCAATATCCATGTTTTGATACCAAGATATGTTACTTATGTTACTGCAGGAATCAAAGATGTTACATTTACATGAAGGAATTGGAGTATGTGAACAACTAATGGGAATTCCGATTCCTCTATCTTACACGCGCTTAACGTCGAGGTTTTTAGTATTTTGGCATCTTACTCTTCCAATCATTCTTTGGGATGAATGTCATTGGATTGTTGTTCCTGCTACTTTCATCAGTGCTGCGTCTCTGTTTTGTATAGAAGAAGTATGTATTCCTCCTCTACGCTTGCAATACCGGTTTTTTTATATTTGCTTGAGTCTTGAACTAACAAATCTTCTTTTTTGGTTTGAAACTATGCAGGTGGGTGTTCTTATAGAGGAGCCATTTCCTATGTTGGCCTTAGACGAGTTATGCGATCTTGTGCATAGTAATATCCAAGAAGCTGTTAAATCCGAGAAAGTCATACGAAACCGGATCCTTGCAAAGATAAAGGTACATGAATTCAAGCACTCACCCAATGGTCGGCATAGATCTTGATTTCCCGTCGTCATCGTGAGTGATGACAATACGGTACATTTTGAGTATGTGATGGCTTAGGTTAGCTTTGATATATACGTATTGTATAGAAAACAGTTTATACCAGTTGATAGGGAAACTTTTATACCTTAAACGTTTGTATATGTTTATGCTGTATATATGCAGAGTTAAACAACCATGGCTCAGTAGTTTATGAACCACTAAGAAAACATGAACCATCACAGTAAACCAAGGAAAAAAACTAAATAAGATATAAGGACTGTGTTAAGAGCTAGCCGGTGATCCTAAGCTTCAAATCCTCAACATGGTCGAGAAAGGTGAAAACTTTACAAGTCTGAAAAGCTTCCATTCCTTGGATTCCAACTCTAGTGGCAATGTTGCTCTCGGGATTGTAGTAGCAAAGGTAGAAAGACTCGACGATTATATTGTCCGGGGACAACACAATTTCACCTGTATGAGTCGTTCCAATCAAACCTAACTTGCACCCTATAAACATTTTCTTCCAATCTGGAGTAAAAATGTAGATATTGTTCGACCATTCAAGTTCCTCGGCGTCTTCCAAAACCCATAGTTGAATACCGGTATATACATAGTTGTCAAGGTTAGGCTGAAGCATGGCTAATTTACCTTTGTAGTTTATCAGAGTCGATTCAATAACCGAATTGAAGTTCTTTCGCATGCCTTCTTCGTTTTTGATACACTTGAATATCTCAAATCTAACATCAACACCCCTTTCCTCCGAAGACGTATGCCAAATAGTACAAACCACCATTGATGCATATCCCATCATATTCAAAACGTTGAACTTTGTTATACGCAACAAGTGGCTTGTGCGTTAGGGCACATCTGATCATTCTCCAAGACATTTTCTTCTCTTCAGCTTCTAATGTCAGAACTTTATAATCACTAAACGGACACGAGACACCATTCAATATTTGAATGTGTCATGCAAAAGACTTTGTACTGTTTGTCGATCGGATTGTACCCGAAAAAGCTGTTGACTCTTTTCTTCTTTGTGTTCACTTTAGGTAAGGTTAAGAGTTGTCTTGTGCTAGGGTTACATATCAATGGCACAGTGACTTTACGTCCATGTAAATTTTGTTGATTTAAACCACATACCAAACCACGAACAAGACGAAAAACTTCACAAGGGTAATTAATGGAGAAACTCATATGAAAATCGACTGTTAAAGTAGACGAATTTGTAGGGTTTGGTGGTAATGATGAGAAGAAGAACGTTTTACCATCTTTTAGGTATGTGAATTAGAGATTCGGACGAGAAGAAGATATGGTGAAGAACGATTCGGTAAAATCTGGCTTTCGAATTCTTGAATCCAATAGCTTCGATACACAACAGATTCTCGCAATAGACTTGGCAGGCAATCTAGTAACAGTGGCGAATCCAGAATTAGTTTTTACCTAGTGCAAAAATAAATCTACTAAATCAGAAGGCTTGAACTCCTGTGAAGTGGGTTAAATTGATGAGTTAATGACCAATTGAACTACTAAATCTACATTGTATTATTCTTAACTCAATAAAATATTTAGTTTAGGGTAGGTCATGTGACCTAGCATTCTATAACATGGCTTCGCTAAAGTATCTCGATAAGTAGATCTAACGGGATCGATTCTAGGTTTACTTCTTCTCCATTACTTGAGCTACAAGAAAGTTGTTTACTGCATCGTGTAGGCATGGTGGTGAATACTGATTAGTCCTTCCGTTTAGGTTTAAACCCTAAAGAGTCTTTTGTTTATGGACGAACCAAATCGCTTAAAACAGGGCTCTCAAGATCTAGGATTTCTTAGATTAAAAGAATAATATAGGGGTATATGAAAATAATACTAATAGTATCAAGGTCTGAATGTGAATAATAAAATGAAGCTGGCATGACATGTACACGACGTCGTTCTGCTATATAACAGAGGATTGAGCTCAAGAGAGAGAGAGAGAGTTGGTAACAAGTTCTTGTGTAGTTAGACTATTTAGTGACTGAGATCTTGTGGTAAAATCGTGATATTTTTTTTCGCGTAGATTTGATTCCTTCCATGTTCAATTAATTGGTACTCCCTCCATTCCTTAAAGATAGATGTTTAAGGTTATGCACATTTATTAAGATAATGCATTGATTTCTACGAAATACAGTTTTCAATAAAGTTTAACCAATAGTGTTTCAGTATTTGTCTTAAAGTTTGTAAAAGTGCATAGAAAACAGTAAAAACTCTATTTTTTTGGAACAAAATTTTTTTGTAAAGTTTTTATTTTTTAGGAACAGGAAAAATATAATACTAGCTATGTATTTGCTTATCTACTTTTTTGGGCGAATTACTAGCCATAAAATCTTATTAGTAACATCCAAGAAAAGAAGCTGTTTCTTGAGTGAGGATGCATAATTTATACTTCATCTACAATCTCGAAACCTAAATTATTTACCGACATTGCAAATGCTGTTTTTTGTTTTACCAATGGATCATGACCAACAAAGACACAATTCACAAAGTCAACTACTGCTCATGAAAAGAAGAGTTTAAAAAACTTAGCTTAAAAAAACCATAAGTGTATAAACCGCTAGAAAAGATAAACACCATCACATGAAACAAAAAGAAACATAGTAATCCAATAAGATAATAGAGATAAGTTAAGAGGCCAGAATCCTAAACACTTGTCACATTCTCTTCATGGTCTGGAAAGGTGTAAACTTTACAAGTCTTAAAAGCTTCCATTCCTTTGATAGTAACCTGTCTGATAGTTTCTCTCTCGGGATTGTAGTATAGAAGGTAGAAAGAGTCGGATATATAGTCTGGAGACAAAACAATTTCACTTGTACTAGTCGTTCCAACAAAGCAAAACTTCTTCAGTTTCCTTTCGAACACACAGTTCCACGGAAAAGGGAAAACATAGATATAATTCGACCATTCATGTTTCTCCGCGTCTTCTAGAACCCACAGTTGAATACCGCTACATTTTCCACTAATAGTGTTCGATTGAAGCATAGCTAATTTACCCTTGTAGTTTACTAGACTTGGTTCAAGAAATCCTCCGTAGTTAGGTATCACCATGCCTTGAGCTTTCTTTATACAACTAAACTTCTCAGACCCAACATCAAAGCAAACTATATCAGGAAACCCGTCACCGCCTTGGATCCGTGCTAAGTAATAGCAAACACCATTGATGCATATCCCATTACATATCCCATCATATATATAACCATTTTGTCTCCATACATTAGGGGTATGTGGTATGTCACATTTAATCATTCTCCATGACAGTCTCTTTCCGGTTCCTAATGTTAGAACTTGATGTTCTTTAGATGAAGAATCCGGCGTATAACATGAGCTGGTCATGCACAATACTTTGAATTGTTTTCCGATCGGATCATACCCTAAATAGTAGATCACTGTCTTCCTCCTTGTTTTCACTCTAGGTAAGGTCAAGTGTTTTCCTGTGCTAGGGTTACATATCCATGGCTCAGTGACTTTACGACCACTTTTAGCCCGTTGAGTTAAACCACATACCAAGCCACGAACAGGACGACAAAATCCGGAAGGAAAGTTAATTGGGAAACTCATATGGTAACTGGCGGCTAAAGTAGGATTTGGTGATGAGAAGAAGAACGTTTCGCCGTCTTTTAGACAGGCGAACAGTAGCTTCGGGCAAGACGAAGATACGGTGAAGAACGATTCGATGAAATTTGGACTGCGAGGTGTAGAATCACATAGCTTCGATACGCAACGAAACCTAGCTAAAGACTTGGCAGGCAATCTAGTGAGTATCTCGATAACAAGATCAAAGGGGATTTGTACGACTTTACCTATTTCATTCCTTGAATTCGGACAAGTTCTTGTCTTGCTCGGCGTCATCATGGTGGACACGATTCTCTGTTTTTCTTCAATTATCCCATCCTTCAAAAGAGTCTCTTTATAGAAGAAACCTAAGGGCTTAAAACGTGTCTCTCAAGATAGGGTTTTAAAAATAAGAATAGAGTTTATAAGGGTCTATATGTAATAATATAATAGTACGAGGACCTGGAAACGAAATATTAAAGCAAAGTTTTCAGAGATTTTTCTTATCAAAATTTCTTCGATTCCTTGATTATGCTTTCTGGGACGATCTGAGATCTAGGGCTACTTGTGATCAGTTTCAATTCCTGGTATGTATCTGTTTATTATATCTGATTCTTGAATATTTTTAGATCTGATTGTATTGTATTGGATTTGATATACAATTGCTTAATTTGGGTTTTTGTACAAATTCGTTCTGTTTCTTGTTAATACTAATCTAGCTTATGTAAATTGCTACTTTATGTTAGTTTATAGGATTAGCTAAATCTGAATAAGTATTTGTATTTTTTGGTCATGAACATTTTTTTTTTTTTTTTTTGTAGAATATCATTTGGTGAATAATTCACAATGGAGCATATAGCTGAATCGAATGAGTCGAAAAAGTCGCTTTTAAGCGGTGTTCCTGACGATATAACGAATTCTTGCTTAGCTAGAGTTCCAAGAGAATATCATATGGCAATGAAATGTGTTTCAAGGAGATGGAGAGAGTTTGTGTGTAGTGATGAGTTTTGCGAGTATCGGAATAAGTTTAACTTGGTTGAATCTTGGATTTACGCGTTGTGTCGCGATATATCTGGTGGTGTTTTCTTATACGTGTTGAATCCGTTCTCGTGTAGAAGAGTGTGGAGAAGAGTCAGTGAATATCCGCATAGCGCGATGAGGGAAGGTATGGGTTTTGCGGTGTTGGGTAAGAGATTGTTTGTGTTGGGTGGGTGTGGTTGGTTAGAAGATGCTATTGATGAGGTTTATTGCTATGATGCTGCTATGAACACTTGGCTTGATGTAGCGCCTCGTCTTTCGACTAAAAGGTACTTATGTTTCTCGTAGGAGTCTTAGTCTTTCCATGAGTAGACGCTCGATGATGTTTTGGTTCCAACTTTGTGTTTTGGTTGCTTACGCAGATGCTTCTTTGCGTGTGAAACGCTGGATGGAAAAATTATGGCAATTGGTGGGTTAGGAGTGAATCCGAAAGTTCCGCAGACTTGGGACATATATGATCCTGTAACGAAAACCTGCAAATCTTGTTCAGACGCGAATATTGTATCTGAAATCGAAGATTCATTTGTAATGGACGGGAAGATTTATGTTCGTGGTGGTGGTGGATCTTCTGTTGCGGTCTATGATGCATCGAGCGGGGTTTGGGAACGTGTGGATGACGATATGGCTTCAGGATGGCGAGGTCCAGCGGTTGTTGTAGCAGATGAGCTTTATGTTTTGGATCAGAGTTTTGGAGCTAAGCTAACAATGTGGTGCAAGGAAACGAGAACGTGGATTCGTATCGGGAAGCTATCTCAGTTGGTGATGAAGCAGCCATGTCGGCTTGTTTCTATTGGAAGTAATATCTTTGTTATTGGTAAGGATTGCTCTACTGTGGTGATTGATGTTGAGAATGTGAAGAAGACGACTATGAATGGAGTAATGGTGTGTTCTTCGATACCAAAGACTTGGGATGATGATATTGATGTTATAAGCTGTAAAACTGTAGCTGTATAATGTCTAAACTTTGCTCTTGGCTCATGTTAAATTCACAAGCTTGACTGAATCTTTTAGCAAAATTTATTGGAAATTACTACATTGTTGCTGTATACAATAATACAACTTAAAACATACTAATCTCTCAATGTAGTTGGTTTGCAAACAAGAACCGATTACATTGAAGCTACCTTCTAAATTAGAAGTGTACCAGAAGGTGGCAACAAGTTTTGCAGTTTCTGTATCTTCCTCTTGAGTTCCTCTAGTTTCTCCACTTCGTCTTTGCTTGACAAGGAGGTCTCTAACATTCGAAGGACTTGATCGCTAACGCATCTTCCTCTCTCTACTGTCTGCCTCGAGCACTCAAATGCATCGTTGGCTCTTCTCCGAGCACACAATGCAGTCGTAAGGAGATCCAAAGCGTGACCATGAGGGCAATAACCTTTCTCTATCATATACTTCCACAAGTCTAGTCCTAAATTAACTTCACCGTTCAAACAAAACAACTTCATCAACATCACAACCGTCGGTGTTTTCGGTACCAAAGATCTTTCCTTCATTTTGCTGTAATACTCACATACCCCGTCAAACCCAAACTCCTTCGATTTCATCATTCCGATAAACACCGAGTGATAACTCACACTATCAGCCTCAATCCCTTTCTCTTCCATCTCCTTCATCACCTGAATCGCACCACTCACATCTCCACACTTCATCAAACTACTCATCAAAGCATTATAAGCTCCACAATCAGATACCAACCCTCTCTTAGTAATTTCATCGAACAGTTGGCGTGCTTTAACCATATTCCTCACTACACCAGCTCCATGTATCAATGTAGTCAATATCTGCAACGTAGTATCAACTTTTAACCGATCCATATCCTCAAACAATCTCAAAGCTTCACCAAAATTTCTTTTTTTACAAAACCCATCAATTCTAATACCATAAGTTACAGAGTTAGCTTTAAACCCACGCTTCACCATCTCATGATAAAACAACTCCATAGCTGTAACATCACCAGCTTCTTTAAACCCTAAAAGCAATATATTCATCGTCTTCACATCTGGACTAAACCTAGAATACAATTTCTCGAAAATAGATCTCGCTTCTTTCATTTCCCTCTCTGTAACAAAAGCTCTAAGTAGAACATTGAACTCATCAACACCAAATCTCTTCTTAAATATCTCTTTCTCCATTTTATCAAAACCTTGTAAAGTTTCTTCGTAAGAACCAAACTTAGCGATTTTGCATAAAAGTATACTCATTGACTTTAAAGTTAACAAATCTGGGTAGTGATTTTTGATTTCCGCCATTAAAGACCAAGCTTGATCGAAGTAACGCATTCGTGAGAGAATGTGAAGTGTTTTCTCGAAAGAATCTGGATTTGGAGGAGGGTTTTTGTTTTTGAGTGTGTATTTGAAGAATTCGAGAGCTTTGAGACCGTTTGTATGTGCAGCGAAGAGACGACCGAGGATTTCTGATACGATGGTTGGTGATAGTGATGATAAAGGTATGTGTTTTTTGAGGATTTGTTGGATTGGTTGATTTGGGTATGGATGGTCATTGATGAGCTTTGTGATACGCTCGATCTCTGCTCTTGAAGATGATGATAGGGTTGGAGATAGAAGACGATAGGAATCGGAGGTGATTTTCTTAAGCATTTTCCGATCTATGAAAAATTAAGATTCCGACACGAAACCTTATTGTGGTCGGTACAGTTAAACAGATTCGAGCCGAGCCGAAATTGGATCGGTTTAGTTTAACCGATTCGATTCAATATTTCAGTTTATTTTGGTTAGACGTTTCGGGCGTTCGAATAACAATTCGGGTTTTGGAGCAGCTATTTCGGATTTTAGGGTTTCGGTTAAAGAAATATCACATTTGGATATTTTTAACATTTTAATACCAAACTTTTCATCCTTTATTTCATCATGCAATGCTTATGGAATATTTGTTGTTGTTTGAACATTTTGTTAAGTAGTTAGTTTCAGTTTTGATTTTTGATTTTTGATTCTTTGAAATCAAGAACTTACTCAGGTATATCGATTTGTTTTATCGGTTTTGCTACAGTGTGCATGTTCTGTCCAGACATAATGAATGTTGTGTGAAAAAATAAAGGCTCTTACGTTTATGATATGTGACTTAGAAAGTTCATAGGTTTTGAGGTATCCCGTACATTACATCATTTTTGCTATTATCCATTATACCAAGAAATTGGTTTCCACGGACCCTATCACATTGAAGTTGTGACACACAAAGTAAGTTCTCCTTAAAGACATTTCAGTTTCTAATGAATGAAAATATATCAGTCACGTCAATAGATTTATGTACATTTTTTTACCATTTGTTTTTTCTTTCTTTTAGAAATTCTCAAAACTCATAATTGTGGTTTTATTTTTCTTGTAGACGGTATTAAGCAAATCACTGATAGTTATATCAAAGCTAAATTGGATTTCGTCCAAAAATATCTAAAAAAAATTCCAGAAAGCATGTTTAATATAGTTTTGATAAGCTCCGCCAAAGGATATCTAATTATCTACCCTTAGTCTTTTAGGAACTTCTTTAAATTATTTTAGAACTTTGTGGGACGTCTCTAAACTAGGAATGGGCGTTCAGATTAACCAATTCAAATCGAACCGAAATTCTATCGAAAATAACTGATTTAATATTTGGTTTATTTTGGAAACCGGTACAATTTAACCGGTTGAACCGAACCAAAAATTCCAAATTTGATTTAGTTTGGTTATTTAGAACTTTTGTGGGACGGCTCTGAGCTTTTAGCAGATAATCGGAAACTGTGGAGAAAGGAAGGGTTTTTTTTTGACGGAGGCTCAAGTTTCGTTAACTTTAATTCGCATAAAGATCTGTGAGTATTGTTCGTGTATGGTTTTTACCTGTGGTTTTGTAGATTTGAAGTTCTGTTTTTATTTAGGGTATGCACGGAAGGTGTTTGATGATTTGTCTGTGAGAGTCTAGTGATTCGTTTTGTTATGAAATTGTATTATATAGTTTGTGTGAGGAGGTTTTTAATGTATCTAAACTAGAAAAATCTTGCCTTGTTGTTATTTGTCTAGTGAAAGAGTAAGAAGAAAGTAGAACTTGTTGCATATAACTAGTGATTGGCCAATGTAGCTTAGATTGAACAACTACTGACAAAACTCGCTGAGATTGTTATTCTTATTGTGAGGTTTTCTTATTGTGGTGAGTAATGTAAGCATATCACTTTTGGGACTGTAGGAATTTTGGTGGTGGTGGTACTCTAATTGCAATGGCTACGGAAACGGCAAAGAAGAAGGGAACTGCACAGATTCGTAGAACAGACACGGCGTTAAAGCTTGTAAGACTTTCCTCGTTAAAGCACCGCTCATTCTTGAAACCATGTTTGCAGTTTTAGATTGTTTTTCACCACTTGTATTGATAATCTTACCGCTTTGTGTTTGCTCGTTTTTCAGGCTGAGAAGTGGGTTGCCAGTATGACAAAGTCTACAGATGATGAACCTATTAAGGCTGAAGAAGAAGCTCGACCACACAGGTAGATGAATTTTTTTTGTTTGTACATGTTAATTTGCATTTCATTAGGCGAATTTGAAGCTGGATATAAGTATCATTTAACCTTTTCATAGGCTTGGACTTGGTGCTAAAGTGTCACGACCAGGACAAACAAATCGTAGACACTCAGACGACCCTCTAGATCAGAAACTGCAAGCCAAGTTTGATGCAGGAAAAAGAAAGTATGCAAGATCTTTAGCAGAATCTGCTGGTTCTAGTAAGAACGCCGATGATGACAGTGAAGATGATGATGAATCAGAAAGCAAAAGCCAAGCTTTCGGCAAGAAAAGAAAAAACACAAGTACGCCTCTTTAGAATTTCTGATGTACTATAGTTGAAATCATGGCCTTGTATTTGTTTCGATTGCTAAAACCGTATAATTTTAGTTCTATTGGAACATGATGCATGTAAAAACAATCCTCTTTGTCTTATTGCCTCGTGTTATTACATTCTATAGTTCATACTCATACAAAACTCTCTTGGCTGAGTAAACTATAGAAGCCCCTGGTAAAACAAAAACAGAGTATTGAAGTGAAACAAATAAAAAGATTCTGAAGTCTTTGTTGATGTTAAAAAAGTTGTGGTTGTGCCACTGCACAAGAAGGTCAACTAGTGAGCTATGACCATGGCAGTGGTAGTGAAACTGTACAGGAAAGACAAAACCAAAAGACTCATCACAGGTTGGTGCTGTTCTGGTCTTGCATGGGTCCAGCTTGAACCGTGTCTCTGTAGCTTCTGATGATCTCTTCTACTAAATCATCAAGGATCATTTCACTTGTGCTGGAACCAATGCAACCAATATCAAACCGGAGATCCATCCAGCTTCCGGTTTTCGCCATGTCTTTTCTCACTATCTGATCTAAAGTGTGAGGGGAAGGCAAAGGTAGAAGATGCCAATAAACACCTTCTTGTGCCACTTTAGCTGTGATTTCCGTGTCTGAGATTAGCTGGACTTCAGGTTTCAAGAATGAATTCCAAGGCCCGGGAATGAGCTCGTTCCCGCAGAAGTCCAAAAGAACTTCGTTGATACAGTCGTTAAGTAGATTCTTATCGTCGCAGAGCTGTGTAGAACAGAACACTATGTCATCTGCTAATTTTGGTACAAGAAGTTGTTCTGAGTAAAAGGGCCTCGCTAAAAGCTCTTCCCAACTCAAGCCTGAGGATTTCACAACCGCTTCAATGTATGCAAGTGTCACTTCCTTGTCATCCATGCTTGTTTTGACATCGTTGGCTTTGGCCGGTTTTGGAGAATCCACTTCGTCGAATCTTATACAGAGTGGTTGTATCCGCATTTCAGCTGAACGTGAATCAAGAAACAGTAAGAAACCAAGTTCTAAAGAATCAAATCCTGAGCTGATTTTGCAAATTCATATACATACCTGAATCGAATCTTGTGCTTGTTGTTGGACTACTCTCATCATCTGTAAACTGAGGCTCGAGAACAGACACGGGACTTAACTCTCCCTGCACATCGATGGCAGTTTCTTTGCATTGAGTCATCTTAACCAAAGAACTTGGTGGAGATTTTGGAGGAGAAGAATGCATTTGGTTGAACATTTCCTGATACACCAAGAAAATATGAAACCTCATTCAAGAAAACAGAGAATGTCTTCACTTATCACATACACAAGCTAACTAACCTTATTCAAGGGTTGCTTATCCCGGTCTTCTTCACGACATTCAAGCACATCTTCATCAACAAATTCGACTTCTCGAGAAATGGGAGAGCTGCAAGTTTCAGATAATGGTTCTATCTCAGTCTTCTCTTCCTTGTCTACATTCTCAGTTTCCTCCTCATGGTCTAAAAGCATTGAAATACATTTTGTCAGAACAATGGTGATTAAAAACACAGATCCCAAAGAGAAAAAGAAAACAAATCACCTCTAGGAACAGAGACATCGATGGTAAACAATGTCTCATCATCTTTATCTGAACCTTCATCAATCAGATCATTTGTACATGAATCACATTGCAGAATCTTCGGTCCCTCGGTTGTTTGTCCCGGACTCAACCTCGGACTCTCTGCTGGGGAAGAGAACTCAGGGAGAGAAAGAATCTTCCCCAAGATTCTTGGTACTTCCTTATCTGGTAAATTCATATCTATATCTCCATTTGCAAGCATTTCAGACAAGTGTTTCTTGGCTGCAATGTATAAGCCAGACATAATCTTCTTCGAATCCTCGCTTGTGCGGTCAGTATCCTCTTCATTACATAACGGTTCTTCTTCATTCGAAACATGCTTACTCTGTATCTCTTCTTGCACACAAAAGCTTTGGCTCTTATCAATAGTATCATCACAAGATTTCTTTCCAACAGCAGATTGTAGTCTTCTTTTGATTAAACCGATAAGAAACCGAGAAAATGCTCTCCCGCTTTTCGACTTGTTTCCTTTAGAACAAGGTCCAGAAGAAGAATCAACTTCCAAACCATTTGTACCAGGTTTCAAAACCACAATGGTTTTGCCAACTTTAGATATGTTTCTCCTCTCTTCTGATCTCCATTTCCTACTAAAGAACTTAGACTTCCTCTTGGGTACTATCACCGCCTTTTCTTCTTCTTCTTCTACTCTCTTAGAATCTTCCAAACTTTGAGCATCTTCATGTGAAATCTTCTTCATGAATGATTCTTCTTCACAACTCAAAACATGAAAAGCTTCCAACAAATCTTTACATGTTTGAATCTCTCCTTCTTTCTGAGCTATCAACCTCTTGATTATCTCACTAAATTTCTCCTCAGATTCATCACCAACAATTGAAACATCGATATGATCTTTCTTCTTCATTATTATCTCCTCTTCAATGAGCTTCTCAACACTCTCTTGAGAGCTCTCACAAGAACAAGTAAGCTGCTTCTCATTACAACCTACATAAACATAAATTAGTAATATGTTATAATCAAAATATTATTACAAAGAATCATTAAGACACATGGTTTAATGAAACAAGAACCTGTAAGTCTTTTACTTTCACGTTTCTTATCCATCAATAAACGTTTCTGATTAGATCCAAAGATGCTTATGAACATCCAAATACATCCTGGTTGATTTATTTCTTCTCTTTTAAGATATCTCCGACAATTTTTCTCCATTTAAAAAACAAAAATCCCACTTATATAGAAGTGGTAAAAAGAAACTGTTAATACAAGCAAAGAATAAAATCATATGTCTGAATAAATCATATAAAAAAATAAAGCATTTTAGCTTTCATATTCATTCATTCATCATGAAACTGATCTGTTAAAACTCTGTTTTCGTGATTATTACTGTTAAAAATTCGATACCTTTCCTTTAGAAGCAAGTGAACTTTTATTTTCTCTTTTTGTGATCATTCGTGAAGAAGAAGAAGAAAATGAAAAGAAAGAAAAAAAGCATAAAGAATTAAAGATTATATTATACCTTTAAGAATCTGATCCAAGACTTGCAAGAAACTGGAGAAAAATTCGATAATGTAGAGCTGGAGATTAACAAGAATCCATGTTAAAAACTTTTTAGCTGTTTTCCACTAAAAACAGAAAAAGCCCTTAAAACATTTTCCACCGGATTTTCCCGGAAAATCTTCCGAAATTACGGCTTTATAATGTTGAACACAGTGTCTCAATTTAGTAGAAGACCCTTAATTCTCTCACCAGAAAATATAAAACTACTGTGAAAATATTAATGAAAAAGAGAGAAAAATATATTAGAAATGTTATAAAATGGAGAATTAGGCATAAAGTTGAATAAATACTAGAAAAAGGACAAACCCTAGATTATAAGAAAAGTGTGGAAAATGGATCATGTTTCATGATTTATAGTCTTTGTTCACTTCAAGATTGTAGTAGCCATTGAATATGTATATTCATACACTGATATATACGTTGTATATGTATATTTAGTGTCTTCACGAGACTGCAATGAATGTGTATGTATGTATTATGTTATGCATATCCGTATATATAGATATGTAGGGAGAGAGAAGGAGGGTTGGTGAAGCTGAAGCAGGTAGGTAATGGTCCTCTAGAAGGAAGTCGCAACGAGAGTACCGTACAGAACGAAATGTGTCGGGAGGGGTATAATAATAATTTCACTTGACGGATATTGCAAAGTCAAAATGCTTCATTTTTCTCAAGAAGAGAAAATAGCGGAGAGACCAATGTTTTGAAAACCGGACCGGACCGGGGGTCGGACAGGGTTCAACCGTGAACCGGCCAGCTACCCGGATTGGGTTGACCCGGGTTTAAGTTTTTTTTTTTTTTTTTGAATTTTTTTTTTTATATATTTTTCATATTTAATTTTTTTATAATTAAAAAATTATAAAAACAAATACTAGTTTTAAGTTTAGTTAATTTTTGTTATGATTTAATGTTTTTACCTTTTTTTTACATATAAACTTAATTATTTGTTACTAATCTTTGTTTATGAATAATTTTTTTGTTATTCAAATGATTTTTTTCATGAATAATTTTTACAAATATGTTTATTTAAAGATATTATTATATATTTGGGTATTATAGTTATAAAAAAACTATTTATATTACTATTTTTTTAAAAACTATTAAACCCGGTTCGACCCGGTCGAACCACATTGACCCATGACCCAAAAACTTATCCGGTTCAGTCGCCGGTCCGGTTTTAAAAACATTGGGAGAGAGAGATATTAAATGAATAAAAAGTCAAAAATGACATGCATTATCTCCCACTATGGACACACATTTACACAATTTATCTAATATTGTATATAGATTAATATTGTGGACATAATATAGAGTTGTGTGTCTAAAATGAAAGTGATTAGGCTGAAGTTGATAGCTTAATGGCTAATTATCATGTGTCGCCAAACCTAGTTTGTCTATAGCAGTGTTCTAAAACGCGGCCTACGCGGGTGCCCAGGCGGCGTCTAGGCGCTATGCGGGTGCCCGGCGCCACGATTTTATATTATACGGTGATTTATGCGGTTTTTAAAAATGCGGATGTTTATGCGGTTTAGGCGGACGTTTACGCGGTCTAGACGGACGTTTACGCGGCATACGCAGATATTAGGCGGCCATATAGAAAAATAAAGAAAAAAAAAATATTTTTTTAATATATTGTAAACTAAATTTTTTTCATAAGTAATATTTATTTATTTTTAGTCTATAACTATTAAACATATTAGTTAAATTTATTTCAAAAATAGTTTAGAAATTATATATTTATAAATTTCTATATATTTTATGACTATGCTTTTTAAATTTATATTTTGAGATTTATGTATATTAAAAATTATATTTTTTTACATAAAATTTTATTTAGTTTTATATCTAAGATTATATTTAAACTCTTTCATTTCTAAATATACGATATATTCATTTTAATAGAAATAGACACATAAAATATAATTATCCGCCTACGCCCCGCCTATACTTCCGCGTATATAGTTAGGCGCTAGGCCCTCCTTAGCCGCGTAGGAAGCGCCTAGCGCATTTTAGAACACTGGTCTATAGATTTGAATATCCTTAAGTTGTGGTACATGATAAGACTTCAAGATAAAAAAAAATAGAGTTGATTAGTTATAAGAGTGATACAGAAATGAAAATGAATTTATGTTCAAGACGCAAAAAAAAGAAGAGAAAATTGGAATTCTTAATTAATTAAATGAAGAGGACAAGTTTTAGGAATAAAAATATACATGTTGTTAAAGAATGCGACAAAATAGGGAAGTGAAATAGTGGTCGTCGATGTTACCGTTCCTAATCACAAATTGATTTTTTAGAGGTGGACAAAATTTCAGTCCAATAAGTAA
This sequence comes from Arabis alpina, assembly GCA_900128785.1. NCBI lineage: Eukaryota > Viridiplantae > Streptophyta > Magnoliopsida > Brassicales > Brassicaceae > Arabis > Arabis alpina. The sequence continues at coordinate 27,026,202 of LT669792.1, forward strand.
AAGTATAGTAGTTATCATTTTGTTGATTGAGGTTCATAATGACATACATAATTTCTTATGACCACAAACTTTAAGGTAAATAATTCTAGCTAGGTAAAAGAGGAAGAAAAATTTGAGTAATTTGATTTTATCTTTCGGCGTTCATAACTTTATATGTTACATATTGTTGACCGAAATTATATAAACATATACATAGTTAATGAACAACAAGAAATGTTGTTTTAACGAGTAAGATATGAAATATATGTTTAGATAACATGATTTTTTTAGGGTTTTTAATGAAAAAACTCATCAAATATAGTTTGATCTATTTTAAACTCCTCAAGTATAAGATTAATGATAAAATTCCTCATGTATTAGTCTGTTAATGAAAAATCCCCTCCGTCTACACACCGTTAAAACCTTGAACTACCTGACATTAAAATATAATTCTACGTTTTATCTCTAAAAAAACGACATGATGTTTACGTAAAATCTCAAATTCAAGAGTTCTTTCCATCGATAGACTTAAGTTCTATAATACTTAGGAAGTACTGGACCATTAACAATTGTGTTGAACCCTGCAGAAAATTTTAGTTTCAGAGACAAGATATGCTGTTTTGGTTGCAGTTTTAGAGAGAAGAAAAAACTCAAAATATGATAGCACTTGAGTTGCAACATGAAATTCTCAAAACAATAACATTGTGTAAAATCCAATTTAAGTTTAGTTTAGAACAGAAAGCATAAACATGAATAAAATATTACCTCGTCATCTTGCAAGCTAAAGACGAATTATATCCTCTTAAGCAAATTGCAGTTTGCTCGATTTTGATTTTAATCTGAACAACCAAATCTTTCTTAATCTCTCTTAATCAACCTTTGCCATTTAGGGTTTATTGCGTGTCGATTTTTAGAACCAAAACGTAGAATTATAATTTAATGTCAGGTAGTTTAAAGTTTTAACATCAGTGGAGGAGATTATTTATTAACAAACTAATACATGAGGAGTTTTATCATTAATCTTATATTTGAGGGGTTTAAAATGGATCAAACTATATTTGAGGGATTTTTTCATTAAAAACCCTTTTTTATTACAACATGATTTCTATTTACAAATACTATATATTATGATGAAATGTCGGAAACTAACGAATAGAGAAACATACACGAAATAAATAAATAGTATACTATTATTTAAACGTATGAGAATTTCTTCAACATGTTTACATAACATGATATTTGATTTTAATGCACATAACTCGCAATTCAAAACAATTAAACCAAAATATAATTTCATTCTTAATATTCTTTACTCCACGTACGAAGTTTGCGTACCCCTAATTCTCTGTAACAAAGTACTCACAAATTAAAGATCCGACTCTACCAAAATTAAAATTAAATAAGACTTGCCAAACTCCATTTATGATTGACTTTGACGTTTACTATAATTAGCAGAATGCAATATACAACGGAGACGTTCATCTTTGTTTAGACCACTAGCTAATCACCTACTCATTTCATTTAATTTTCTATATGTTATATTTTAATGCATGCAAATATACTTATGTATTAGTTTTATTTCGTATTTATATGCACTAGTAGTTATAATGTCCATTTACGTACATTGTTATAATGATCATCCTATCAAACGAATAATATGCTCTCGACTGTCATCAATATATCATTTTTAATCAAATCCCAATTAATTAGTATTTGCCGACAGTTTTATTCACGAAACACACGCCCTGAAAATTTTAAATATAATGAACCTCTACATTTTTGAATTTAAGCTATTAATTAATAAAAGGTTTAGTGGCGATTATGAAATGTAAACGACGACATTTTTGTCTTTACATCTGTTTCCAACATATTAGAAAACAAAGAAACACTACAAAGATGTGTAAATTGATCATTTCCAATCATTTTATTTTTCCTTGGATTCCCACCCAAACCCATAACCTTTTTAATTTGTCTCTTTTATACAGCTTTTAAATTTGTCTAAAAGATGCATTATTACGATATATTAATAAAGCTATGTTTCATTTTTTTATTCATAGAGTAAAATGTATCTTTTAATCTTTCAGTACGTTTTTATGCTTTTATAAGCACATCAAATAAATTTTAATGTATGTTTGCTTAAAAATCAAATAATATCACAAGAAATTGTACCGTGCACAAAAATTTACCTAGAGCGACGTAATAAAGTTAGGTTTATGAAAAAAAAAATCTAAAAAAGTTAGGTTTTGGGTTCTTGAATTATATGCATTATTTTACTAAAGCTCGTCGATCTTTTTTTAATTAAGCTGTATATCGTCATGGTCTTATTCGAGAACAAATATTCTAAGTTTCATAAGTTGCAAATAAGTTTGTTTTGTTATTGTTTTTTATTAAAAAAAATTAGCTTTCTAGCATGCGTGACGTTTTAAACCTTACATAATGTTTATAGAAGAAAAAATCGTGCATACATTAAGTGAAATACCAAAGTCGTCATATTTTGACTAAACTTTCGATAGATAAGCACTTAATTATAACTTCATTACGAAATTGAAATCCCATCAGCAATTCACCATGCAATGATTCATCCAACGTGGAAGCGTTAAATTCCGATAAATGTTAAAAGTGCGTGAATAATTTGTTGAAACTAAAACATCACTAGTGGACGGTTTCATATTATTAGCACTAATTAATTATCATTTTATGTGAATTGTGTGATTTATTAATGTTTTATTCGGTCCACGAAAATTGTCTGTTTACGAAGTAAACAAACCGATAAATTAAAATCATCCGTTGTATATATTAGATAATTTGGTTGAAATAGGTACTTAACAACTAACTCATCCCAATGTGTGTATGATTAATAAATTTTATATAGCTATTTCAATATAGTATCCATAATATAGTTCTATATATATTATATTCACTGTTGAACATATAACAAGCTTAAAAGATTCTAGAAATCTATAAATTGATTGAGTTAGGTTCGTGCGATGTATGTCTCTTACTAAAACAGGAATAAAATACAGATTTATTGTATGTTATATTATACGTATCACAAAACATTATTAATATCATGATTAAACTAGATCGACTTTTATCCAATAAACTGTATGTATCTACGTGTCGAATATGATTAAAAAATTATCATATTTTAAACCCATGAACAAGACAAAAACTAAGTAATGGACGAAGTCATCATCATAGTCTTACGACTCTTACCAACTATTTGATCCAACTAAACTATATATATATTTTAAACTGTAACCTAAACTTTTTTTGGGGTAACAAAAAAGAAGAAGAAGAAGTTTATGTGTATTGGACACTGTTGAATTTTATATTTTTCGTAGGACGAAATTATCTTGTTTATAAGTTTTAAAGAAGAAAGGATTAAAAGAATAAATTATGACCAAGAATTATTAATGTAGAACTCTAATCTGTAGAACTTTAGCAATTTTGTCTATGGCGAAGGCTTAATTAATACTACTACTATCCCTTACGACCCATATACTATTATGGGCTAGCAGAAAGATATAAAAATACACCCTGGCCCATTAACCCTATCTCATCCCACAATGTTAAAATCACAAAGTTTAGACAACTAAAATGTTAAGGGACTAAACTTAAGATAGAAAAGCAAAGGGACTAACTATAAATCCCAAAGATACCGGATCGAAATGTTAAATCACAATATGTTAAAACCATAAAGTTTATGGACATATATTAAAGTTATAAGTATATCTTTTGATATTATTAAGTATTAACTGACTATTTTTAAGTGGAAATTTGTACCTTGGTTGTGTAATTTAATTAACTTTGAAATGGTGAAATGGTGAAATGGTGATCTAAGAGATGATGTCTTTAGCTCTTTGCTTGAATAATATATATGTATTAGTGTAAATTATTGAAAGTTGAAACTATCCTTATCACATTAAATAAAAACAAGTAATTTCTCTAGATTATCTAACTATTGACGTTAGCTTTGTTTGCTTAATGATTTTTAAATTAAACTCTTAATAAAACCTTAAGACTAGTTATTTACGCGGCCAGTGAGACAAGGTCGTTAAAAAACGGCTGACTATCAGGGTCATAACCGTAACGTAAGAACACATGAAAATTCCCGCGCCGAAGTAATCTAGGTAAGCAATAGCATGCATACGTAGGTTATGACGAAATTAAACCTGAAGAATGTGACAAATTATTATTTTACTTTGTATCTGAAATTTCGATCTCAATTTCGTTTTATGTCTGAATTTTCTATTGACAAAGACAGAGACCATCACTTTCATATTCTTTGGTCGGTTCATTCAAAGTCAGAAACTTATCCATTATTGTCTACAATTTCTAATAAATTTCTGATTAAACTTATGTGATAAGGCTATAATTAAGCAACGTAGATTCGTGATTAGATAACGCGTTTTGTCTTCTAATCGCAGCCTTTTTGCTTCTCTCCTTCTATATATTTGATAGTTGAGAATAGTTTGGTTAATTAAATATTGTGTAAGATTAAATCTTTATCACTTGATTGGTGCAAAAAAAAAAAAAATACTCTGTTTTGTTAGTTTTATATGGACCGGAGTGACGATGACGCTAAAGATTCCGATTCAAGAAACAGTAAAAATGATTGGCTCTTTAAGATATTGTGGCAGCGATATCGATGAATCGATGGTGATTAGTAAGAGAGATATGGTGATGGATGAGAAGATTTATGTAGCAGTGACAGGGAAAGATCTAGAGAGCAAGTCTAGTCTCGTTTGGGCGGTAGAGAACTTTGGAGTAGGCAAAGAGTATTGTATCGTCTATGTTCATCAACCGATACAAATCTCAGTTCGTAAGTGATTTAATTCCTTTAGCAATCTTTTTGTGAAGAGTTTATAGATAGTATTTGTTTAATTTGGGAGTGTTGGTTTTTTTGTTTTCTTAGCGGGAGCGATGTTATGCGATCAAAAACTGCGGCGTTATAGAAAAGAGAAGGAGAAAGCACATAAGAATTTGGACAAGTACCTTAAAATATGCAAGCAAATGCAGGTATTGTTTACTTATTATTTATCCTTATGTTATGATTGTACAAGAGATTTTGCATTTCTAAATCTCTAGTTAAATTGTGAATTAGGTCAGTGCAGAGAAGATATATATCGAAATGGATTCGGTAGAAAAAGGGATTCTCCAGTTGATATCTGATCGCGGAGTTAGGAAACTCGTTATGGGAGCAGCAACTGATAGACATTATTCAATGTAGGTGGTTAATTAGCGTAGAGCCGACTTTTTCTTATCTTAATTATGGATTTATTGATCAAGTAAAGGCTTAAATTTTGCAGGAGAATGAGAGATGTACAGTCCAAGAAAGCTATTTACATTCGCAGAGAAGCGCCTGATACTTGTCATATATGGTTTACTTGCAATAGATACTTAATTTGTTCAAGGTTTGGCCAATTTAAGTCAAATATTCGTCTTGTTTTTTCAGTGCTTAGGAATAGTCTTTGAGTTTTGCTTGTGATTCACTCTACACAAGTGTTTTATTTTTTGGATATGATATTGATTCAGGGAAGCTAAAAAAAGAGATAACTTGTATCTAGAAAGTGCATTGTCAAGTTCCTTGAGCCAATCCGAGATAACTAGAGGAAATGAAATTGTGCCAAGCTCGAGTACGGTTAGAGATGATGAGAGTATCAAAGTAGCTGTCATGGAGGTTGATAATTCGATAATGGAAGCACGCTTTGAGGCGTCTAAGCGTGAAGAAGCTGAAAAATATGCAATTGATGCTATCAAAAGGGTATATAAGTTCCACTGAACATGTTTTTTTCGCTTGGAAGTATCAAATTTTTTATCTAAATTTATCTCTAACCAAAATGTAGGCCAATGATGAGTTGAAGCGTAGGAAAGAAACAGAGAAGGCACTGAGGAAAGCAAAAGAAGAACTTGTAAAGATAAGATCAGAATCCGAGACCCGAATAACGGAATTTGACATGGTGATAAGAAAGCTTCAAGAAAAATATAGCTTATCAATGGAAGCTTTGAAAAGACTTAGAGAAGAACGAGACGAGTTGAAGATAGAGCTTAGAGAAGTATCAAAGCTGAAGAGTAACCGTAGTAAAAACCATGAACCACCTCAGTACTTCATATGTCCAATCACACAAGTAAGAGAATTAAATAATCAAAATGTTATAACCATAATAAGAGAATCAAAACAATATATTTTTGTTTGTAGGATGTGATGGAGGATCCACATGTAGCAGCTGATGGTTTTACATATGAAGGAGAAGCAATAAGTGGTTGGTTTGAGAGAGGACATGAGACTTCTCCAATGACGAACAAAATACTTCCTCACACGAGCTTGGTTCAAAATCTTGCTCTTCGATCTGCAATACAAGAATGGCTTCAAATTTCATGTTCTTGCACTCATTGAACATAATCCTCTGCTTGTAAATATATAATGAAAAGGAGTTTAAGTCCTTAGTAGCTAATTATTAAGGAGGATATTTCATTTGATTCTCTATATAATGACCATCAAATCACTATTAACTTGCCTATCGTAAGTTCATACTGTCGTTAAATGATTCGTCTAAATCAGAATGACAAAATTTATGCCAACTCAAATCATTTTAAAATCGTTTAAATTTAAATTTCTCCTTCTTTTTGTTATCTTCGCGAACTGTACTAATACATATAACAGGAAACCTAGTTAGATAATTGATAAGTAGTTGTTACTCTATTAGTATAGTGCGGTTGGTATGGTCACTTTGTTGTGGAGTGGCTAGATATGGATAATACTAAACATATATTTGATCAATATAGATTTTTTAAAAAGTCTATAATTATAGGTTTAATTAATCTTTTCTTATAACGGATTAGTTAGAGCATCATTAAAAATGACATTTCTCTCACAAATATAATAATGTTTTTTAAATACAAATAAATCATATAACTAAATATAAAAACCAATCAAAAGTTTACATGCGTAAAGAATCAGTCTCAAAAGTCCCAGTACATTGAGATGTTTCTTTATCTCTTTTCTCTTTTATTAATTTTCTCTCCTTTTATTATTATTTAATATTTTTTAATAAAAAGAAATTGTTCCAAAATCATTGTTAAAGATGGTCTTAATATGATGACAACAAAAAAACAAAAACAAAATGGTCTCTTTTTTTTTTTGTCACGAACACACTTTCCGCCTGATTACATAAATATATGGGTATCAGTAAACCAAATCGGAATGAAAGTGCTAATAAACAAAATGGTCTTAGTATTGGTTGGATGGTCACTATATACCTGGAATCAAATCAGTTGGCCTTACCGCATTAAAAATACATAGAACATTTGTAATCCATTAACGTACTGTATATGTTACTTTACTGAATATAATCAAAGGGAAGCACCAAAAAAGAAAAAAATTGTTTTGTATTTGATGCTTTTGGATCTTGTGCTATCATGTGCAGTGCTAGACACTTGGCATCATTTTATTTGTTCTGTATATCTATATAAGCAGAACACTTGTAATCGATACCATCAAGAAACGAAATACATAAGTTAAGATGTTCTTGCTTTAGCTCACAATGACCACCATTACAACTGATCATTCTTCTCAAGTAAAAGCCTTTGAGGAGAGCAAGACCGGCGTAAAAGGCCTTGTTGATGCCGGAATCACAGAGATTCCGGCTATCTTTCGTATGCCCCAAGTTGCTTTAACAACCAAAAAACCACCACCAGCTACGCAGCTCGCAATCCCAACCATTGATCTACAAGGAGGAGTGTACTCCAAGAATCAAGACTCGGCCACGCGACAAAGCGTGGTGGAGAAGATAGGAGATGCAGCTGAGAAATGGGGATTCTTCCAGGTGGTTAATCATGGGATCCCGCTTGACGTGTTGGAGAAGATAAGAGAAGGGACTCGCGGGTTTCACGAGCTGGACAATGAGTCCAAGAAACCTTTGTACTCTCGCGATCACACTAGAGATTTGCTTTACTACAGCAACGTCGATCTCCACGAGGCTCGGGCCGCAGGTTGGAGAGATACCCTTGCTTGCTATTTGGCCCCTGATCCTCCCACTTTAGAGGACTTGCCTGCGGTTTGTGGGTAACGTTTAGAGGAATTCCCTCATATACCACATTTTGAAGTTTTTTTTCCAAAAAAAACCTCCTTAAAGTTTTTTTTTCAAGAATACCACATTTTTTCCAAAGTTCCAAAAATACCACTTTTTTAAAAGTTGATTTTTAAGGTGTAGAATTTTAATTTTTTTGGGTTTGGGTTAACTATTCCAAAATTAGGGTACAGTTTTAGGGGGTAGGGTTTGTGTTTGGGGTTTAGGGTTTAGGGTTTAGTTTTGAATGTTAAAAATGAATTTTTTAAAAAGTGGTATTTTGGGAACTTTGGAAAAAAAGTGGTATTTTTGGAAAAAAAACTTTAAGGTGGTATTTTTGGAAAAAAACTTAAAAAGTGATATTTTTGGAAATTGCCCTAAGGTTTATCTTTAACGTTTTAGAAAAAATCCTGGTCAAAGTATGTGTTTATTCGTGCAATATTTTTATGTTATTTGTTAGAATCCAATCCATAGTTTTTTGGAATGCAAGTTACGAAATTAAACTAAACTTAGTTATAGCCTACTTATTTAGTAATAACATATAGATGCATGGGTCAATAAATCTAAGTCAAAGGTTTTGATGTGGCAGGGAGATTATGATGGAGTACAAAAAAGAAATAATGAATTTAGGTGAATTGCTCTTTGAGTTTCTTTCAGAGGCTTTGGGGTTGGACCCTAATCACCTCAAGGACATGGATTGCAACAAGTCAATGATCTTGTTCGGCCAGTATTACCCACCTTGCCCACAGCCCGACCTTACTATAGGCTTAAGCAAGCACACCGATTTTTCTTTTCTAACCATTGTTCTCCAGGGCAAAATCGGAGGGCTTCAAGTTCTCCATGACCAATATTGGATCGATGTTCCTCCCAACCCTGAGGCTTTTGTTGTTAACATAGGAGATTTTCTCCAGGTTACAAAGCAGTCTTTTACATTTTTTTTTTAATAGAAATCATACATCTGATATAGTATATAAAAGACATGGACCAATATGCTGGTTACCAATTGATTTTTAGTTGGAGATTAATCATGAACCCTGACTCTTTCATTTATGATTTGAACGGAAATGTGATTTTATCCTCTTTTACTGTCCAGCTTATAAGCAATGACAAGTTCATAAGCGTGGAGCACAGGGTATTAGCAAATGGAACGCCTGAACCGCGGATTTCAGTGCTATCTTTCTTCACTTCCTTCAAGAGAGCGAATCCTCGAATGTATGGACCCATCAAAGAGATTCTGTCTGAAGAAAACCCTGCCAAGTATAGGGAGTTCACCATCAACGAGTACTTAAACATATTCGAGAGTAAAGAAGTCAAGATATCTAAGTTACCCTATTTCAAGATCTGATAAAATTAACTAAGATGTATTAATAAATTATGTGTGTATGCAAAACTTGATTTCAAGTATTATAATAACAAGGACTTAGCCATGGAAATTCGGTTTCGTGGCTAAATCTATATGTTTGTATGTGTAACTAGTATGTAAGAGCAGAGCCGGCCCTGGCTACAAGTTGAGAAAGTTTGTGTTTGGGACCGTTCAATATAATAAGTAGTTTAGGGACTAATTATTACAGAAAAACAATGCTAGTTTAATGGTTTGCTGAATTAGAAAACTCAAGTTCAATCCCCCATGAGGACATGTGCGTTTTATATAGTTTTTTTTACTTTTTACAAAGATTTTATGGGCCTATTATTTTTTGGGTTTCGTACCTTCAATATATCATGGTCCGAAGCCCAAAGTAAAGAACACAGAGTTTTTTCATTATTTTCAGTTTTCCTACATCCTCATGACCTAGTACATAACAAATCTAAAATAGAAGAATGCGACTACGATTGCATATGGTATACACATTACAATACCTACCATTCTTTTCTAGATGGATTTTTTTTTTTAGGTCAAACTTTTTTCTAGATGGATAAACTTTGAAAACAATACTAAGCTCGTATGCTTGACTATCACCCGACACCACTAATACATCTCCATCGTCTCAACTGCTTTAGTTTTCACAGACAATTACCACCAACAGATATACAAATCTTGTACGTTGGAATGACTCCATACACATGTATGCATCCCACAAAACTAATGTCTTCATGTTACATAGACTTCCAATTTCTTTTATAATTGGACTTTTTAATTCAAGAAACCCCCAACTTCTACAATATAGCTTATCAATAGAAGCGTTGAGAAGACTAAAAGAAGAACGAGAAGAATTGAAGATAGAGCTTAATAAAGTATCAAAGCTGAAGAGTAACCGCAAAATTCACGAGCCACCTCAGTACTTCATATGTCCAATTACACAAGTAAGAATACATTGGGAGATCAATGAGACTTAAATTATCAAAATGTTATACCCAGCTATAAGAGAATCCAAACAACATATTTTGTTTTACATATGAAGGAGAAGCCACAAGTGGTTGGTTTGAGAGAGGACACGAGACTTCTCCAATGACAAACAAAAGTCTTCCTCACACGAGCTTGGTTCCAAATTTTGCTCTTCCATCTGCAATCCAATAATGGCTTCAAGATACAAGCTTCTAAATAATTGAACAAATTCCTTAATTTGCTTGTAAAGATTTAATCAAAAGGAGTTTTAAGTTCTTAGTAGCTAATTTTTTTTTTTTAGGAGGATATATCTCATTTGATTCTCTATATAATGACCATCAAATCATTATTAACTTGCGTAGTTACATATGGCATTAAGTGATTCATCTCAATCAGAATGACAAATTTATCCCAAATCAAACAATTTTAATCATTTTAATTCAAATTTCTATTTTTTAAATCTTTGCGAACTAATACGTATAATAGGAAACCTAGTTAGCTAAATAATATATGTTACTCTATTCGTATGTCTGGTTGGTATGGTCACTCTGCTGTCGTGTGGCTAGATAAGAAATAATACTAAAATAGTTTTGTTCAAAATTATGATGCATCATGAACGAGTATAAATTTTAAATAAAGAAAGTCTATATTATAGATTTAAATAATCTTCTCGCCCGTGACTTATAATGTAACGGATTAGTTAGTAGTGGTTCAATGATCACTATACCTGGAATCAAATGAGTTGGCCTTACCATAAGAAAAATACATTAAAACTAGTTTGTAATTAATTCATCCACGTTTTGGTTACTTTATTGAATAATGAATGATTTCTTGTAGGAAAACATTTGTGTATAAATAAGCCCCTACTGTGATTTTGAGATGTGCATCATAGAAGAAAAAGAAAAGTAATCAATGGCCACCATTACAACCGATCGTTTTACTCAACTAAATGCTTTCGAGGAGACCAAAACCGGTGTAAAAGGCCTTGTTGATTCCGGCTATCTTTCGTGTGCCTCAATTTTCTTTAACAACCACAAAACCACCACCAGCTACGTACCTCGCTATCCCGACCATCGATCTAAAAGGAGGCGTGTACTCCAAGAATCAAGATTTGGACACACGTCGAAGCGTGGTGAAGAAGATAGGAGATGCCGCGGAGAAAGGGGGATTCTTCCAGGTGGTCAATCACGGGATTCCACTTAACGTGCTTGAGAAGATAAGAGAAGGGGTTCGCGAGTTTCACGAGGAGGACAATGAGGATAAGAAACGGTTCTACTCTCGTGATCACACTAAGAAATTGGTTTACTACAGCAATGTCGATCTCTACACCGCTCGGGCCACGAGTTGGAGAGATACCCTCGGTTGCTATATGGCCCCAAATCCTCCCACACTGGAGGACTTGCCCGCGGTTTGTGGGTAAGGTTTCTATATGAACTGATTTAGAAGTATTTTGTGGTATTTTTGGAAACTACTAATTATAGTATTGTTCAAAATAATGTTTTCTAAATATTAGTTAAATTCTTGTGTTCTTGTATGTTACCGATATTAACAAATCGTTGAAGATTTCTAATTTAAAATATGAGACAGAAATTTTGCTAGATTCTAATTGATTGGAAAGTCCATGTCAAATATCAAGTAAATCCATATAGATATTAGAAGGTTTTATAAGAAAATTAAGTAGATCCATTTGGATTTAAAAGTGTTTTATAATGCATGAGCCAATAAGACCTCTTAAATTTGAATAATTTTTTGTTGATGTGACAGGGAGATTATGTTGGAGTACAAAAAGGAAATAATGAAGTTAGGTGATTTGCTCTTTGAGCTTCTTTCAGAGGCTTTGGGGTTGAACCCTAATCACCTCAAGGACATGGATTGCACCAAGTCTATGGTCATGTTCGGCCAGTACTACCCACCTTGCCCTCAGCCCGACTTTACTCTAGGCATAAGCAAGCATACCGATTTTTCATTTCTAACCATTGTTCTCCAAGGCAATATTGGAGGGCTTCAAGCCCTCCATAACCAATACTGGGTCGATGTTCCTCCCGTCTCTGAGGCTTTTGTCGTTAACATAGGAGATCTTCTCCCGGTTACGAAAACTCATTTATTAAATTCGTTTCTATTAGAAATTTCACATCTGAAATCTTATTATATAAAAGACATGTACCAATCTACTCATTACATTCGAAAATGTGACTTGAATTTCTTTTATTGTGGAGCTTATAAGCAATGATAAGTTCATAAGCGTGGAGCATAGGGTGGTAGCGAATGGAGCGGCTGAACCACGGATTTCGGTGCCATGTTTCTTCAGCAGCATCATGAAGGAGAATCCTCAAGTGTATGGACCCATCAAAGAGCTTTTATCGGAACAAAACCCTCCCAAGTATAGGGAAGCCACTATCAACGAGTTCTCAAACATATTCGGGACTAATGAACTCACAACATCTGCCTTGCTCCATTTCAAGATCTAAGACATTGATCAAGAACAATGTCTATGTATCATATTAATAAAATGTGTGTTTGCATTACTCCATTTCAAGTTCTGAGATATGGACTACATAAAATGTCTTATGTATTAATAAGAAGGAAAAAAATACACCTTGGCCCATTGATCCCGCCCTCATCCCAATTAGAATAATCACAACAATAAGAGACTGAATTTAAAAACTCTAAACTTAAAGGACTTACGAGTTATGGAACTAAACTTTAAATCTCAAAATACGGGACTGAAACATTAAAAAATCACAAAGTTCAGGAACTAAAGCTGTTTGTCAAAACTCAAACAATAAAGTTCCGGAACTAAAGCCAAAATCACAAATAATAGGGACTTGAATTAAAATTAAAATTCAAACATTAGGTACTAAAACTAAACAATAAAAATCTACTTGTGGTAACACTATGCTTAGGAATGTATCTTTATGCGTTTTGGCGCGTTTTTTTCTTCCCTATTTGGTTTACTTCTTCAATTTTTGAAGAGGTCTTATATTTAAGGTTTGTTCCTGACCCATCACTATTATTATTTTTAGCTACTTTTTTAATGAAACATTGTGTAACAACACCTAAGGAAGAAAAAAAATAGATTAACCAAATCATTGGAAGAAATAATATAGATTAAACAAATCATTCCCTATACAATTGACTAATTTTTTTTTAATAATACTTCTGAAAGTATCATATGGAGCATTTTCCACTAATTTAATTCATTTCTCACTTGTTTATTAATAATCGACATTGATTACCTCTTTGAGTTTGATTAGGTCGTTGACACTCAAAGGGCATAAAAGTCAAAAAAACATACAAGAAAATAATACATATACAAATTCCAGATCGAATATTCGAAAGAACAGAGTATAACACCAGAAAAAAGGAATGACACATGCTTCAATCAGATATTTTCTTTCTTGATTCTAAAAACTAAACATTTGGAAAAGAAGAAGACAACTCAAAAAGGTTCTTGTCTCAATCGAACCAGACATTCTAAAGATTTCCCGAGAAAATATGGAGTTTGAGGGAACGAGCAAGAACAACATGGAGGAAGAAGGAGCAGTAATGGAGGAGAGAATCTATGTTGCTTTAGGGAAAGAAGTAGCTAAGAACAAGTCAAATCTGACCTATGTAATAGATAACTCTCATGGGAGCAAGATCTGCATCGTTCTTGTTCACCAACCTGCTCAATGGATTCCTGTTTGTAAGTCTTTTTGCGATACGAAAACAGAGCTTAAGATTTTGACTTTGAATGATCCTCCTTTCTTTTTTACTTCTTTAGTGGGTACCAAATTCGATGCTACAACGGTAGATGAAGAATTAGTAAAAGCGTACAGAGAAAAACAAAAGGCGAAAACAGAGAAGATTCTTGATGAGTACCTTAGTATTTGCAGGCGGAAAGGGGTATGCGTATGCACAGAGGTTTTTACTTATGCAATATGAAGTTTACGCCATTTCTAAGGAGATTGGGTTATGCAGGTTCAAGCCGAGAAGATGTGCGTTGAAACGAACTCGATCGAGAAGGGAATTGTGCAGATGATTTCTGAGAAGAAAGTCAGGAAGTTCATCATGGGAGCAGCTGCCGACAAACACTATTCAACGTATTGTATCTTTAGACTTCTTCACCTGTTTCTTTTAACAGGGGTCTCGAATTGACATTTGTAGTGATCAATTTGCAGGAAAATGGAGGATTTGAGTTTGAGGTCGAAGAAAGCCATCTTCGTCTGCCAACACGCGTCTGCGACTTGTCATATACGGTTTATCTGCAAAGGACATCTCGTCCATACAAGGTTCAAGCCTTAGTCCTCTTTTCGATAGCTGTATACAAACATGCATATGATGGTTTTTGTTACTGATACCTGTGTGCAATCAAATGTAGGGAAGCTAGAATGGATGAAGTCCGAGCTCTCTCATCTCTACTATCTGACTTCCAGCGGCTTGTATCCTCCTCACAAAGTAGAACCAATTCAGATATGCATAGTGGAAGTTCAAAGGGGAAAAGCGAGAGGGAGGAAGAGGAAGAGGAGGGCGAGGAGAAAACATCACGAACCAGCTCTTCTCGGTCTGCTGGTACATTGTCATACTTTGGAGGATCTGAAGCTTCATCAAGTCTAACAGACGAGAAATCAAGCCGCTCATCTCCTCCCTCTTTACCGGTAAGTCCTGCGATCCTGAATTAAGAGAGAGTCCTTTTGTGTTTGTTTCTTTTCTTTCTTTCCTTTGCATTTCACCTGGCTCATGAGTTGCCTTACTGATCCACCAGTGCAGCGGTATGGGACTGGGCGTGATAAACTTCCTGATCAACTCCACCAAACTCTGGCAAAGGCTTGCCATTCAAAACCATAAGCAGTGTGAGTGATGCCACTATTACCTGAAAAGCTACAGAGGAAGAAGAACAAAAAGAAGCAGTCTAACAGAAGAACATAAAGCTGCAAAGATCTCGATCACATCTGTAAATACGATGTATGTAATATTTGTAAAACCCATTTGTGTGAGGTGAAGCTGATTTGAGGTCTTTTCTCTCCTTTGTGAGGCTTGTGATGCTAATAATATTATTCTCGAGTTTAAGAAACAAAAAGTAAATGAACCAACCAACTAATTGATTTCTACCAGTTCTGAATAAAAGTGGTATACAAAGGGGTTGATCCCTAAAAAGGAGTAAGAGAAAAGAAAAGAAAACTGCATCCTACCTCTCGGAGTAACGGAGAAGAACGAACGTAAGCAGATTGTGGAAAAAAACCAAAACCAAAGATTACAACAGAACACATGAAGCGCCGGTGACCGGAACACCATTCTCTCTAATTGCTTACAATTCTAAATGTGGGGATCTCACCAAAACTGTTCCAGCCATAGGGCTAGGTGTTTTCAGCTTCATTTGTGTCCTGCAGCTGGACCTTCAAAGTTCAAAACGGAGGCAAACCAAACTATCTCCCATCAGTCATCTAGAGCTATGTCGAAGACTCAATGTGGCGTATGCATGGGTCTAAAACCGGTAAGTGATTGATTCAGTTCAACATCACCTTGTGATACAATTGTTACATTAAATGCAAAGATTAACAGAGAAAAAGGGGTCATTGGGTACCTGTCAATCGCCTTGTAGCTCCATTGCCGTTTATGGAAAAGTGCACAGGTTGTCTTTCTTGCCCTAACGATAGAACCCAGCTAGAGTTCAGTCTACGAGCAAAATCCTCTACTTCTCTGTAATAACACGGGGTTCACACGATTTATTATTTTGTTTCACTAAATGGCTATGCAGCTTGATGTAGGTCTAGATATAGAAATTGTGTGATGATTATTAAGTCACAGGAGCTGAGTAGAAGACGAGGTTTGTAGAAGGTTATATGTGAAGGAGAGTTCAGCAAAAAATGAATATTCCTGGAAGGATTTTAAATATAGCAAGTGATACTTACCTATCAAGCATTTCTTTCAAAGCTGGATCAATTTCATCATCTATATAACCATCTTCAAACTCAGTCTTGTGTGTAAAAATGTCATCTTCCATACTCAGTACGTTAGATACCTCTCCCCTGCTGGACGGAGTCTCATCAACAATTTCAGCACTTCCAACAATTTCAGCACTTCGTTGTTTGGAATGAAGATTATGTGAATCCTAAGCACAAGGAACAGACTCAGTAACTTGGTTACTACTAACCAGGAGCAATTAGAGAGAAATAAGTTTAAACCTTCTTGGAATCTTCACATGTTCCATTTGATGTACCATTCTTATGATCTTTCCTTTTCTTGTTCTTCTTTTTGTTCTTGGAAGTCTTTGTCACCTTGGGATCTGCGAAACATAATATTCCTTTACATCCAATGAGAGTTTAGAACAAGTGGAATAGAGCAAATAGAAGTAAGAAACAACGTAAACATAAACTTATGCATCAAATATCTCAATCAAGGATCTATCAACTCGGCCATAAAGCATAAGCAAGAAGTATATTGACATGCGAAATGAGCAATAAATAGCCCAAGAGATTGCAGCACAAGACAGTGAAACTCTCATACCAGGAACCCAGTAACTAGAAATGAGTCTTATAACAAAAAAAACCTAGTTGAATGTAAACATCATAATAGACTACAAACATAAACCAAAAAGTAGTGCCATCGACATGGAATTGGAGACAATTCGAAGCAGAAAAACCAAAAAAGATCATGATACAAAGGGGAAAGATGAAGATAAGAAAACAAAATAAACTCATAGTACCTCTGCCATTAATAAATGATAAAAGATCATCCACAGAACGCTCATCCACACGTTCTTCAACCTCTATATTCTGGGACATGGAAATAGCCATGAAGTTCAATCTTCGAAACCAAGTTCCTAACTTAATTTTAAGTAAAATGCTAAACGCACCTTAAGTTTCTCTCTTTCTTTCAATTCCTTTCTTTTCTTTGCATATAATCTATTCAACAGTCGAATACGTGGATCATCCATTGTGTTCTTCAGAGGCTCTAATTTCTCCTCCTGATAAATAGTAACAAAAAGAAACTAAAATTTAGAAGCATATAGGAATGGCACATCCTTAAAAGAGATGATATCGAGGCCTACATACCTCAGTAAGGTCATCAGGCAAATGAAATATTTCACGTATCTCCTCAGGGGTTTTTCCCTCTATAATCCGTGCAAGAGCACGACTAGTAAGATCAACCAAAGGCTTCAACTGCAAACTGTCAGCGGCTGAGGTTAACTCACAAAGCCTCTTTGTATCCATCCGGATGAATTTTTCATCATAAATTTTACGTTCCTAAAAATCAATAAAGAGCTCTATGAATAAAACGGTATACGATTATCACCATTAGTTTCCAATTTAAAGAACTCAAATAACCTTATTTGAACGTCCCGGTACTTGATGAAATCTGCAGTAATCAAAAATTAAGCTTAACATGGCTGGATTGACTCGCTGTGGAAGAGATATTGCATAGTTCTTAGAAGATCCAACACCCTTCTGTAAAACTTCATGACATATCATGGGACAGAACATTGCAACCTCTTGTTCTACTTGTTGGATTGAGCCATCAGCAGTTTCAAGCCATATATACGATTTCATCATCTGTGTCGATTCCAAAGCAATATTAATTTAGTCTTCGCCAAAACTAAAGTAAAATTCAACTAAAACTCCATACAACAAAAGAGAGTATTACACTCCACACCAAAAACACAATTAGTATTACAAGAATCTAACAACCATACCATATCCCTCACTAATACTACTTGAGCCATATCATAACTAACATAGTTCCTTGTAGCCTTAAGAAGTAAACGAAATATCCAAGTGACTAGTAAATGATAAGCCAATAAAGCTTACCTCTGGTTTTATAATGGCCATTTCACCTTCTGACATTGATATGAAGACCCAGTCTTCGAATATTAACCTCTTCGCGATACTAACTTATTAGTTATTACACTTATCAAGCTCTAATAAGTAGAACAATCCCACTACACAGTATATATATGATTCTTGACTCTTGAAGCTTTCTCAATACTCTTGAGGCTTCTTAATACTCTTGAGGCTTCTTAATACTGCAACTGGTAAAGAAAACATTATATGATCAAATGCTTCACCAAAAATGAGTCTAAATTAGCAATTTCAGTTTTCAAAGAATCGGAATCGATTCAGCTTCTTCTCCAGAAACGCAAAAATCACGAAATCGTAATGTTAAACCCTAAGTCGAGAAACAAACGAAAGCTGGAATCGAATAGCAGGATAACATAAACACGATACAGATGTGCGCGGAGCTAAAATCGATACAGTGGAGAGTGAAATCAGAGCAACGAACAGTAACGTTCAAAAACTACCAAAATGATATATAATCTAAACGAAGCAGAAGCGTAGAGATACGAAACAATGGAGAGAATCAACGAAGGAGAAGCAATAGATACACGAATACAAGTGAGTCATACCTCGTAGCTGGAGAAGGTGATGAATGTCGACGGCGGAGGAAAGAATTTGAAATCTGACGGAGGTGAGAACGGCGACGGCGGCGGAATAACAGAACAAGAGAGAGGAAGAGCGGATAAGAGAGAGGAAAAAAGGTCTAATTATTTTTTGAGATTTTTTTATATATATGATTTAATTTCTCGCGCACAAAAAAAAGAAGAGAGACACGTGTACGAGCCGTGATGGCTCGTGGCTCGAGAAATGGTTAAATCACGGAAATAGAAACTTAGGGTTGGTTAGTCGTTGATGGAGTCGGTGGCTCAATGACTTTTTATATCTTTAAAAACAAAAAAAGAAGTATTTAGTTGGATATTTTGTACAGAAACAAAATCAAGCCTATTATCAAACATAGTGGGCTCTTATATGGAACATTATTAGGCCCATATAAGAGCTTTAGCCCGTTTACTGGCCCAAATGGACAATTATTTTTAAAAAATCCCTCGTAGGAGTTAGTAACTAAGCAATTATTTAGTGACAATGATGAGGAATTTTTTAAAAACATTCGACATTTATCTACTTCATTTTTTAAACATCTTTGAAACATTTATTAAATTATAAAGTAGCTGGAATGTAGCATTCGAAACTCTGTCCAAACGCATATAAATTATTACTACCCAAATACTAATTAGTAGCGTGATTACACTGCGAAGATAACATTAACAACTTTATATAACGTTATACTGTCAATTTAATTGTCATCGTCTCTTTATTTTATTTCTCCATTAATCTTTACATTATCTTTTTTTTTTGCTAAAAAAATTGTCATCGTCTCTTTACATTATCTTCTAACTATAAAACTACTAATCCACTTTTCAAATTTCACACAAGAAAAACCAAAACCAAATCTACATTTCTCTCATCGGAGATATGGAAGGCAAAATAGAAAAGACGTTACGGTTGGAGCTAATTAACAAGTTCCCGGAGAGACAACCAATTGGAACATCAGCTCAAAGCGACAAGGAACCACCATCGGCTCCATTATTCGAGCCCGGTGAGCTTTCTTCATGGTCTTTTTGGCGAGCTGGTATTGTCGAGTTTATCACTGCTTTCCTCTTCCTCTATATACATCACTGTTTTGACTGTTATGGGGGAGTTAAAAGGTCGCCCAATATGCGTGCTTCTGTCGGAATTTAAGGAATCGCTTGGGGTTTTGGTGGTATATTTGATATTTGCATTAGTCTACTGTACCACTGGTATCTCTGGTAAGTCACTCTCGTATCTTTTATTTTATCGTGTATATTAATTTATCGAGTATTAATTAATAGAAGTTTTAATTATTATATTTTTAAACAGTTCTTATAGTTGAAGTTTTTTGAACTGCGAAAGACTAAAAGAATAGACAAATGCGGTTTTCGTGGTTCACTTGGCAACCATTCCAATCACTGGCACAAGGATTAACCCGGCAAGAAGCCTTGGAGCTGCAATCATATACAACAAAGACCATTCATGGGACGACCACGTGAGTTCCCTCACCAAACTATATATTAAATCTTATTATTTTAAACTAATTATTTTTCTCTGATAAATTCGTTTTTTGCCTTTTCAGTGGGTGTTTTGGGTTGGACCATTCACTATACCACCAGATTGTCATCAGAGCCATTCCCTTCAAGTCCTCTGGTCATGTCTTTAGTTTCTTCTATTGTTAATCCACATGTGTGTATCTATGTGTCCTCTCTTTAATTGTCTGATGAAATCTTTAACTACAAATTATGAATGTTTGGCCATTTATACAAAAGATGTTTAACGTGGATGGATTACTGGTATATGGATAATACGAACCAATTTATTATGGAATTTTACTAATTGATTTGGAAGTTCAACCAAAATTTTATATATATATATGTGTCATGTAATGACTTGTGTCAAACTCTGGTGTTACTCGTTATACGATTTCTAAATAGTAAACACTAGAATAGACAAAAAGAAAACTTAGAAGTCTTATTGGTTGTATAAAAAAAAAGTCTTATTGGTTTGTGAATTACAGTTAATTTGTAAATTTTATAGAATTTTGACATGAATTTTTTAAAATTATAAAACAAATAACACTAAAGTTTTTTTGGAATTTCAAATCCATAAACCAATAATAAAACAAATCTTCAAAGCTCTTTCTAGATATGAAATATCACATAGTTGTACCATAAATATAATATATGTATTTATATAGAGAGAAATATCACATAGTTGTTTAATTTTTTTTATTAAAATCAAGTAATTCCTTATAGACTTTTTAACCCCCTTTTTTGTCCAAAAAATTTGAAGTAGACTTTTTAACATATTTTTAAAATCAAGTAAATTTATGGAGGAACAAGAATTCCTTTGCGATAGCACTCCTGGCAAACACAAAGCGACTTCATCACGTTTGCTTGCCTACACTCTCCACCTTTCTTATTTTTTTTGCCGCACTCTTGATTGCACAATAGATTTCCATTTGGTTTTGAACACATCGGTGTCATCTCCTTCTGTTCTTTAGCGACACAGTAATTTTGAGCCTTTATTTGTGGTATTCTTGATAAGATAATAATCAGTAAGCAAAAAATATTAAAATTTGTTTGTTTCAGTTTTAGCTTTTAACTAAATTTAACTCGAATGTATGTTTGCACTTCATTAAATGAAATAATGAAAACAAGTTCTTATATATGAAAATTAATCAAATTTATCTTCTTAACCGGAAACAAAAAGGTCAAACGCAATCTAACCCTTTTTTTCTCTTGCTGGTTACGATGAGTAAATAGATTATGTTGAACAAGAACAAGGATTGGATGCATTAGTGAAATTCATATATCATGATGCATGCGTATTACCTGTCAAATCTAACATGAAGATTATTATTACACACATGATGAAGAAGCTAACAAGTTTCTCAACCTTTGCCATTTTTCTTTGGTGTTTTTTCTTCTGTTTTTATTCTTTTGATAGAATGTTTTATGTATGTAATTGTCCTTATTTGTTATAAATATAGACTATTCAATTCTATTTAAGGAAAAAAGAGGTCCGGAAAAAATGCTTTTGAAGAGGTTATGAAGGAGAGAGCAAAAAAAAGCGAGGTTATTTTGGTATTTATATTAATTGTTTTAGTTTGTTTTATTTTTTAATTAAATACTTAATTATGATTGGCTAATGAGGAGGGAGTGAATGAGGTTGGTTCACCGTAGAGGTGAACCCAATAATTGTTCCCTGGGCACGGGACGGGTACCCTGATATTTTAGATTACTCTTGACCCGACCCGACCCTAACGGGTATCAAAAAAGATTTACCCTTACCTGACTCGAAAAAACGGGTATCATGTAAAAAACATTTGACCTTCCGGGTACTCGACCCTATGACCCTTACCCGCATTATTACAATATAATTAATTTATCGATATAAGTTAATATAACAAAAAAATGTAGAAGTCATTACACAATAACAAAATATTACTAAACAGTATAAATCCAGGATTAACTGGTGCATAATCCGAACGAGCCAAAGTAAAGTTGAGGGCAGCTTTTGCTGAAACATCAGTCTCGAACATCACGCAACGCTAAAGCCTATGCCATTAGGGTTTTGTTCTATACTTGAGAGGAAAATTAGGTTGTTGAAAAATATAATTTAAAAACACTAACAATATATAGTTTAAAAGATATAAAATTTTAAATTTCAAATGTAAGTGGTATAAAATACGAGTATTTATAAGGTGGGTAACAAATCCCGTAACGATTATGTAAGAGTCGGGTATCGGGTATCTTTGTAGGACGAATAACGGGACGGGTAGCCAAAAAAAGATGATATCCGATACCCGACCCTTACCCGCGGGTAATTGGATTATTGTACCTTTACTCGACTCGGAAATCACGGGTACCTTTTTTTGAAGCCGGGTAACGAGTAAAAGACGGGTAACGGGTATTTGTGCGCCCAAGCCTAGATATAATACGTGAGATTCAGTTTGGTATTTATATGATGAGGTGATAATACGTGAGATTCAGTCTATATGCATGTTTCTTAACACTTAGAGACTAAAAAAATAGCGTTTGACAAGAGATGTTAGTTCTCTTAATTTGTTGTTCAGGAAACCATATTGTTTAAGTTAAAAAGATGATGCAGTTTTTTATAGAAATACGAGCGAATAATATATAGTAAAAGTTTGCTCAACTCTGATACGAAAAAAATCTATGTTTTTACAAATTCATCAGAGACTGGAAGATTTTGGTAGGGCATGGTTTTGGCCATGATTTTGTCTCTAGAGACGAGATGTAGAGCTACTAAGGAAGCTAGAGCACAAATGCTTGAAATGGGATTGTAATAGAAGCACAAAGCATATTGTAAAAATGATGGCTAATGTATGATTACTTTTTCTCTCAAAGACTGTTAAAGAGAAGACAATGCTTAGGTATGAAATTGTGCAAGAATTTAACATAAGAAAGCTAGTGCTAAAGTGGGAATATGAAACAAATCCTAGTGGCTCAGGTTTGTTTAGCTTCTAAACTCGTTACTCTTTCTTCATCTAAAGGGAAAGTGTCAACGGAAGAGCTGAACCTAATCACTAATCACTAACATTTGACAAATCACTTGAGAAGCAAGAAATAAATAAACAAAAAAAACCTAAAAGGTCCAAGTCGAAAGCTTTAGTACTGATTTTTATAAATAGGGAGAATCAATCAAGAATAGTTACAGTGGAATAAGAAATCCTAGTTATCATATGGACGAAAAGCTAGCTTTTCAATCTCTAGGGTGCATATTCTATTTATATATATATATATATATATGTGGAAATATGAGCATGTAATCAAATATTATATATATACTGTATATATAAATATATACATATATATCCATTTATTTGTTTGTTTAATGTTCTTCTTGGTCGGTAAAAGAATTTGTAAACGTCAATGTAGCTCTTGGACTCATATCACGTAGCGTGTCAACTGAGATTTCTTGCCATCGTCTCAATCTCTCTTCCCTTACCACATCAAGAAGATTGTCCGGAAGCTGCAAAACTCCATTCAAAATCCCCATAACCGCACTGATATCCGGTCTAATGGATTCATCTTGGTGTGAACACAACATTCCTAATCTTAAAACAAGCTCAGCTTCTCCCATGTTTTCTTCCTGGCGGATACTTGCCTCAGCTGCATCGAAGATCTTCCCGTTTTCCCAAAGCTCCATGATCCAGTCCACTAGAACTTCCTCCTTCTTCGTTTCACGTCGCTCTATCAGCCCTCTACCACAAACTACTTGAAGAATTACCAAACCGAAGGCAAAGACATCAGTACTTGTCGTTGCTCTTCCGGTTCTTTGAAACTCAGGTGCCATATACGCCATGGTTCCCGCTACTTGTGATGCCTGATGAGTGTCTAATCCCTTATCATGTAGCCTGGCCAACCCAAAATCTCCGAGCACAGCCTTCATTTCGTGGTCCATCAGAATATTCGCGGGTTTAATATCCCGATGGATTATTACTTTGACCCATTCTTTATGAAGGTGCAGCAGAGCCGAGGCAATATCTTTAATGATCTTGAAACGTTGTTCCCACGTGAGCCGTTGTTGAGACTCGTTTGTGTGCAAATACTTTTCAAGGCTCCCATTCGGCATTAGGTCGTAAACCAAGTACATGTCCTTCTTATGCTTACAGTACCCGATAAGTCTCACTAGGTTTGGGTGTCGAAGACGCCCAATGGTCGATATCTCCGCTAGGAACTCCGTCATCCCTTGCTTTGAATCGGGACAAGTCCGTTTCACAGCAACCTCTGAATCACAACCTGGAATGACTCCTCTAAAAACCTCCCCAAATCCTCCTCTCCCAAGAAGTCTTTTCGCCTTGAAGCCCTTGGTTGCCTTAAAGAGATCCTTATACGAGAACCTGTGCGGACCGTACTCAATTTCCCATTCCTCGATAATTTGTTTAGCCTTCTTATGTTTCATATAGAAAACATAACCGGCCCACGAGGCGCCGAATGCACCAATCAAGGATAACGTTAAGCATATCGCTAAAACTAGTTTTGTTTTGTCAGAAGATTTCTTCTTGGGATATGGTGGAAGTATGGGAATTACTTTGTATTCAAACCTTGGATGCGTAATTCCAAATTGATTTGAGGCCGAATGTAACACGTAATGAAGAGCACCAATGGATCCAGTTGCGGCAGTGAAGCCCCAATACACCTTCTTTGAAAAGTACGGCGAGAGATCTTGTTTTAAAGACAAAAGCGGTTTCTGCGGCGGAATAGGGAACTCAGCAGGGCTTAAGGTGACGCTTAGCTGCTTCCCAATGTGGCTATAAGCAACTGAAAGCCGCATCACCTTTCCGCTGATCAATGAAAGGTTCCTAAAGCTTCCGTCACTATCGTCATAGTAGCCAGCGGGAGTAGAGACCACAGATCTCAAACTATTAATATTAATAGCTACATGATTTTCATTGATATCTTTAAACTCTTCATCTTTGTGAATATCTAACTCGATAGCTATCACGTGATTGGAGCTTTTCCCGTCGTTTGTCTCGTTGAATAATCCGAGGTACTGGTTTGAGGAAGCTCCAGGAAGGCCTCTTGTTGGTGAGAAAACAAAAGCCATACCGTGTGAGCCTTGCTGCTTATGCTCAGGGACAATTCCAAAGATGAAAAAGAAGTTAAAATCCGAATTTTTTAACTCTACGGTTTCGTTGTTGAAAACTTGACCGCATGAGTGCTTTGTGGTGTTTGTTAAAATAGTGAAACCGTCGGACTCGAAAGTTGCAGCTCCCTCCGGGATCAATTTTCCAGTAGAGTACGAAGACAAGGTAAAGAACAGAACAAGAAGAAGAAGAATAAGTATTTGCAAGCTTTTGAGTTCTCGAGACATGTTTGAGAGTTGTTTTTTTCTTTCTTGTGTGTGTTTTAGTTTTAGTTCACTATGTCAATCATCTCTCGTAAGAATATAATAAAAACAAGCGTCGGCACGCTGTAAAAGTTGGGTCGAAATGTTATGGGTTGTCTTGTTATTCCAGGAAAAATGTTGAATAAACCCCCTCAAGAGTATGCTGCCTAAAACCCTCAAAAGTTTGGCTAATTTGCCCAACAAAACCCAAATTTCAATGTGCACCAAAAAAAACCATCAAGAGTATGCACACACTAAAGTAAAACCCCATAAAATATATGCATCCCAAATTTAGTGGATAGCCATGTGTTTTACGTTGACAAATTTAACTAGATTTCAAAGAGGTTGATTAATTAGGTGCAGCTCTTTGTTAGCTTTCCAAAGCAGGAGTACGCAGTGACTACATCTTTTGCATTCAGGGATCGATAGGCTTTGGGTTACATCTTTGATATGCGTATCAGTTTCAAAGCTATCATTAAACAGCTTGTGGGTCAAATCACTATGCATGCTTTATCTCCAAGGCACATATTTGAGATTTATAGTTTCTATTAAGCTCTTGAATCTTTCAACGTACCTAGTTTTCAGGTGCCTTGTTTCACAAGTTTCATTCAGGGTTCTTTGTGTTCTTAATGTTGTTTGTAGTAATATATATCCTTCTTGTCACATCATTATATGTATATACTAGTGAGTTTCAACTTATTTAGGCCCAAAGAAGAAAGAGAAATCTTAATACCATGTTAAGTGAAGACTTCACTGTCAAGTGTAGATACAGAATATGACTTTTGAAACTCTTAACTCGTGCTATATATGATTTAATACAAGGACAAAGGCACATGACCATGATTGAGCAAAGATGGTGAGAATATAGAGTAGTGAGTCTATCTCATCCAAACACATGACATGAGGAGCCGTGAAGCCAAATCATTTGCCAAACACAACTCAAAGTTCAATGCATGTGCACAGTGGCGGATCTAGAAATTATTTTCACCGGGTGCAAATATAAAAAACAATCAAACAATATAACATAAAATAATATACCAAGAGGGGCATCATGAAAAAACCTTAAAGAATTACACTAATTTTGAAAAATTCGTGGTGGGCAAGTGCCCCACCCATTACTTCATTGCCTCCGCCCCTGCATGTGCACCAAAAACCCATCAAGTCCGTGTTGAAAATGCCATTATAAATAAACATATGGTGAGAATATAGAGTGGTTAGTCTATCTCATCCAAACACATGACACTAGAGAAGCCAAATAATCATCACCAAATCATTTGCCAAACACATGCAACTCAAAGTTCAATGTGCACCAAAAATCCATCAAGTCTGTGTTGAAAATGCCGTTATAAATGAACTAAATTAACGTCAATGGTACCGTAAGCGCATGTTGTAAAAAAAAGTCAACGATATTTGGTTGGGAAAATTTACAGTTGAATTATGGAAATTTACTCTCATATCAGCCTTAAGTGTGCAAGACTGATTCTTATATTGAATTCCTTTAATTGCCTTATGTTTTGTAACAATTTGTGCAGATTCTTGCACCGTATTATAGATAACTATGTCTTATGTGATAAGGATTGCATTCCTAATATGATAAGGTTTAAGCTCCTATATTCTAGCTTCTTGTATCTATCCTTAGTGTGGATGTGTTGTGTATATAAATCCATGTATAGTCATTGAATAAAGCAAGTCAGTTCATACACAAATCTTATATGGTATCGAGCCTTGATCCGTCCAAAGTCTGAAACGTTTCCGCAAATTTTGTTTCTTATACTCTGTTTTCTTTGTTCATCGCTCGTCATGGCTGGTCTTCAAGGAATTGCCACTGATGCTGCAAAGGCTATTGACAAATCTGGAGATCATTCCGGATCGTCAAACTCCGCATACTCTTTGTTCTCTTCAGACAATCCTGGTGCAGTTATCACATCGATTCTATTGAATGATGATAACTATAACGATTGGTCCAAGGAGATGCTTAATGCCTTACAAGCAAAGCGTAAAACCGGTTTCGTCAATGGTTCTATTCAGAAACCAGACGATGATAGTAGTGATCTCGAGAATTGGCTTACGGTCAATTCCATGATCGTAGGTTGGATTCGATCGTCAATCGTACCAACAGTCAGGTCTACAGTTACTTTCGTTCCTAATGCTCATCAGTTGTGGACTGATTTGAAGCAACGTTTCTCCGTAGGAAACAAAGTTCGTGTTCATCAAATCAAAGCCCAACTCGCTGCGTGTCGCCAAGATGGTCAAAGTGTTCTAACTTACTACGGTAAGCTAACAAAGCTTTGGGATGAGCTACAAGTCTATCGTCCTCTTCCTTCTTGTTCTTGTGGAGCTGCTCTTGAAATCTCTAAAGACAGAGATGAAGAGAAAGTTCATCAATTCGTCATGGGTCTCTACGAGGTCCGTTTTGGTGGTTTGTGTACCACAATAATCGATTGTGATCCTTTGCCATCATTGGGTGAGGTGTATCAGAAACTAATTCGTGAAGAACAAAGGTTGGCATCGTCTCGAGCTCGTGAAGCAACAACAGATGTTATTGGTCTTGTGACGCGTCGTGATATAGTAGATGCGGGATCGCAACGTCGTGATCTCACTAATAATAACAATCGTTCTGAGTCTCCTACTCTAGTTCGATCTGATGCAAATACCACTCGGCCACGAGACCGTACCATGCTTTGTTCTCACTGTGGTAGAACAGGACATGAAAAGAAGGATTGTTGGTCTCTTAATGGGTTTCCGGAGTGGATGTCTGAGCGCAATGATCGTGGAACCAGCAGTGCTAGGGGTCGTGGAAGAGGTGGAAGAGGTTCAGGTTTCTCCTCTGGTCGTGGTCGCGGCCAACTCCATAATGCATATGCAACGTCGTCCAATTCCTCCTCCTTTCCCGAGTTCACCAACGATCAATGGCTAGCAATATCAAAGTTGATCCAGGAGAAGGCGGGATCAAACTCTACCAATTCGGAAAAGATGTCTGGTAAGAAGGATCTAGGTGATGTTATTCTCGATACAGGAGCCTCCCATTATATGACCGGAACTCTAGGTTTCTTGACTAACATCGTAC
This sequence comes from Arabis alpina, assembly GCA_900128785.1. Classification (NCBI taxonomy): domain Eukaryota; kingdom Viridiplantae; phylum Streptophyta; class Magnoliopsida; order Brassicales; family Brassicaceae; genus Arabis; species Arabis alpina. The sequence continues at coordinate 27,054,888 of LT669792.1, forward strand.
GCATACCACCGTGTTCGGTTGGTTTTGCTGATGGGAGCAAAACTCTTGCTCTTAGTGTTGGCACCCTCGCTTTATCGGATAAAGTTCACTTAACAAACGTGTTATATGTGCCATCTTTGAATTGCACTTTGATTTCTGTTTCGAAGTTACTTAGGCAAACAAATTGTTTTGCTACGTTCACTGATACATTGTGTGTTTTCCAGGACCATTTTTCGAGGACTCTGATTGGAGCCGGTTAAGAGCGTGATGGAGTCTATTTTCTTACGGATGTCGCCTCGCCAAACGTCTACAACGCAAGCGTCAAATCTGATTCTTTTTTGTGGCATCAACGTCTCGGTCATCCAGCGTTTTCTGTTCTTTCTCAAATTCCTTCATTTTGTGGGAGCTCGCCATCTGCTAGTTCGTGTGACATTTGTTTCCAAGCTAAGCAGACTAGAGAGGTTTTTCCCGATAGTGTTTCTAAGACTTTAGAGGGTTTTTCCCTTATTCACTGTGATGTATGGGGTCCATATCGAATTCTATCTTCTTGTGGTGCGGTTTATTTTTTAACTATAGTAGATGATTTTTCCAGAGCTGTATGGACTTTTTTATTACTTAAGAAATAAGAAGTTAGTCAAAAATTGAAGGAATTTTTCGCATACATTCATCGACAATTTGGAAAACAAGTAAAGACTGTTCGTAGTGATAATGGCACAGAGTTCATGTGCCTCTCCAAATATTTTCGAGAATGTGGTATTATTCATCAAACGTCTTGTGTTGCAACTCCTCAACAGAACGGACGTGTTGAGAGAAAGCATCGACATCTTCTTAATGTCGCAAGGGCACTAATGTTTCAGGCAAGTATGCCTATCCGGTTTTGGGGAAGCTATACTAACGGCTGCATATGTCATTAATCGCACGCCAAGCTCGGTGCTTAAGGGTCGTACTCCTTATGAGCTTCTATACGGTGTTGTTCCTAGCTATGCCCAACTTCGTGTGTTTGGTTCGGCGTGTCATGTACACAAAAAGTCACGAGATAAGGATAAATTTGGCCCACGGAGTCGTGCTTGTGTCTTTGTTGGATACTCGTTAGGCAAGAAAAGGTGGAAAGTATACAACATTGAGAAGAATGAGTTTTTCGTCTCACGTGATGTTATTTTTCGAGAGGATGTGTTTCCTTTTGCTATACATTCTTCTCCTACTTCACCGGTGCAACGTCCCTCTCCAACGACGGATGAGGATTGGTTAGTTAATCCCTTGCTTGTTACAAGGGGGAGTGATGGTGTCTCTTCTCCTATCCCCGAGCAAGTTCCGTCTCTTCTGGTTGCAATAGAGTCTTCTATTAATACGGATAACGTCGCGCAATCGCCTAGTCATACAGTTCCGCCGGTCATATCCTCTGTTTTGGACCCGTCTAGTGCGGTGGATTCTTCGTCATGTATTGAACAACCTGTAGTTGTTCTCTCTTCTCAGCCTGACCCGTTACCACAATCGGCTCCTCACCCAGCTTGTCGTGGTGAGAGAGAACGTACTCCATCTTCCAGATTGCGTGATTATGTTACTTATAACGCCATCTGCAAAATAGACTCTCATCACGCTCCACCCGTCTCTACATCAATCTCCTCTTCAACGGTTCCTGGTAACTCTTTCTATCCCTTATCTTCTTGTTTATATGATGACCAATTCTCACCAAATCATCGAGTTTTCCTAGCTGCTATTACTGCGGGAATTGAACCGAAACACTATAAGGAAGCTTCGCAGTTACAAGAATGGAATGACGCTATGGGAAAAGAGATGTATTCTCTAAATGAAAATCACACATGGAAAATTGTGGATCTCCCTCCAGGAAAGGAAGCTATCGGTAGTCAATGGGTGTATCGTATCAAATACAATGCTGATGGATCTTTGGAACGTTATAAAGCTCGTGTTGTTGCCCAAGGGAATAATCAAGTCGAAGGGGAAGATTACTTGGAGACATTTGCTCATGTTGTGAAGATTACTACGATTCGTACTTTGTTACGCATTGCTGCTGCAAAAGGTTGGGAAGTGGATCAAATGGATATCAATAACGCTTTTCTTCATGGTGATCTTGATGAAGAAGTGTATATGAAACTCCCATCTGGATTTCGACATCTGCATCCTAACAAAGTATGTTTACTTCAAAAATCGCTTTATGGTCTTAAACAATCTCCTCGATGCTGGTTTAAGAAACTATTAGACGCCCTTCTTGGTTTTGGTTTTAAGCAATCCACGTCTGACTATTCTCTGTTCACTTACATTTGTGGTAGTATCCAGCTGCGTATTCTCATCTATGTTGATGATCTTGTTATTTGCTGCAATAATTCTCAGAAAATGAGTGAGTTTAAAGCCTATCTTGGGCGTTGTTTCTCCAAGAAAGATTTGGGAAAACTAAAGTATTTTCTTGGTTTAGAAGTCAGTCGTAGTCCTGAATGATTTTATCTCTCGCAACGCAAGTATGCCTTGGACATTGTTACGGAAGCTGGTCTTCTTGGTTCGAAACCTGCTTCTACGCCGCTTGAAACGAATCATCTTCTTGCTACCACCGACTCGCCTATCCTTGCTGATCCAACTAAGTATAGGCGTATGCTCGGTCGTCTCATCTATCTCATTAATACTCGTCCCGACCTCTGTTATTCGGTGCATATATTGTCTCAATTTATGCAAAAACCAACAGAGTTTCAATGGGCTTCGGCTCTGTGTCTTGTGCGTTATCTCAAGGGTTCTCTTGGTCAAGGGATTCTTCTTCGATCGTCTTCTGATTTTCAGCTTAATGTCTACTGTGATTCAGATTTTGCGCAATGTCCATTAACTCGTCGTTCACTAAGTGCTTATATTTCCTTTCTTGGTGATTCTCCATTATCTTGGAAGACTAAGAAACAGGATACAGTGTCCCAATCTACTGCTGAGGCTGAATATCGTGCCATGGCCTATGCGTTAAAAGAAATTAAGTGGCTAAAAGGCTTATTAGAAGATCTTGGTATGTCTCATGACAATTCGATTCGTTTGTTTTGTGATAGTACTGCAGCTATTAAAATTGCTGTAAATCCAGTTTTTCATGAACGCACTAAGCATATTGAGCGTGATTGTCATAGTGTTCGTGAAGCAGTTCAATCCGGTTTAATCGTTATGGAGCATGTTCGTACTGACGTTCAACCCGCCGACGTCCTTACCAAGTCTTTGGGTCATGATAAGTTCCATGGTTTGTTGCCCAAGTTGGGTGTTCTCAATCTCCACACTCCAACTTGAGGGGGAGTATTATAGATAACTATGTCTTATGTGATAAGGATTGCATTCATAATATGATAAGGTTTAAGCTCCTATATTCTAGCTTCTTGTATCTATCCTTAGTGTGGATGTGTTGTGTATATAAACTCATGTATAGTCATTGAATAAAACAAGTCAGTTCATACACAAATCTTATACACCGCTTCCAATCATCTAACAACAGAGACCATTCATGGGACGACCACGTGATTTTCCTCACCAAACTATATATTAAATTGCATTATTTTAAACTCGGTTTCGATCATTTGTCTCTGACAAATTCGTTTTTTGCCTTTTTCAGTGGGTGTTTTAGGTTGGACCATTCACTGGAGCTGCACTTGCTGCTCTATACAGCTATACTACCACCAGATTGTCATCAGAGCCATTCCCTTCAAGTCCAGAAGCTAAGTTAAAGCAAGACATCAAGTCCTCTGGTCATGTCTTTAGTTGCTTCTATTGTCAATTCACATGTGTGTATCTATGTAGCCTCTCTTAAATTGTCTAATGCAATCTTTGTCATGTCTTTAGTTGCTTCTATTGTTAATCCACATGTGTGTATCTATTTAGCCTCTCTCAAATTGTCTAATGCAATCTTTGTAAACAAGGCAGAAATCCCCAAAAGTCCAACGCAGAATCCTAAATCCTTCTTGTTTATTTAATCACAAAGGGATTCTTAACTACAAATTATGAATGTCTGGTCATTTTAAATCAAAAGATGGGTAACATGTATATATATATATATATATATATATATATATATATACAATTCAATTCTTTTTTAAGAAAAAAAAAAGAAGTGCGGAAAAAATGCCTTTGAAGAGGTTATGAAGGAGAGAGCAAAAAATTCGGACTACCTTACATTTGGCTAATTTAAAAAAGTTAATTTTCTATTTATATGATTAGGTGATAATACGTGAGATTCGGTCTATACGTTTCTGTATAGTCAGGGGCTAAAAAATTAGCGTTTGACTAGAGATGTTGGTTCTCTTTATTGTTCAAGAAACCATAAAGTCTTTAAGTTAGAAAGATGATGCAATTTCTTATAGAAATACGAGCGAATGAGATTTATAATAAAAGTTTGCTCAGCTCTGTTTAATATTGAATTTGGTATAGCCGTATAGGGAGGGATAATACGAACCAAAATCTATAGAGTTTTAATTAGATTAGGTATTTTAATTGATTTGAAACTCCAACCAAAATCATGTGTTATTTTAGGAAAAACAGCCTATTTTCCCATGACAACTTTCATATGCATATATATGAAATCCAATAGTCTCCATCAATTGAAAATTAAATGTATATATCTCCACCAAATCGAAGTTTCATGTTTATTTGTCCATAACGACGGTATACTATTTGGTTACTGTTTTGAAATCTTTATTTAACCGTTCTAAACCTTTTAAACCGGTTAATATCGATTTATAACCCGATTAACAAAATTAAATTTAAGGAATCATACTTATTCGATCGCAACCTTCATCAGATCTTTATATCCACGATCTTAGTCAAAAGAAAAAAAAACATTTAACCTGTATCTTAATCTCAGAAAACTCTTTATCAAGAATCTTGCTCATCTAGGCAACTATTGAATCAAATCGAACAGTGGGAGAGTTTAGCACCGGTGGTGGCGGAAAACCGAATCTTGCATTGGTGAAAAAACAGAGTCATGCGGCGTCTCCGGTGGTGATTGGTGATCATCTGCTCGAACTTGGAATCCTAATCTAAGTCTAACCCACAAGTCAAACCTGCGTTTTCCAGCGATTCGGGTCTCTTTCTTGTAAATGTTGTGAAATTTGTAATCATTTTGCTCTGAGTTTCGGTTTCGTTGATCTAAATCGGTGAAGAAAGTGATATGGGGTTTTAGTAAACAGAAATTCAAACCATTTTCGGTTTGGTTCCGTTTCGATGGCGTTGTTCCAAATATTCTTCTCTTTAAAAAAAACTCCGGATTGGCTTGTCGACATCTCAGAACGTGTCTACTCTCTGTTTGTTCAATCATAAGAGCATTTCAAAAAAGAAATGAACTTTCCATTACATAATATTTTGGTCTCACATGATAATTTCAGCTTTGTGGTTTAACTCCATTGTTACACCATTTCTTTCAATCTGAAGGGGAAGCATTACAGAGGAGTGAGATAGAGGTCGTCTCTTTTTCTCTGATAACAAACATCATTTGGGAATTTGATAATAGTGGGGAGATTTTAGACAGTGCAAATGAAACATTTGGGAATTTTAAAGATTTCTTTGCTCAATTTCTCGTCAGAGGAGACGAAAAAGATAACCGGAGTTTGAGTTTCAATTGTGTTTCTCGTTCGGTTTAATTTTGGTTTTTCGGTTTACTTTTTGTTTTTTTGGTTCTGTGTCGGATACCGAACCAAAATTGATTTGAGAGACAAATAGACATTTAACTTTTAACTCATGGATATTGATGCGGATGTAAACTATTGGGCTCTATATATGTGTATGTGAAAGTTGTCGTGGAGAAATATACCGTTTTTCCGTTATTTCAATTTTAAGATTTTTTGTGATGTTGATATAGTTTTGTGATTTCTAATTGTACATATACTTGGCTAAAAAGATGAAATATAAACTGATACACTAAAATAAAAGTTTAATAATCTTAAATATCTCATAGTTATTTAGAAATTCTTCTCAAAACCAAGTACTGTAAATCCATATAAATTTTAAAAACCAAATAAAGTTTTTTCGATTTGAGAAATTTTTAGAATACATGAACCATTTTTTTTTTCTATGTCTCGATTAAGTTTAATTGTAGTAACATTTGAATTAATTTATGGAGGATTGTATACATTTCTAACCAAGACTTGAGAGCTAGGCCCTTTAACTAAAAAGTAAATCACGCTTAAAAATACACATAACAACAACAAAATCTGCGTGTCGTTTTTTGTAATTACTCAACTTAACCGGTTCCGTTTCAACATTCGTTTTCTTATACGAAACAGAGACAACAAAACACGACCAACCATAGCTATTCACTTTATTTGTCCAACATGCAACTTGTAATTTATCACAATATCTTTATATATTTCCACTTTAACTAACACTAATGGTGGATGATGATAAATCGATAATAATACATTGTACTTCCTCTTTTCTTAAAACATAAAACTTTACAAAAAAAAAATTGTTCCACAGAGATAGAGTTTTTACTGTTTTCTATGCACTTTTACAAATTCCAAAATAAATAATGAAATACTATTGGTTAAACTTTATTGAAAACTGTAAATCGTAAAAATCAATGTGTTTTCTGGAAAGTATAATTTTGTCTTTGTTTCCATTTTTTAATGGATGATACAAATTTTCATTTTTTTTTTCTATCTAAAAACTAAAAAACCATTTTTATTGTGATTTCTTCTCCACCTTTCACTCTACTCTCTCTCTCTATCTCTCTGTCTTTGAAACAACAAAGACTCTTTTTTCTTCAAGCTCTGTGTTTCTAAGTCAACAATGGCTAGTACTGTTACAACAAGGTTACTGAAGAGAAATACAATCCCCTGCATTAGTCACACCGTAAAGAAGCTTTTCTCCACCGTTGGATCTCCTTCTTTCGTTGAAAGACTCAGAAATCTCCCTAAAGATTTCCCTTCTACTAATGCCAAACGTGATGCTTCTCTGGTAAAAATCATGATCTGGGTTTTAGTTAAGTTCACAACTTTTGGATGTAAGATTTTATTTGTTGTTTGTGTAGCTTATTGGAAGAACACCACTTGTGTTTCTCAATAAAGTTAGTGAAGGTTGTGAAGCTTATATTGCAGCTAAGCAAGAACATTTCCAACCTACTTGTAGCATCAAAGACAGGTAATTGTATCAAATCTTAATCAAAGAACATAACTCTATTTAGTAATAATCATAAGTAAAGAGTGTTGGTTTTGTTGTCTATAGGCCAGCTTTAGCCATGGTTGCAGATGCAGAGAAGAAAAAACTTATCACTCCTGGAAAAGTAAATCATCTTTTTGATTGAATCTTAGATTTGAAATGTGGAGTAGATTGTTTGAGTTGATGGTTTTTTTTTTTCAGACTGTGTTGATAGAGCCAACTTCAGGGAACATGGGTATAAGTATGGCTTTTATTGCTGCAATGAAAGGGTATAGAATCATAATGACTATGCCTTCTTATACGAGTTTGGAGAGGAGAGTGACTATGAGATCGTTTGGTGCTGAGCTTGTACTTACTGATCCAGCTAAAGGAATGGGTGGGACTGTTAAGAAAGCGTATGATCTACTTGAGAACACGCCTGATGCGTTTATGTTGCAACAATTTGCTAATCCAGCAAATACTCAGGTATATTTACTTGAATGTTAGATTAGAATCTCTTTTTTTCAGTTTCACATTTTGATGTTTGGAGTATTTGATGTAGATTCATTTTGATACAACTGGTCCTGAGATTTGGGAAGATACGCTTGGGAATGTCGATATATTTGTGATGGGAATTGGTAGTGGAGGAACAGTCTCTGGTGTTGGACAATACCTTAAGTCTAAAAACCCCAATGTCAAGGTGATTTGTTTATGTTCTGAAGAAGATATCTTGCGAATATCGAAAAAGAGATTGCTTTTTTGATCAGTAAGGTCTTGCAAATGTTTAGATATATGGAGTGGAGCCTGCAGAAAGCAACATACTTAATGGTGGCAAGCCAGGTATTGAATCTTTACACTTTTTATTCATTCTTTGATTCCTCGTGGTCTAATGGAAGATCCGAGTTTTTGCGGTTTCTGATGTGAAGAGTTGTGAGATTTGAGTTAGGTCCACATGCTATTACTGGCAATGGGGTTGGATTTAAACCGGATATCTTGGATATGGATGTTATGGAGAGCGTTCTTGAGGTAATGTATAATGCTTTTTCGTATTGTATCAACTTTTTTTAAAGGTTATGTTTTGAGAATATGTGTGTGATCGGAACAGGTTACTAGTGATGATGCTATAAAGATGGCTAGAGAGTTGGCATTGAAAGAAGGCCTCATGGTGAGTTTTTTTGGAGATTACATAGATAAATTGGTTTGATTGTTTTTCTGGTTCTAACGATGCAAATATAACTTATAGGTTGGGATATCGTCGGGTGCTAACACCGTGGCAGCGATTAGACTTGCGAAAATGCCGGAGAATAAAGGAAAACTCATTGTGGTAAGAGGGGAAAAAAACTGTTCTTGAGTTATGTTTTGATAATGGTAGAGATTTGATTTTGTTTGTTTATAAACAGACGATTCATGCGAGCTTTGGAGAGAGATACCTCTCTTCTGTTCTGTTTGATGAGCTGAGGAAAGAAGCAGAGGCGATGAAGCCAGTTTCAGTGGACTGATTTGGTTAAGGAGCAAAAAGATTGTGACACAGCCTATCAAGAAAAATGTGTCATCTGTAATATGTTTGTTTTATATTAATGTTGGATATTGGAAGAATAATTATGTTAATGTTGAATATTGAAAATAAAATTTGAAAATAAGACTGAAGAGTCTGATCAGTTTAAGCAAGAATATGAAATGAGAAGGATAAAACAGGCAAGTGTATGTGTGTATGTGTCTTGCTTTTTGTCATTTGGTTTACTAATCGAAACAAGAGTCTCTAAACAAGCAGGATCAAGGATTGGACATCAATGAGGTTTGTGTGGTTCATCTTCTGGTTTTACTTTAATTGATCATATCATAATGATTCACTTATTGCTGCTACACACATTACAAGAACTTGATAGACAAGAACCACTCATGGATGAAATAGATACTAAGGCTAAACAACACTTCTCCTTGATTTTGTTTATGTATAACAGACTGTTCATGCGAGCTTCGGAGAGAAGTATCTCTCTTCTGTTCTGTTTGATGAGCTGAGGAAAGAAGCAGAGGAGATGAAGCCAGTTTCAGTTGATTTGGTTTTGTTTGGTTAAGGAGCATAAAGATTGTGACACAGCCCACCAATAAAAAGTGTCATGTGTAATATGTTTGTTTTATATTAATGTTGGATATTGGAATAATAATTATGCTAATGTTGAATATTGGAAATTAAAAAAAATTATATATATGGCTTAGGACATCAATGAGGTTTGTGTGGTTTTATCTTATGGTTTTACTTCTTTATTGATCATGTTATAGTGATTCATTTACTGTTATGTACATTACATAAATTGGATAGACAAGAACCACTAATGGATGATATAGATACAAATGTTAATCAACACTTGTTTTTGATCAAGTTTTCTTTAAAACCGGATCGTTTTTTCTTTAAAACCGAATCATGTTTACCATTTCTTGATTTGGTATGCATATATAATTCAGATTGACAAGGCAACTACTGACTTGAAAAACACCAATATGAGACTCAAAGATATTGTAACAAATGTGATCAAACACACATATTCCTCTGAGATCGAGATCGAAGCCAATCTCATCATTCGATATTATTAACCTCGTTTGTTTTCTATCTTAATTCCAGCTAAGATCAAGCCGTAACTTCTGCATTGACATCATATACTCTTGGGAATCGCTGCCTTCATTTACAAGAAAATCTCCTTTTTTGCTCACTCTTGCCACTATAGAGTTCGAGATTTTGATAAAATCTTGCTTCATCTTCCTTTTCTTTATTTGATGATTTTGCAGCTCGGTGAAGTGAATAGCTGGTGATGCATGAGACGCTAAATACATACACATAGAAACATGTTTATGTTTATCTTCATTTCTCATATGCATGTGTATTTTAACAAATTTTATATTAACATTTGTTTGCATATGGTGCATACTCCATCTGTTCGTAGAAGATAAAAACTTTACAAAAAAAATTTTGTTCCAAAAAAATAGAATTTTTACTGTTTTTTATGTACTTTTACAAATTTCAAGACAAATACTCAAACACTATTGGTTAAACTTTATTGAAAACTGTATTTCGTAGAAATCAATGCGTTATCTTAATAAGTGTGCATAACCTTAAACATCTATCTTTAAGGAACGGAGGGAGTATTACTATTATATCTATGGGGGCTACTCTACGACCTAACTCAAATTGCATTGTTGTTACTGATTGATAAAAAGTCTAGAGTCTATTATAAAAGTAGATTGTCTAGTACATAAAAATCTAGACTAGTCATGATAAATTATAGATGGTGTGATATGTAATTGTCATGTTTTCAATCATTACAAAAATAGTAAATCCACATACCCCATTTTTCACCAACCCACTTCAATTTTTGTTTGTCTTCACCCACTTCAATTATTATCGAAGGCATGTATTTTTCCTACCAAATTACAGTCTCATGTGCAGTAAAATGCTGTGTAAACATACGTATACTATTCTCAATTATCAAGAGATAGTATTCCAGAACATTAGGAACAGAACTCATTTCACTTTTTTCCTCTTTAGTTTTTATTTATTTATAATACGAATGCAGAATATCAACCAAAAAAAAGTATGAACGGAATAACATTGGTTCTATTTAAGACCGTTTAAATTTCTGATAATTTATTTTTTAAGCAAGCTATATTTTAATTTTTTAAACTTCTAAACTGTTGAATTTTTGGTTAGCAATACAATACGAACCGGTTTAATCACAATATGTCATAACTAGAATTGTAATAAATAAACCAATGGTCGGATTTCGAGATTTTTGCTAGTATACATTTTTAATGAAATAAAAACATTATTGAATTAATTATTACGTTTGAAATTGACTGATCGATCTGCAGACCAAGCATGTTACCAGATTCTGCCTTTACGCATTACCATGATCCACTGAATTTAGATCTTTTTGGTTAAATCTAGAGATAAAAGGTGAGACTGAATTTTAAAACATTTCTTACCATAACTACACTTGTTTTTTTTTTACAGATATGGTCACTGGTCAGAGACAAGTACTGACAAGATCTTAACTACTCCTGGTTAAAAATATACATTAATGTATTGCTAACCCTCATAATTAAACAAAACAGCATTAGTTACTATAAATAGAAATTTAAGGCCATAACTTCTAATCTACACATAATACACTTTCATAAGATTCAAAGCTAGTAAGGGTTTTGTTTTCAAATCTAGAGCTCAAATCTTTCTTTCTTTTTAAGTTAAACTTGGATTTGGTTTCGATTTAGGATTTCGAAATTATAAAGAAGCTTCTTTTACTTTTTATAAAGTAAACAATCTATTTTAATTGTGCTATATGATCATGTTTATTGCTAATCTCATTTATATAATTTATTTGCATAAAGCTGCAATTGCATCATGCAACTAAACACTATATTCCTTTTTGTCTAATGCAAACTCATATAGTCAAATAATGCGGTTAAATGTTGAATTAGTGTCTAAAACTTTTAACAGTTAAAAAAATTCACTAAATGAAAAACAATCGCAACGTCTAGCTGAAAATTTCAGCCGATGTCATCTGCGATAGACAAACAAACAAGCAAACACACATAAAAATATGACAAATCTAATATAACTTTTTAAAAATTTGGATTTGTTTTCGATTTTCGAATTATAAGACATTTCTTCGACTTTTTTTTCTTTGAAAAAAAAAATTGGATTTCTTTGACTTTTTTCGAATTATAATTTTTTAGACATTTATTTGACTTATAAAGTAAATAAGGGATAATTTGCCCAATCGCCTAAAAAAAAATTAAAAAAAAAATTATAACTAAATAAGTAACCAAATACCCTAAATCTAGTGGTTAATATTTGGCCACATGGGTTAATTTTGGTTATTTATTTAGATATAATTTTTTTTTGGTTATTTAGCAAATTCACCCAAGTAAATAATCTACTTTTGTCTAACGTGACAAAAAAAGAGAGTAAATAATCTACTTAATTTTGGTTATATGATACTCTTCATTGCTCAACTCATTCATATACACATAAAAAAGCGTGGCAAATCTCTAATGTTAGAAACGGTAAAAACAAAAAAAACAAGTTCAAAAGTACAAAGGTTAAAAAGTAAAAAAAGTCAAAACAAAAAAAATACAGACAAAACACAAAAGTTCTTCTATAACTCCGTGACCAAAGGAGGACTATACTCGCCGTGAAAATCATGAACACCAGAAGCAATCCATAACCTTTGATTAAACTCTTCTTGCATCTCTTCCGGAACAAAAGCTGTTCTACAAAGCGGACATGTTTTCTGATCATGATCCATCCAACGGTCAAGACAACTTCGATGAAAGATATGTCTACAGTTTCTCAACCACCGAATCTCTTGGTCTCCTTCGAATTCGTTTAAACAAACCGCACAATTCTCCGGTAGTTCTTCACCGGAGTTTGTAACTTCTTTGAATTTAATAACCGGTAAGATCTCACGGATTAAAAGAGCTGAGAAAGGTGAGCGGATTTCGGGTATTCGGGTCGGGTACGAAGTGTAATCGGGCCAGTTTTGATCGATTTCAAGAAAATCTGAAAGACCTATGAATTTGAAGATAGAGAAGACGATTGTTCTTATGAAACCTAGAATCGATAGTGTTTGTACGAAAAGCTTTGGGAGGAATACTTCTGTGTAACCTACGGGAAAACCCATTGAAGAAGCTTTAGGGTTTTTTAGTGAGAGAGAAATTTAAAGTTGAGTTTTTTAATATACAGAGGAGAAGGTTTTGGTTTTTTTATAGAGCAGAGGAAGAAGATGATGTAAAACGATGTCGTTTTAGGTTTGATAGAGTTACTGACAGTGATGTTTGTTATGTTACTGTGTTTGATGAGGAAAGTAATTAAAAGGAGATGTGATTGGTTTGTGAGATGGTGTTATGTCACCAATAATGTTTTTAATTTTGATTCGGTGCGTGCGTGTCTACTGTAATACCTTGTTTATAAATATTTGCAAGTTGCACGATGATCGGCACACGTGGTACGTGCGGTTGATAGGAGATATTGATGTGGATGGGGAATTAATTTTTTTTATTTTTGTTAATTGTTAATATTTTTTTTATTTTTTTATATCAAATGATTAAATTTTTTGTTGGATTCGTGGTATTATTTAACACGTGAAATTTACGCTGTGCAATAGGAAAATTCGGTTACATTCTCGATAATATATACTCCTTCTTTTTGTTCCTAAAAAATAAAAAAAAATTTTAAAAAATTGTTCCAGAAAGATAAATTTTTTACTGTTTTCTATGCACTTTTACAAATTTCAAAACAAATACCGAAATACTATTGGTTAAACTTTATTGAAAATTGTAAATCATAGAAATCGATGCGTTTTTTTGATAAATATGTATAACCTTAATCATCTATCATTTTGGAAAAGAGGGAGTAGGACATTTATTTTCATAAGAGGGAAAAATATAGCACTAGTCATGATCTTTAATAACAAATGTGGTAATTTGATAAAGAAAGATCACACGTTAAAAGAAGAATCGAACGGCTAAGATTCGTTACGTGAATCACACGTCAAAATGAGGTTTGATGTTTAGTCTCTATTAGCATTTACTGAGATTTTGCTTGTTCCTTTCATTTCTATTTAACTCGATAACAAAAGGATAATATGTATTAAAAATGACAAATTATTTCGTTATTAAAAATGACAAGCTAAGTAGCTACCTCTTAAGTGGTCTTGTTATTTAATTATTTAGCAAGTTTAAACATTTTTTCTTGAGATTCTATGTTGATTTCGGTTGAGGTGTATATAACAACGACATACTATATATATATAATCTTACTAGCTCTATAAAACAATTCAATGCTCTTGTTTTTGGGTATCATTATGTTGGGCATAAGTTTAGCAAAATTTATCATAATGTGTTTGAATAGGCCGAAAATATATTCATTACTATTATTATCTATAAGAACTTTTGGGCACTATCGTTTCGATTTGTTTTGATTACTTGTAATCTTGATATGTAATGATAAATTTAAGTGAAATTTATCGGTTACAAAAGAAAAAGGCATTAGGTCGAGTAAAACATGACAAAAGCAAAAGTTAATAAATTTTAAAACGAAGAAAGTAAAGAGGAAACGAGAGAAGAGTGTGAGTGTGGGTCATGGAGCTTTAAAGAGAGGGAATAGAGATGATTAATAAAGAAGAATCAATCAATCTTATCTATACCCCTCTAATTCGAAAACGATATATATAAAATTATATAACAAAAAAAGAAGAAAAGTCCATTGTTTAACTGAGTGGTGTGGGTCGGAGAAAATATAGGAGACAAGTCGTCGGTGGTAATGATCCTTCCACCAACCGGCAATGGTTCATGGCTCTACTATGATCGGAGAAATGTCGTTTTTGTAATGACAATATATGTTTATGATCGCTATCTAAAATTGTATTTTAAATATCAAGTGTTAGTAGTCTAATATTATTAGTGTATGGAAAAAATTCAGAAGATGCACAACATTCACATACGATTACATTTTCAATCTTATAGACTCTTAGTATTATTAGATTTTGCTATAGGAGACTCGATGACACATAAGAATCATATATAAATGATAAAATTGAAGATTTTGTATTATATTCATGAAGTTATGGTTCTTAATTATATTCACACTTTTCCAGCCAAAGCATAATTTTAGTATAGTATGATGCCATGAAACATTTTTTGAAAGTAAGAAAAAAGTATTCTAAAAATTCCACGAAAACACACAAAAAATATCGAAACTCATTAAAGTATGCAACGTTATTGTTGTTGATATATAATCTAAATCATTTAAAGTCATTTTTGATAAGACGTATAGTACTATAATAAAACACATTAATATGTATATACAGTACATATACTTAAATTGTGTTATTATACAGTATACCAATAATACACACATGTACTTAATAAATGCTTGCATATACACAATTAATATGTCACGACATTAAAACCAAATTTCTTTGATATAATTCAACTACTCACCGAACATACATGTTTTAGTGTAATATTATACGACAAAATAAAAACATGCAAATTGTCAATTACCAATAGGTCCAAACAAAAAAAAAGCTCTAAAACGATAAGGGAAACGAAATAGGGATGGAGATTGAAGTGTTGATTTGGAAGTGTTATAATGAGTCCGAGACAGTCACATGGCCCCAATTGCTTCCATGCCTTTCATCTTCTCCCACACTTCTCTTTGTCATGTCACTGTTTAATTGTAGTTACTCGCACCATCTCTTTCTTTGGTCCCATCGTTCATGATACGAATATACTTGATTGACTCTTTCTTTGTTTCTTTGTTATACACTAAATTTGCTTGTACTATATAATCACCAATTAGATCCAATATTGATCAGATAATGTTTTGGTGGAGTATGAGGTTCAATCACTACTTTACGGATATATATTTGAAACAAATAAAATTTAGTTATATATGGTACTATATGATCTCAACTTGATCCAATATTTGATTAGATTATGTTTCGGTGGAATATGAGGTTCAATCATCACTATATATATTATTGTACCAAACAATTTTTTTAGATAAAAGTCATGTGTGGAGAAAAAGTCTCTACATCGAAAAAGATAGAAATATATACTTGACTAATATATAAGAGATATAGGTCTCTTCATTAATTCACAATTGATTTTCCGTTAAAAATCCGTGAAATTTAATATGATATCATAGCTCAACATACGTCGTCTCATTAATCAAGCTCATACAATGATCCGATCATGCTCATTAATTGATGATCCAAAGAGAAGTTAAATTCCTCGACCTAAGTAGATCATTTATCTTGAGGGAGTGTTATGAATTATGTCGAGATTAATTGCTAGAAGAGTAATTTTCAAAGAGGTTATGGAGAAAAGATCACACATCAGAAAGATGAAAAGAAACTTTACTAATATCTAAAAGACATTGATCTTTCTACTAATTGTCAATTAATTTTGAACTGGAAACTTATGAACCTTAGCGTCATGCCAACATTTTTAAAAATTATTTGGTTAACCGAGAGTCTTAGATCGACACTCCTTCCAAATAAAGTTTTCTTTTTTGAAAATAACCCTAGTCTTTGAAATGCAAAATTTTATAAATATACCATGGCTAGTAGAGTTACCTAGATTTGGTCTAATATACAATTTCTAATACACTATTATTGGTTCATGTATTCTGTTAGGAACATGTCCAATTGTCCATATAACATTATCTAAATGGTGTTGCATTGCATGTGTAGCGTTGGAAAATAAGATTAGGTATTGAAAATTATTTGTGAATGAGAAAAAAAGAAAACGCCAATTAGTGTCTCCCTAATCACGAGTGCTTTACATATGTGATTCATAGTTTTGTTTCCTCTAAAATGGGGATGGCTTTAAAAAAGAAATAGATGTATGATTCGCTATAATAAGATTTTATTATACCAAAATAAAATAAAATAAAATAAGATTTGATTGATAGATTAAACAATGATGTTTATAGATACTTAATAATTTTGGTAGTGAGTTGTATACTTAGATCTCGTCTTGTCTTTCTCCTAAATGTCACATGGTACCACTTCATGTACATCTTTTGACTGGTACCACCCCATGTTTTTGCTTTTAAATTGGAAATAAAAATGCGTTTAATTTGTAGAATGTACATAAAATAACGTCCCGAAAATTCGTATTTAATTTGTAGACGGCCCATAATTTTTCTTGTAAAAATTTAAAACCCAAAAGAAATGGCCTGTTTCTATGATTTTTTAGCCCAATCACTTGGAATACTAATTCATAGTATGGTGACACTTGTGTAGTTGTGTTGGAATAGAGAATCTAAGATATGGTCGGAAGAATGTGACACGTGTAGATGAGTTGACCAATGAGGAAACACACTACGTTATCCATTGAGATAAACCAGATAAGCAGAATCCAGTTTTGTAATCAAAGATCTTTATAGTTTATTATACATCACTCCTTTGTTTCTTCTTCTTCTCCTAACACACTTTGAGTCTTGAAGGTCAATAACATTGAAAAACAATGGCTTCTCTTTGTGCTTCTTCTGCCGTCGCCGCCATTTCTTCTCCAAGGTAAACTCTTCTTATCAATTACCATCATTTACTATATAGCTAATGCCTAATGGGATTCAAATCATTGTGATTAGTTTAATCCTAATACTGATCTTGATAAGAATATGATTGAGGTTGTGACTAAATTCTTAGATTTATTATATTGTATGATATACATATACATATGTGTGTGTGTGTGTGTGAGAGAACTTTGCAGTGTGCATGTGTGAGTTGTTGTAAAAGATTAGTGATCCATTTAGATTTAAGGATAACCATTGTGCTATTATTTTCTGTGTAATTCTAACAATGATCTTGACTAAAAATATGATTTTATTCATGGTACTTGATGTGGTAATCTTATTGAGGTTGTTACTAGATTTTTAGATGTATTTATATTTGTATGATGTATATTGTGCAGTTTCTTGGGTGGGAAGAAACTGAGGCTGAAGAAGAAGTTAAGTGTTCCAGCTGTTTCCAAGTCGACTGCATCGGTGCGCGCCGTCGCAGCAGATCCCGATAGACCAATCTGGTTCCCCGGAAGCACTCCTCCAGAGTGGCTTGACGGTAGCCTCCCTGGTGACTTCGGTTTTGATCCTCTTGGTCTTTGTAAGTTTTATTTTTTCTTCTCCCTTTAACCCTATATTATAACAACTTTTTGTTGTTGCTAAGACTATTTTTATAACTACTTTATAACATTTTAAGACTATTTCGATAACTTCCTAACAAAAGTAGGACACATATGGCAGCATCTGACCCGGACAGTCTAAAATGGAACGTACAAGCAGAGCTAGTTCACTGTCGATGGGCAATGCTAGGAGCCGCCGGGATATTCATCCCAGAGTTCCTGACAAAGATCGGAATCCTCAACACTCCATCGTGGTACACGGCCGGAGAACAAGAGTACTTCACGGACAAAACCACACTCTTTGTCGTTGAACTCATCTTGATCGGATGGGCGGAAGGACGTAGATGGGCCGATATCATTAAACCCGGTAGTGTCAACACTGATCCAGTCTTCCCAAACAACAAGCTTACCGGTACAGATGTTGGTTACCCGGGTGGGTTATGGTTTGACCCGTTGGGTTGGGGATCCGCTAGCCCGGCTAAGCTGAAGGAGTTAAGAACTAAAGAGATCAAGAATGGAAGGTTGGCTATGTTGGCAGTGATGGGTGCTTGGTTCCAACATATCTACACTGGAACTGGTCCTATTGATAATCTTTTTGCACATCTTGCTGATCCCGGTCACGCCACTATCTTCGCTGTAAGTTGGATCCTAATCAAATCGTTTTTTTTTTACGTTTTAACTCATTAGTTTTCTTTCGTTTGATAAACCGTGGAAGTTCTGGATATTTGACTAGGTTTTGTGTGTTTGTTATAGGCTTTTACACCAAAGTGAGAAGACGAAAGAAGGGGAAGATTTTGGGAGGAGAATGCGTTTGTGTGGATCATGTTTGTACAAATATCGTTATGGAACTTAATCTATTATGTGTTTTATATAAATTGTGGTCGAATGCAAATTAGAATTCGCCGTAACTCGATCTTTTCCTGACTAAATGCTTATAACTTTGCTTCTACATTTCCATTTGCATCTTCAATTTATTTCATGAGAATGAAACAAATGTTACAAGTATAACCACTGCTAATTACATACAATTAAAAAACCATTTGGATATTAACCAAGTTCATTATGAAAATTGTGTAAAGTTCTAGCCTAATCAAATTATAGAAGAAGGAAAACAATGTCAATATTTAGCGAATTGGAAAGACACTGAGGAGCTGTTTTTAGTTATAATTGATACATTACACATACCTCTTGTAATATAGAGAGAGGTCCACTAGTTGAGTTATCGTATATGTTCATGAACCGATTGCTTATGTACATATAACGACATTATTCATTTAAAAAAAATGTAAGCATTAAAATGGGTTAAATAAACCCTTTTAACACAAAGTAGCAAGAAAATAAAAAGATACTAGTAACCACTATGATATGATTAGATAGGTTAAACAAAATTAAAGCCATTAAATGGTGATTTTTTTTTTTAATGGCCGGGAGATGACTCTTCCGTTTTTTATTTAAAACTTAAAACAATTACAAACCAATTTGTTTTGTTTGAGGCGGTCCATGGACATCATCTCCCAAGATTGAAACAACAATCTGGAGCATACATTAAAAAATGAAAACCTAACGGTAAAGAAAAAACATAGTTCGCTAAACTATCAGCTAGACGATTCGCTTTACTATATACATGAGACACCCGGACTATCCAGTCCTTTGATAGAAAACCATGGCACAAGCGTACCATGAAATGGTGATGGTAATATGGGTCGTTTAACAAAGCCCATTAATCTCATCTGTACAAATCCGGTTTGCATAAGAAGAAATTAAACCGATTAAATTCCGTAAAATTAAATTCCGGTTCATATTAACCGGTCGGTCTAATTGTTTTTTTTTTGTCACCATTTCAATTCCATTCATGCTTCGTTTATGGATCTGTGAGATCCATCTTCTTCTTCCTCTCTTCGTGCGATTCTATGATCTCTCAGATCCATTGTAGATAGAGAGAGATACACAAGAAGCTAAAGATGTATATGGCTTATGGATGGCCACAAGTGATTCCATTAGAAGCAGGATCGTATCCTTCTTCTCAACGAATCGTGTACCTTAAGCTCTCTGGAAAGTTATTGCTTGTTGTTTCTCCTTCTCATTTGGAGCTTTGGGGTGCTTCTCAGGTTTACTTGCTTAATCCATTTCTGTGTGATTTCGTAATTACGGTCTAGTTTTTTCGTTATCTGATTGGTTTTTGTTTTGTGTGGATATAGCAACGAGTGAGATTGGGTAAGTATATGAGAGATGAGAAGTCTGTCAGAGAAGAAGGAGAGAATTTACAAGCTGTGTGGAGTCCTGACTCTAAATTGATCGCTGTTCTTGTAAGTTCTTAGTGTTAGCTACTTGGTTAGTCTATATCAGTGTTTCTCTAGCTGAGAATTGATTGATTTGGGTTAAAGATACTTACTTCTTATGTGTAATGGTGAGGATATTAAACCCTTTTGGAAGCTTGATGATAACAGAGATTTTTAAGTCTTTCTCATTTCTTTAGTAGTATCTTGTTTGAAATCTGTTTGATCAATAGTGTATGTTTTTGTATGTATTCTCACCATTTTTGTTTTCTGGTTTTGATTCAATTTGCAGACAGAATCATTCTTCCTTCATATATATATGATAAAGTTTACGGATAAAGGAATAAGAAGTGGAGAGAGACTACCATCGGAGTTGAGTTTTGCAACTATATCACTATTGTTAAGTGAGGAGGTTCCTTTTGTTGGGAAGGACTTGTCTGTGTAAGTGTTTTTTCTGTACGTCTCTCTGCCGAGCCCAATATTTACGCTATGAGTCGATATAGTAATGTTTTGAGATTAGAAATGTAAGGTGGATTCTTTCACTCTCTCTGTGCAGGAGCAATTTTGTGAGGGACAGTAAAACTATGCTTTTGGGACTTTCTGATGGATGTTTATATAGTATTTCCTGGAAAGGAGAGGTAATGTTAGATCTTTCTCATCTGCATTGTTCTTGGGTGTTAGTCATTGTAGCTTTGCTAGTGTAAGACTACTGATTTTAATTTTTTTGTTTGTTTTGTAGTTTGGTGGAGCTTTCAGTATTGGTTCCCCTCCTTCTGATAGCAATGATGATAGAATCTTGTCTCACACTCTAGGTAATGGGCTAGTTTCTGGAGTAGCTTCAGCAACACCTGCATCTGATGATAAAATCTCAAGAAAATCGGCTATTGTTCAGCTGGAACTCTGCACTCGTTTGAAGTTATTGTTTGTGTTAACTTCTGATGGTCAGCTAGTGGTATGCTCTGTAAATAGGAAAGGTTTAAAGTACACCGAGAGCATTAAAGCTGAGAAGAAGTTGAGTGTTGATGCTGTTTGTGTATCAGTGGCTTCAGAACAAGAAATTATTGCTGTGGGTACAAGAAAAGGGATGGTGGAATTATATGATATCTCACAATCGATCTCTCACTTACGTACAGTTTCTTTGCATGACTGGGGGTAAGTAACTAGTTACTATGATACACAGCATCTGGGGTATATTCTATTTTGTTTTGACGGATTTTTTCTTTCAATATTAGTTTGGGAAGGTTTGGGTATTCCTCTTCATCTGAATAGTTCTAACTCCGGTGTTGTGTAAAGACCATAATATTTTACTATAACTGGAAATTTAGATGCCTTCGGTAATTCTCATACTTAAGTAAGGATCCAGAAGTGCCAAATGGTTTATCCCAGTACACCTAAGCTGATCTATTAAAGATTTTCAAATTTACTTGTGTTTCTTTCATGCCCTAGATATCTTAGGTACATCGTTGATAACACTGTTTTGAAACTTGCAGTTATTCAGCGGATTACACTGGGCCTGTCAATAACATTGCATGGACGCCTGATAACTCTGCTTTTGCAGTTGGTTGGAAGTTGAGAGGACTTGCAGTTTGGTCTGTTTCTGGATGTAGATTGATGTCAACTGTCCGCCAAATTGGACTGAGTTCTGCTTCTTCCCCTAAAATTAACCCAAACCAAGATTATAAATACGAACCACTGATGAATGGTACTTCAGCCATCCAGTGGGATGAATATGGATATAGACTATTTGCTACAGAGGAGGCATCTTGTGATAGAATTCTTGCATTTTCTTTTGCAAAATGTTGCTTAAACAGAGGAGTTTCAGGAAAAACTTATGTTCGTCAGGTGATGTATGGTGAGGATAGATTACTTATTGTTCAGGCAGAGGACACTGACGAGCTTAAGCTTTTACATCTAAAACTTCCAGTTGAGTATCACAAAATCCATTATCCCCTCTGCTCCTTCGCCGTATCACTTCTTGAAATAATTTGGTTATATTTTTTTTCTTGGTCCAGGTTTTGTATATCACCCAAAATTGGCCTGTTCAACACGTGGCAGCTAGCGAGGATGGGCAATACTTAGCGGTTGCTGGTTCACGTGGTGTAATTTTGTATGACGTTAGAAATAAGAAATGGAGAGTATTTGGAAATATCAGCCAAGAACAAAAGATTCATTGCAAGGGTTTGTTATGGTTGGGGAAAATTGTCGTAATTTGTAACTACATCAAAACTTCTGAGACTTCTGAGACGTAAGGCCCAATCTATATTATTAGTTTAGAATTTATGATTCACTGGCTATATTTATTAATTTTTACGAAAGAGAGGAAGTGCTTTTTAGTAGAAATGTGTTCTTTCTGACTTTTTTTATATAGCATTATTGTGGTTAGTATTCGGGGCATTTCATCTTTTGAATGTTGTCTAATTCACTTGGTGTATGTTTTTAATTATTGCAGATATGAACTACTTTTCTACCCAAGAGATCACCTTGATCAGATCTCTTTACTTTGTAGTAAAGTGCTACCTGGCAAACCAATGGTGATGGATGTTTACCAGGATTATATACTCGTATCTTATCTTCCGTTTGTCATCCATGTATACCATGTGAAGATATATGGTGAACTGAACCGTGTAAGCAAACCAAAACCATATCTACAGGTAGTTAGATATTTCGGTTCATTTCTTGTACCTCCAGTAGACATGCGCAAAAGTACTTTTTAAACTTCCATGTTAGTGCTTGAGTTGCTTTTTATGCACCTTAAAGTGATAAAATGACAAACAGCTTTCCACAGTAAGAGAGCTGTCCATCATGACTGCAAAGAGCCATCCAGCTGCAATGCAATTTGTTCCTGACCAGCACCCGAGAGAACGTGAGTTGGATAATGATCATATGTCTTCTGATCTGTCAGACAGGGAACCCTCAAGGTAATCATCGATAGAGCAGAACATCCATTTCATTTTATGCTGTCATTCTAAATGCCTTTGTGATCTTCATAGATGTCTTATACTGCGGAAAAATGGGGAGCTTTCGCTTCTTGATTTGGTTGATGGACGAGAGAGAGAGCTTACAGACTCAGTTGAACTATTTTGGGTAACGTGTGGTCAATCAGAGGAAAAGACAAATCTCGTCGAGGAAGTCTCTTGGCTAGATTATGGGCATCGAGGAATGCAGGTAATTCTTCTGACTGGTTTTGATCCTTTTCTTCGTACTTTCTTGATTTTGTTTCACGCCGAGATTCTCTATTACAGGTTTGGTATCCTTCTTTAGGGGATGATCCTTTTATGCAAGAGGATTTCTTGCAGGTATGCATGCTACTAGAGTCCATTTTTTACTATCAATAGCATACGTGACAGAAGCATGTCTTTCTGTTGCAACAATTATTATTTCATGACATTTACATGCAAACACATCCCCCCTTTTATAGTGTTTACTTTTTTTTACTTGTCTATCAACTCAATGCGGTTTTATGTTACATCCTTTAGTTGGATCCAGAATTGGAATTTGATCGCGAGGTGTATCCCCTGGGACTTCTACCAAACGTGGGTGTCGTTGTTGGAGTTTCTCAAAGAATGTCATTTTCGGCAAGTGCAGAGTTCCCGTGTTTTGAACCTACACCTCAAGCTCAGACTATACTTCATTGCCTGCTCCGCCACCTCCTTCAGGTATTTTTTGGTCCTGTCCTTTTTCTTCACGAGTAAGAATGGTCTCTTCTCTCTGAGTTTATATTCATTTTTCTCCTTGCTGATTTTTGTTCTCTTGATTATCGTATTCTATTTTATACTGTGAACAGAGAGATAAAAATGAAGAGGCGTTACTCTTAGCACAATTATCTGCAGAGAAACCTCATTTCTCCCACTGCCTGGAGTGGCTTCTTTTCACTGTTTTTGATGCAGATATTTCTAGGTATCCAATGTCTATCAGTTTCTATAAAGCATCTTTATTTATTTTTTGTATTTTTACTCAATCTTCTTGTCTTGTTTCTCTTAGTTTGATTTTTCACCAAATATGTGGCATATTACAGGCCAAATGCAAACAGGAACCAGATTTCAGGACCTGGACATCTGAAAAAATTATCCCTTTTGCGGAAAGCCTGTGATTTAATAAAGCACTTCCCGGAGTACTATGATGTGGTTGTGAATGTTGCCAGAAAAACCGATGCCCGTCACTGGGCTGATTTATTTAAAGCTGCGGGGATATCAACAACGTATGTTTCTTTGTTCCCTCTTAACACTTATAAAACTAAGATTTTTAGGGTGCAAGACACTTTGAACAGTTATCTATCTGCTCTTGTTGACTGAACTGTACTTTATGCTATGAAACTTGATATTCTCTTTTGGTTCTAGGTTGTTTGAGGACTGCTTCCAGCGAAGATGGTATCGAACCGCAGCTTGCTATATACTTGTAAGACTCAGAAGTCCTTAACTCTCGAGTATCTTGGAACTTTGATTAAATACTGGTGTATCAACAAAACCTAGTCACCTGGTTGTTACTAGCCATGTAGCAGTTCAGTCTTCATTTGATAATGGGACAAAAATGCATGGAGTTACTATTATAGATCACTGTAGAAATCTGTTATACTATGTTAATTGCACACTAAAGTATAGAAATGGCGCAGGTGATTGCCAAACTTGAAGGTACTGATGTGAGTCAGTACTGCGCATTACGATTATTGCAGGTAATTTCGGCTGTTACCTCTGGAATTTATACCTTTTGACTCTTTTCTCGTCGATTTTGTTCCTTCTATTCTTAAGACAAGGACATCTTTACATTTGCAGGCGACACTTAATGAGTCCCTCTATGATCTTGCTGGAGAGCTAGTATGTATTCAATGTTCTTGTTCTTTGATTGAAATGAACATTTATAAAGCGTAAATTCTGAGAACTGATGTTTGTCTCATATGCCAATTATATTGTTAGGTGAGGTTCTTACTAAGATCTGGAAGAGAAATTGAGCAGGCGCCAACAGAATCAGATACATTATCGCCTAAGATTCTCGGGTTTCTTATTTTCGGTTCCAGCCACAAGAAGTCATCTCTCGATAAAAGGTTAGAATCTCTGATTCTGGTTTTTGATTTTGCAATTGCCTTCTGATCAATATGATTTGAATAACACGTCTCTTAAATAGCTCCTCGTTCAAGGAGCAAAGTCCTCATGTTGCTCCTGTCAAGAGCATACTTGAAAGTCATGCTAGTTACTTGATGTCGGGTAAAGAACTTTCAAAACTTGTTGCCTTTGTGAAAGGCACCCAGTTTGATATCGTGGTACGTATGCAATCTGTATCCTTCACCTCTTTATGGTCGGACCGCAATGAGGTATATATTCACTAACAATCCCAAAACTCCAGGATTTCCTTCAAAGAGAAAGATACGGTTCTGCTCAACTGGAGAATTTTGCAGCAGGACTTGAACTGATTGGACAAAAGGTAGGAATCAACTCCATTGTGGTCAACAATCCCTATGTAGCATCATAAAAGTTTTGTTTATTCGAGTAATGGTATCTTACCTCAAAGTCTACTATTGAATCCCTCAGCTGCAAATGAATGAGCTACAGAACCGGTTAGATGCAGAGTTTCTATTGGCTCAGATGTGTTCAGTCAAGTTCAAAGAATGGATAGTTGTTCTCGCCACTCTTTTACAACGGTCCGAGGTAAAAACCCCTTTCCCTCAGCAATTTCTTTTTAAACTCCACCATTATCATTACAAGATTGTTTATTTACCTTATTTGTCACTACAACCCAGGTTCTGTATGATATTTTCCGGTATGATATACGGTTGTGGGAAGCATATAGCATGACATTACAGGTAAAAAAACAAACTCTTGTTTCCTTAACAATCAAACACCGGTTCGCTACACATCACTCTCCTCTTTAAAAACTGGTTTCATTGTTTCAGTCTCACTTGGGTTTCGCTCAGTATCATGACTTACTCCAAATCTTAGAGGAGAAGCTCTCAGTGACCGCACCAGAAGAAATCAGTAGAGGTTCCAGCTCTTGATAAATCTTTTCTTTTGTTTTGAGCTTTTTAAAACATTTTCGGTATCTATTCAAGATTTTTTACGTTCGTGTAGATATAAACATGTTCACAGAAGAAATAAAAAGTACATCTCCTCACATGGGCAATTTTAGTTCTTTTGGTAACCGAGTGGAAACAAGTAAAGCTAGAAATCATGTCATTACACAGAGCAATCCCTCATTATTGAGTGAAATTTCAAAATTAGGATAAAAGATCTAAGTTTTTGTTTTCCCCAAAACAATAAATATGGATGTGCTGGTTTGGTATACTCTCTCCGTTCCTTAAAGATTGATGTTTAAAGTTATGCATACTTATTAAGATAACACATTGATTTCTACGAATTACAGTTTCCAATAAAGTTTAACCAATAATGTTTCAGTATTTGTTTTGAAATTTGTAAAAGTGCATAGAAAATAGTAAAAATTCTATCTTTTTTGAACAATTTTTTTTAATAATTTTTTTATCTTTTTGGAACAGAGAGAGTAGTTTATACCTAATTTAGATCAAGAATGTAGTTTATGTTGATAATACTTTTTAGCTGAACAAAAGCAATTTATGTACATCTCCCTCACATGGATTTTTCATATCTATTTAGTAATTTTGGTTAGAAGAGATGAAACAAGTAGAATTCATGTCATGTTGATTTTTTTATTTAATGTAATATTGCGATTGTTTATGATTTTATACAATGTGACATTTTCTATTTACTCAAACTAAAAATTTCTGAAACAAAAATGATGTATATGAATGCTACTACAATTATTTTGATTAAAGAGATTAAAATTAAACTTTCTTTTTCCGATAAGAAAACAGAATTAAAAACTGAAAAGGAAGATACGCACCCGTGACATTAAGTAAGCATGGAGGCGTGAGAACTGAGAAGTGGGTCGGTCGAAGTGGGATTAGTGAGTGGGACACACCCAGACTTCACGAGAACCTACTTTGCATACAAATAAACAAAGATTACACAATGATGTAAATTAAGGATAACCTAATATAGTATTTGTTTTTATCAAAAATAATATAGTATTTGTTTTTATCAAAAATATTATAGTATTTGTAAGCTTCTCTTTTGTGTTAACATGGTCTGACACATTCTCAACTCAAAATATTTGTATGAATGGAGATGCTTTTTGCATAATCTATGTGACATAGATTCCACTTGAGAGATCATAACATTTCTTTTGAACTTTTTAGTCTAATTGCCGTAAATAGTAACTAGCGAGTAGTATAAGATGGTATGAGGAATTTCGAAGCCATGTTGAAAGAGACAAAAGTGATATATGTCATGTACTCTACTCTCACAAGTCACAAGTCACAAGGAGACAATTACCCATTCTTGTGTTGTTTTTATTTGAACCTCAAACATTAAAACCCGTGAGTCTAAAAAGATAAAGGAATTGATATTCACTCATAGTTTAAACAAATTATGATACATGCAACATATTTTTAAGAAAATATCGTCATTCAGCCCATTGATCGTTTTATGATTTTGTAACATATGTATAGCAATTAGGAATTCGATTGTTTCTTTATGTTTAGGTTTAAATTCCATTAAATCTACAAATAGTGATAAGAATATTGTAGCATATAAACGTAAGTTAAGTTCCCTGGAAGTTCATATATAGTGATTAGAATATTACAACTTAAAATGCAAATGCAAATGCAAAACTTTACATTTAAAAGAGCCACCATGGCCATGCTAAGGATATTTTGGCTTATTGTGAACTCTATTACCGATATATCTACCAATCAATTGACACCACTAAATGATAAAATCATTTCTCAACTTATAAGATCAACAACACACTCAAACAAAAAGTTTGAAATCTTTCTCCTCTTCCTCCATTATTTCTCTGCTTATAAATACTTTATTCACTCCACTTCCATTCTCATCAAACCATTTAGCCTCTCCACCACATACAAAGGCTCACAAGTAAGTCTCTCTCTCTCAAACACACACACAAATGTATAAACAAACCCACCATTTTGATTCCAATATGTTGTTCATTATGTCTCTTGAAAAATCAACCTCTCCTTTACTTTCACCCAAAAAAGTTGTTCAACAAACCATTAACAAAACCCACTACTTTCACTCCCATTCTCAAAAAAAGAAACCCAAATTTTCAACAATTACTAACCTTTATCTTTCTCACATGCACTAACTTACCAAACTACGAAAATAAGATACAACATTTTTATATTCTCCTCTTTAACTAACTTAAGTAATAAATCCGATACAAAAACATTTTCATATTCTTATTCTCTTTCTCTCTTCTTTTCAGGTAAACCATGAAGACGAACACACTCCTCACTTGCATAATCACCATCATAATAACCCTCTCCAACCTCATAACCACTCCACAAGCAACACGAGCATTACAGTCATTTACCACATTCGAGTACACAGCAATCACATGCAGATCACACAGTGCATCCATAACAGAATACGGTGGTGTCGGAGACGGCAAAACATTAAACACAAAAGCTTTCCAATCCGCCGTCGAACATCTCAGCCAATACTCATCGGACGGTGGAGCTCAGCTCTTTGTTCCCGCCGGAAAATGGCTCACCGGAAGTTTCAACCTCACGAGCCATTTTACTTTGTTTCTTCACAAAGACG
Source organism: Arabis alpina (assembly GCA_900128785.1). Classification (NCBI taxonomy): domain Eukaryota; kingdom Viridiplantae; phylum Streptophyta; class Magnoliopsida; order Brassicales; family Brassicaceae; genus Arabis; species Arabis alpina. The sequence continues at coordinate 27,083,554 of LT669792.1, forward strand.
CAACTCTTCTCGCTGCTCAAGATTTAAACGAATACCCAATTTTAAAGGCTTTACCTTCTTATGGACGTGGCCGTGACGCCGCCGGTGGAAGATTTGCTAGTCTTGTCTTCGGAACTAATCTCTCCGACGTAATCATCACCGGTAAAGTTTTGATTTTTCTTGAATAATACTCTAAAACACGTTTATAAGATGGTATTGTTCCAAAAATACTACTACTATGAAAATGGTTCAAAAAAAAAAAACTACTACTAGGTTAATTTTTCAATAATAACATCAATATTATGTTAAAATATGTGTTTAGCCTAAACATTTTGTTTAGTTTTTTTTTTCAATTTTAAAATTATTTTTTTCCCATTAAAAAGAGGTTTTTGAGTTTTCTTCTTGAAAAAATACTCTAAAATAAGACATTTAAAAAATAGTATTATTGTTAAAAAAATACTACTACTAGGTTAAATTTTCAATAAATGTACAAATTATTATGTTAAAAGTATTTTTTAAGCCTAAATAAATTACAAAAAAATACTAAAATTTTTGTTTGGGTTTTCCTCAATTTTAGAAGTATTTTTTTCCCCATTTAAAGGAAGTTTTTGAATCTTTTTAAATATAAAATGTTCTTTTATTGTTCACGAAAATCAAATAAGAAGATGTCCTTTTATCGAAAATATAAAAAGAATAGATATTTTGAAACAAAAAACTTAAAATGATGAGCCGTTGGATATTTTTTTATAGGGAACAATGGTACAATCGACGGTCAAGGATCGTTTTGGTGGCAGAAATTCCACGGTGGCAAACTTAAATACACTCGACCGTACCTGATTGAGTTAATGTTCTCCGATAACATTCAGATTTCTAATCTAACGCTTCTCGATTCTCCATCGTGGAATATCCACCCGGTTTACAGTAGGTAAACAATTATCTCCGGTACAACACTCACACTAATCGCCACACTGTAATTCGGTTTGTTCTGGTTAGGTATAATCCGGTTGAGTATTCCTTTGGTTAGGAAGTCGGTTTGTTCGATTTTGAAGAAATTTAATTCGGTTTTTTGGTTTGGTTTCGTAAATAAAATTTTGATGGATTATATAATACCCGAACTTGTATCCGGCTTGAAAAACCTGAACTTGTATTCGACCCGAAACTTTATAAGTACATGTATGGGTATAAAATTTATAGACCTGAGAGAACCTGATCTCGAAAGAACCCGACCCAAAACCCCAACCTGCACCCGTATATATATTTTTGTCATATTTTTAAATAATTTAATATTTAGATTTAATATATTTTGTCGCATTATTATTTTGAAAACCAGCGATTGGGTTTAGAGATGAAACCGGAAATTAAAATTTTCAAATCGGTTCGGTTTAATACGTAACGATTACTAACCGAAGTATCCTACGTGGCAGTAACATCATCATGAAAGGAATCACGATCATAGCTCCGGTGAAATCTCCGAACACCGACGGAATTAATCCAGGTTCTTCTTCTTCTTCATCAAATCACTCAAAGTTTCTTCTTTTCTTTCTGGGTTTTCGATTTTATTTACGAAAGTCCAATTCTTTCCCTTCAGATTCCTGCACAAACACAAGAATCGAAGACTGTTACATAATCTCCGGCGACGATTGCATCGCCGTAAAATCCGGTTGGGATGAATACGGAATCACTTACGCAATGCCAACAAAACATCTCATAATCCGTAGATTAACTTGTATCTCACCATACAGTGCAGCAATAGCACTAGGAAGTGAAATGTCCGGTGGTATCGAAGACGTAAGAGCAGAGGATATCACGGCGTACCAAACAGAATCCGCCGTGAGAATCAAAACCGCCGTAGGAAGAGGAGGTTTCGTGAAGGATATATATGTTAAAGGAATGAAATTGCATACAATGAAATGGGTTTTTTGGATGACTGGTAATTATAAAGCTCATGCTGATTCTCATTATGATCCTCATGCTTTACCTGAGATTAGTGGGATTAATTATAGAGATGTTGTAGCTGAGAATGTTTCTATGGCTGGGAGATTAGAAGGGATTTCTGGTGATGCTTTTACTGGGATTTGTTTATCGAATGTTACTATTGAAATGGCGGTTAAGCATAAGAAAGTTATTTGGATGTGTAGTGATGTTGAAGGGTTTAGTAATGGTGTTGTTCCTAAGGTTTGTGGTTTGCTTGAATCTGAGGAGAAGAAGAAGATGGGGAATGATGGTGGTTGTGATTTTCCTAGTGATGTTTTGGAGATTGATAATGTTGAGCTTAAGAGTTGTAGTTACCAAATGAATTAGAAAGTTGTAATCTTGGTACTTTTGATGTGATGTATGTAATGTAACCAATGTATGTGAAGAAGTTAGTATTTTGAGACTGAGTTTTTGAAGATGAGACTAGAATTGGAGTCATTGGTCTGTGAAGCTTGTAGAGTGACATCGATCGATAATCTATCGAGAGAGCTTAGTTAGCGATCTTTTCAATTGCGTTTTTCTCTCTGGTCGTGGGGTTAACCGTGGCACTGAGACCATAAGCTGTAGTAGCTTGAGGTGCAACAAAACAGAGCAAACGTTATAGTAGTCATTGGTCTGAGAAGCTTGTAGAGTTTTCTTGGCATCTGTCGATAATACTATCGAGAAAGCGTAGTTACTGATCTTTTCAGTCGCGTCTTTCTCTCTGGTCTCGGGATTAACCGCGGCACTTAGACCATCAGCTGTATTGGACTCATTGGTTTGAGAAAGCTTGATTTTGCCCCTCTTGGCATCGATCAATAATACTATCGAATATCGAGAGCATAGTTACCGATCTTTTCAGTATCGACTTTCTCTTTGATCTCTGAGTTCACTGCAGCAATGAAACCGTAAGCTATAGTAGTTGTAGATTGAGGTGTAAGAAAACAGAACAAAAGTTATAGTAGCTTTATCCATAGATAAGAAACATAAGATATATGGAATACTACATGAATTTACTCCTCTCACTGAATCTCCTAATTAAACCCTAGCCAAAACTTTAGTAAAAAGAGTTAATAAAATCTTAGGCTGAGCTGAGACAGCTTTGTCCAAGTGATCACAATCCAAACCGCTCCAACTCCAGCAAGCAAGAACTCTAAAGGCGATATTCTGTTACCCACAGAAGTATTTTCAAGAGGTTGTGAGTGTTCGCTTTGATCATCAAGAGAGGGTTCGCTTTGGTTATCGAGAGGGTCTTCTCCAAATGATAGGCTTTCCCAAAGCCATTTTGTACTTACAGGATGACTTACTGGTCCTGTGTTAAGCTTCGAACACTATTTTCGTGACGAAAATCGTATATTGATTTCCTCTCTCTCTGAGTGTAACGATTTTACAACAAGAATTGAATGAATGAAAAAATCATATGAGAGACTCTCTTTAAACCCAAGTCTCTCATTTACAAAAGTCAACGTTTGACTAACAACTTTGTAACAACTCCAACGACTTCAACGACTCTGCTTCCTGCTTCTTTCCCTCCTAATCCTTCTTCTTCTTTCTTCTCATAAAACATCTTATAGGTAAGGGCCTATCATTACCCCCCCCCCCCCCCCTGAAAGACACAGCTTGTCCTCAAGCTGGAATGTTGGAAATTGCTCCTTGATGTCTTTAGCTCCTACCCAAGTGTGTTCGTGAGCTGCTGTATTAGACCATTTCACCAGAATCTCCAAGTCGGCCTCCGAGTTATAACGGGTATCGAGAATCTCCACTGGTTCTACTGTCCCTGCGTCTTCATCTGCCCATTTATTTGGTAAAGGTAACACTTCATGATTCACCCCCAACACTGGTTTGAGTTGAGAAATGTGGAAAACTGGGTGGATTCGAGACTCTTCCGGTAACTTCAGTCTGTATGCAGCTTTACCAATCCTCTCCAACACTTCAAAAGGGCCATAGTATTTTGCTGCGAGTTTCTGAAAGATCCTCTTCACCACTGTCTGCTGCCTATAAGGTTTCAGCTTTAAGAACACTTTAGCTCCCACTTTTAACTCCAAATCTCTTCTCTTCTTGTCTGCGTTATTCTTCATTAGTTGTTGCGCATGACATAAGTTCTCCTTTACCTGAAGCAACAGTCTATCTCGTTCTTGTAAGGCCACTGCTAGTTCTAGATTGTTTGTAGACCCATTCTCAAACTTCAATATTGTTGGAGGTTCCCTGCCATAAACCAACTTAAACGGAGTCTCTTTCAACGATGTGTGGTAAGAAGTATTATACCACAGTTCTGCCCAACTCAGATATTTGGCCCATTGTTTTGGTTGAGCCGATGCAAAACAACGTAAGTACGTCTCTAGACAGCGGTTAAGCACTTCTGTTTGCCCGTCTGTTTGAGGGTGATACGCTGTGCTAAACTTCAGCTTTGTTCCTGCTAATGTAAACCCATCACGCCAGAATTTACTCTGAAATATCTTGTCCCGGTCAGAAACTATCGAAGCAGGATATCCATGTAAACGTATGATCTCCTGTGCAAACTTGAGAGCCACATCCGTAGCATTGAAAGGATGTTTCAGTCCTATGAAATGGCCATATTTGCTGAGCCGATCAACCACCACCATGATTACATTAACTCCATTAGATGTTGGTAATCCCTCTATAAAATCCATAGCTACATCTTCCCAAATCTTTTCTGGAATTGGTAGAGGTTGCAACAAGCCTGCGGGTGCCAAGGTAGAGTATTTGTGAGTTTGACATATCTGACAAGTTGCTACAAACTCCTGTATATCTTGTCTCATCTTTGGCCAATAGAACTGCGCTTGAATTCGTTTCTGTGTTTTAAGAACTCCTGAGTGTCCGCCTTGAATTCCAGCATGGAACTCCTCAAGTATCCAAGGAATTGCAGCTGACCCTGGAGGTAAAACCAGTCTCCCTTTATAGAACATTCTGCCTCTGTGTCTTGTATAACCTGGTTTAAGAGGTACCCCTTCATCTAACTGTTTACTCAATTTCTGAATGTAGTCACTCTCCTCAATTTCCTTGAATATATCTTGAAGTTGTATCGCTGTAGGCACTGAAAATGCCGAAAGCATAACAGCCTCACTCAACTCAACACGTTCAATTCTGGATAACCCATCCGCTGCAGCATTTTCCACTCCTGGTTTATATATGATGTCAAACTCATATCCCAACAACTTCACTAGCCACCTCTGGTAGTCCAAGGAAACTTCTCTCTGTTCTAGTAAGAACTTCAAGCTTTTCTGATCAGTCCTTACCACAAACTTCTTGCCCAACAAATAATGCTTCCATTTCTGGATAGCCATTACAATCGCCATGAGCTCTCTTTCATAAATGGGTTTTAGTTGTTCTCTTTCTGTTAATCCATGGCTGAAATATGCAATCGGATTATGTCTCTGCATCAGTACTGCACCAACTCCAAAACCTGAAGCATCCGATTCCACAATGAAGCTCTCTGAAAAATCTGGTAAGGCCAACACAGGAGCTGAACTCATTGCTTGTTTTAGTTTGTCAAAAGACAGCTGAGCGTGGTTGTTCCACTCAAGCGCATCCTTCTTTAATAACTCTGTGAGTGGTTTAGCAATTGATCCATAACCCTTTACAAATCTTCTATAGTACCCTGTCAGCCCTAGGAACCCTCTTACACCTTTGACATTTTTTGGAATAGGCCATTTCAGCATAGCCTCTGTCTTGCTCGGATCAGTCAATACTCCTCTCTGAGAAATGATGTGTCCCAAGTACTCTACTTGTGGTTGGCTGAAAAGACACTTTTTCTTGTGAGCAAAGAGTTGATAGTCCTTAAAAATCTGCAGCACTACTCTCAAATGTTCTTTGTGCTCCTCTTCAGACGCACTATAAACCAAGATATCGTCAAAAAAAACCAATATAAATTTTCTGAGGAATGGTCTAAATAGCTCATTCATGAGAGCTTGGAATGTAGCCGGTGCATTCGTAAGTCCAAATGGCATGACCAAGAACTCGTATAGACCGTCATGCGTGCGAAACGCTGTTTTGTCAATGTCTTCTTCTTTCATTCGGATTTGGTGATATCCTGCTCTAAGGTCTAATTTAGAGAAAACCTTGGCTCCATGTAACTCATCAAGAAGCTGATCAATAACCGGAATTGGGAATTTGTCCAAGACTGTGACTCTATTCAATGCTCTGTAATCTACACAGAAGCGCCATGTATTATCCTTTTTTCTCACCAGCAATACAGGGCTAGAGAATGGGCTGTGACTTGGTCGAATAGTCCCTGCCTCTAACATCTGTTTAACCATCTTCTCCATTTCTTCCTTGTGGCAGTGAGGGTATCTATAAGGCCTTACACTTATAGGTCTTGATCCACTTATCAAATGTATCGCATGCTCTCTGCCTCTTAGTGGTGGCAATCCACTAGGTTTTCTCAAATACCACAGAAAATTCTTCTAGCAACTCTCCGATGGTCTGTGGTATATGACTCTCCTGTTTGTTAACTTCACATGCAGCAACTGTGTTTTTATTCTTCATATTCCTCTCCATAGGAGCCAATGATTTTAGGGATAATTTCTGGCTATGCAGTGACGGGTCACCTACAATCTTCACTTCTCTTCCTTGGTATACAAAGGCTAGCTCATGAGTGTCCCAATCTACCAAGCATTTTCCCAATGTTCTGAGCCATTGTATTCCGAGTATAATGTCTGCATTACCAAGCTCCAAGCTTATAAAATCTGCTGTAAACTTCAAATCATTTATCTGGAATTGTACTTCTTTACAAACTCCCAAGCTCTTAACCGCAATTCCTGTTCCCAACAATACTTCATAACTACTATTCTTCCTTGGTCTCAGCTTGGCCTTCTTTACCACTCCTGGGGACATGAAATTGTGAGTAGCTCCACTATCAAACATGATAATGATTTCTGTCTTGTCAATAAGGCCCTTCACCTTAGTTGTTGTAGGATTATGTATGCCTAAGAAAGAGTGTAAAGACAAGGCCATAAACTCTTGTTGTTCAGCCAATTCCTCTTCTTCCACTATGGATTCTGATCCATCTTCATCCAGTTCTATCTCACAGCCATTAACCACTAACATCACTCGTAGCTCCTTATTCGCACACTTGTGACCCACAAAATACTTCTCATCGCACTTAAAACACAATCCTTTCCGTTTTTTGTCTTCATATTCAGCTGGAGACAACTTAAGTAAAGGTCTCTGATTAGGTCTCACATTGTGACTTTGATGTCTCTGATTGTTAGAAGCTGTATTTTGACTGCCCCTCCACAACTTATCTGTACCATACAACCCTCCACTTTTGTGTCCTGTACCTTCTCTTTCTTGCAAAAACGCTCCTCCTACCATCTTAGAAAGGATATTCTCTTCCATTTCTAGAGCTGTAGCAACTAGTTCTGTTATTCCTTGTGGCTTCAGTAGTTTCACCAATGCTCTTATCTCAGGTTTTAGACCATTCTTGAAGATTGCTTCAAGATCCACATCTTCTACAGTAAACACTTGAGCTGATAATTTCTCAAAATCAGACACATACTCCTCTACCGAACCGATCTGTTTCAACCCAAACAATCTTTCTGATGGTGTAGAACTATGCATAGCTCCAAATCTTTTCAATAATTTCTGCTTAAACTCATACCAATCTCGAAATTGAAACTTCCGTATGTGCCAATTATACCAATCTGCAACTTTACCACCCAAACTCACTGCGACAACATTCATCTTCTCTTCTTCTTTGTAATTACCCAATCGAAAGTAACGTTCCGCTTTAGAGATCCAAGCGTAAGTATCTCCCCCATCAAACACAGGTAATTCTACTTTCTTTAACCAATTTTCTCTCGATCTAACCACCTGATTCTCTACTGTAACCATCCGATTATGTTCCAATGGAGAATTTTGTACCTGATTTGTCAAATCTGGAGTCGTTTCTCGAATGATTTCATCGGAATCGGAAGATCGTCGTTGCAGAATCGTTTTGTTCAAGAGTTCCATCATCTTATCCAGCTTCGTATCCGTCGACTCCTTCGACGCTTTAACATCGCCGGCAATATCTGTTACTCTTGCTGAAAGTTCTGCGACGGTCAACTCCAACGCCGTAATCCTGGCTACGTCACTCGCTCTCGTCTCCGCCGGCATTGTAGGACTGCTTCACCGCACCAATTGTTAAGCTTCGAACACTATTTTCGTGACGAAAATCGTATATTGATTCCCTCTCTCTCTGAGTGTAACGATTTTACAACAAGAATTGAATGAATGAAAAAATCATATGAGAGACTCTCTTTAAACCCAAGTCTCTCATTTACAAAAGTCAACGTTTGACTAACAACTTTGTAACAACTTCAACGACTTCAACGACTCTGCTTCCTGCTTCTTTCCCTCCTAATCCTTCTTCTTCTTTCTTCTCATAAAACATCTCATAGGTAAGGGCCTATCATCCTGATGCGTTTCGAGGCTGCGCAAAGAGAACATTGTACCTCTTATGACATAAATTATGAAAAACACTTATGTACTCCCCTTGTCCTGAGAGGTCTCCCATGATAAACATCACATTGGCTGGTGCAGGATTATCAATTGCCCACCCAAAACAGTCTAATATAATCTTACAAGTCTCGCATATCTATCTCCTGAAACCATAATATAAAACACAAATCAATATTTTGAAGCCAAACTGACTCGTCCCCATTAATTGTTATTGTTCCCACATTCGGGGACGTTTCTGAGCCGTGACATAAATAAGAGAGAGTTAAGAGTGCTATAGAATTAACCTGCGGGTGTGTAACTGATCATGATTCCGTTTGATTCAAGGCCTTGTTGGATCATATTCGTATCGCCATAAGCATATATAGTCGACGTACCACGATAGTGATGCAGCGCATCGTTGGTAACGGGCTTGTCGAGGCCGGTGATGGGCTTTCTTCCTCGACAAGTAATAGATTTATTTGTTTCCTTTTGTTTCGTTTACAAGATAATTTCGAATGCTCTGTTTTAGGATTTCCTTTCATTATTAGTTAGATTTCTTCTTATCATTGGTTAGATTTGAATTCATCATCTACGTTTCCTTGGCTTTATAAGGACGTGAGATTGATCATTGTAAAGACACCCTTGATATTATTAATAAAGTTATTCAGAGCTTTCAGAGCACTGCGAAGAGTATTCGCACCCTTGGTTCTAGTCTTCTCCGATCTCTAGAGCTTCCTCACGAGCTAGTTTCGCGTCTCGCGTCGAGTCTCGAATCCTTGCTCTGTTTCATAATCGCTGCGCTACCAGTTGGTATCAGACTTGGTTTTGTTCCTGTGGTGTTGCAATTCTCATCAACCATGCCTCCTAAGAACAAAGCTGTGGCCGATTCAACATCGGAGTGGGCTGAGCTTCGTCACACACTTGTGGCGATGCAGGAAACGATTCAACACACAATCCAGGCGTCAATCCAGGAACTTGGTGAGTCGTTGGTTCAGCACTTGGGTCATCTTAACCAGGTGCGTGAACAAGAAGATGACGGTGAAAACGATAATCCGTTTGCTCGTAATGAACAAAATTCAGAACTAATGCATCAGATTCGTCGTCATCAAGGTCAAGAACGCCGTGACAATAACTCCAATCGATGGGAGTTAGGCTTCGAAGTGGAAATTCCAGAGTTCCAAGGTGGTGTGCGTGGTGATTCACTCGTGGATTGGATTGTCGCGGTGGAAGAAGTGTTGGAGTTCAAAGAAGTTCCTGATGATCGTCGTGTACCTCTGGTTGCGACGCGATTCCGCGGTCATGCCGCATCATGGTGGCTCCAGCTTAAAACTTCTCGCAGTCGTACGGGGAAAGCTCCGATCCGGTCATGGGAGAAGTTGAAGAAGCATCTTCGCCAAACTTTTCTTCCCCACAACTACGACCGCACCATGTATACACGCCTTCAAAATCTGAAGCAAGGTTCACGATCCGTGGATGATTATGCGGAAGAATTTTATGTGTTGCTTACAAGGAATGATATTAATGATAGCCTTATACAGTTGGTCTCTCGCTTCATCGGTGGTTTAAGACCGCAATTGCAGAATGCCCTTAGTCAGTTCGATCCTACTACATTGGCTGAGGCGCACCGTCGTGCAGTAGCGTTTGAGCAACAGGCGCGTACACCAAGCTGGAACCAATTTGGTTCAAAACCTCGTTCCATTGAACCTAATGGCAGTCCATCTTTACCGCATTCGCGGGAGATGACAGATTCGTCACACCCGGCTGCTCGAACAACACAACCTTCGGACGATCAGTCTTCACGTCGTCCTCCCCCGAGAACATCCGCACTTCGTTGTTTCAACTGTGGGGAACCAGGCCATCGTCAAACCGCTTGCCCTCAATAGGGTCGTCGTGGTTTACTCGTCGAAGAGCTCCAAGAACCAGTCTATGATTCGGCGGGTGAAGAAGAGGACGTCACTGACAATACGGTGCAGCTCACTCATGGTGACACCGGAGCTATGTTAGTGACACAATCGTTGGGTTTGTTTCCCAAAGGTTCAGCTGACTCAAGTCCATTGCTGGTTGCTCGTCGTACTTGCTTGGTGCCTCCTAGTCGTGGTGATTTGTGGCTGCGTACCAACATCTTCCTGTCCACATGTACCATTCAAGGGCGCGTGTGCACATTCATAATTGATTCAGGCAGTAGTCGTAATGTCATTGCTGCAGCGGCTGTTCACCAACTCGGCCTTCCAGTGGAACCGCATCCTTCTCCATATTCACTTTCGTGGTTCCAAGAAGGTGTCTCTGTCCATATCACTCAGCGGGTATTGGTTCCATTCTCCATTGGTCCCGTTTACAAAGACCGTACTTACTGCGATATCGCACCGATGGATGTAAGTCACCTTCTTCTTGGTCGGCCCTGGGAATTCGATAGGAAAATATTTCACGATGGGGGCTAAAAACACATACAAATTCACGTGGGAAACACACCAGATTGTGTTGCTGCCAACTCCAGAGGAGGCGCATCAGCGTGTTCCCCCATCTATACCACAACAACATGGTTCTGTTTCACTCTTGTGCTCTTCATCAGCGCTTGAACACGAGTTACAGCTCGAGGGAGTTGCTTTTGCTGTCTTGCAGACCAACACCGTACCGTCCCTTAAGATTCCTCATATGTCTTTGACTAATGTTCTTCGTGACTTTGTTGACGTGTTTCCCGCAGATCTTCCATCGGGATTACCTCCTTTGAGGGAGATACAACACCAAATCGATTTAACTCCAGGAGCTTCTTTACCTAATCGACCTCATTACCGTATGAGCCCGGACGAACATGAAGAGCTTCGACGCCAAGTCGAAGACCTCTTGCACAAAGGATACATTCGGGAGAGTCTAAGTCCTTGTGCGGTTCCTGCTTTATTGATTCCAAAAAAGGATGGCTCTTGGCGAATGTGTGTGGACTCTCGCGCAATCAACAAGATCACAGTCCGTTATCGTTTTCCGATTCCGCGCTTGGATGACCTTCTTGATCAAATTGGGAAGGCGGTGATTTTCTCCAAGATTGATTTGAAAAGTGGTTATCACCAAATTCGTATTCGCCCTGGAGACGAGTGGAAGACCGCTTTCAAGACCCGTGAAGGTTTGTTTGAATGGCTTGTCATGCCATTTGGTTTGTCCAACGCGCCTAGTACATTCATGAGAATCATGAACCAAGCCTTGAGACCTTTCATTGGCAAGTTTGTAGTGGTCTACTTCGACGACATCCTGATATTCAGTTCTTCCTTGTCCGATCATCAAACTCATCTCCGCGAGGTACTTATGGTGTTACGACGGGAACGTCTCTTTGCAGCACAACAAAAGTGTGAGTTTGGAGTTTCTGAAGTTTTGTTTCTCGGCTGTGTCATCTCCGACAAAGGTTTGTCTATGGACTTATCCAAGGTAGAGGCAGTACGGTCGTGGCCTATACCACGGACCGTAACGGAGGTTCGTAGTTTCCATGGTCTTGCTTCCTTTTATCGTCGTTTCGTGAGCCATTTTAGTAGTATTATGGCGCCAATTACGAGTTGTATGAAGGACGGTAAGTTTGTTTGGACTCCTGCAGCTGATGAGGCGTTTACACTCATTAAGGAAAAGCTAACAACTGCTCCTATTTTGGTACTCCCTGATTTCTCTTTACCTTTTGAGCTTCATTCCGATGCATCAAAACTGGGGATCGGTGCCGTGCTTAGCCAACAGGGGAAGCCGGTTGCTTATTACAGTGAAAAGCTTGCGGGTGCGCGTGGTAATTATAGCACATACGATGTGGAATTATATGTTGTGGTGCAAGCTATTAAGCATTGGCGCCACTACTTGATACATCGGGAGTTCATACTTTTTACTGATCATGAAGCGCTACGTCACCTCGACAGTCAGGCCAAAGTTTCTTCCCGACATGCGAATTGGATTGCATTCTTGCAACAGTTCACGTTTTCCATTCGGCATCAATCCGGTCAGATCAATCGTGTAGCTGATGCTCTTAGCCGTCGCCACTCCTTGTTGACAACAATGCATATGTCTGTCATGGGGTTTTCAACTTTTGCAGACTTGTATGTCACGGATGCTTTCTTCAGCCGCATTTTCACCGAGGCTCAACATGGCACTTCGGCTAAATTTACCCTTCATGAGGGTTTTCTCTTCCGTGGTGCTCAGATATGTGTTCCTGCGTGTAGCTTAAGGCTGCAACTCATTAATGAATTGCATAATGAAGGCCATGTTGGACGTGACCGTACGTTGCAACTTATTTTTGGCCTTCATTGCGTCGTGATGTGGAGAGATTTGTTGAACGTTGTCGTATTTGTCAACTTTCGAAAGGTAAGGCATCTAATGCGGGTTTGTACCTTCTGTTACCCATTCCTACGCAGCCTTGGACTGACGTGAGCATGGACTTCGTTTTGGGTCTCCCGCACACTCAACGGGGATTCGATTCAATCTTCGTTGTGGTAGATCGATTTTCGAAGATGGTGCATTTTATCCCTTGTACTAAGACTACTGATGCTGTAGGTGTTGCTATGTTATTCTTTCGCGAAATTTATCGTCTTCATGGCTTGCCTACATCCATCGTTTCCGACCGGGACACACGATTTCTCAGCCATTTTTGGCGTTCTCTTTGGAAGCTTCTTCGCACGAGTTTGGCTATGAGCACGGCATACCATCCGCAATCTGATGGCCAAACCGAGGTGGTTAATCGGTCATTGGGGAATCTTTTGCGCTGTTTGGTGGGAGATAATATTAAGAGTTGGGATTCCAAGTTGTGTCAAGCTGAATTCGCACATAATCACGCCACTAACCGTAGCTTGGGTTATAGTCCATTTCAGGTTGTCTATGGAGTGATGCCTCGGGGCCCCCTGGATTTGGCACCTTTACCAGACCAGAGTCGGTGCTATGGTGAAGCTGTAGACTTTGTCTCTGGTGTGCAACAGCTCCACCAACGCGCGCGTGCTAATTTAGAGGCTGCGACGTCCAAGTACAAGACTGCTGCGGATTGTAAGCGCCGTGAGTTAATCTTCGAACCAGGTGATTTGGTTTGGGTTGTCATTACCAAGGATAGACTGCCCTCTCATGAGTACAATAAGCTAAAGTCTCGAAAGGTTGGACCTGTCGAAGTTCTTGCTCGTATCAACAACAATGCGTACCGTGTTCGTTTGCCTCCGCATTTGAAGACGACTGATGTCTTTAACGTGAAGCATCTCTACCCCTTTTATGGGGACAATGAGGCTGTCGATTCGAGGTCGAATCCTTCCCAACCCGGAGGGACCTGATGCAGCGCATCGTTGGTAACGGGCTTGTCGAGGCCGGTGATGGGCTTTCTTCCTCGACAAGTAATAGATTTATTTGTTTCCTTTTGTTTCGTTTACAAGATAATTTCGAATGCTCTGTTTTAGGATTTCCTTTCATTATTAGTTAGATTTCTTCTTATCATTAGTTAGATTTGAATTCATCATCTACGTTTCCTTGGCTTTATAAGGACGTGAGATTGATCATTGTAAAGACACCCTTGATATTATTAATAAAGTTATTCAGAGCTTTCAGAGCACTGCGAAGAGTATTCGCACCCTTGGTTCTAGTCTTCTCCGATCTCTAGAGCTTCCTCACGAGCTAGTTTCGCGTCTCGCGTCGAGTCTCGAATCCTTGCTTTGTTTCATAATCGCTGCGCTACCAGATAGTTTATTTTCTCAAGTGCTGATCTAATGTTTTCGGAAACCGCAATAACATTGAGACCATCAGGGATTGGGCAATCCTCGACGTCCCAGAAGATGGCTGTCTTAGCCGTTTCGTATTGCTCACTATCCATAGAGAGAGAGATTAGGGGTTTTGGGTTTTACTAGAGATTTGAGATTAGAGAGATTAGAGATCTACTTTAACATAAATTCGATAATAAAGAGATTTGTATAGATCGATATTATCAACCTTCCAATCAATGTTCACTAGGAACAACGAATCGAGATACTCTCTTTCTTAATTGACGTGAAATCACCTAGAACGACAACTAATATGCAACGGAAGGAGTATCAACGAATCAATGTTACGAGTAACAAAGACACGCGATAAGCTCGATGAGCTATTTTTCTATGGATAATCCAGAGATAAATTAAGTGAAAGAAACGAACAAAGACAACAACAATTTTTCTATGATTGAATCTAATCTGCAAAGCAATGGCGTATAAAGAAAGGGTCCTTATAAAGAGAGCTTCTTCTTTCTCCTTTTCTATACACGTGTGTCGTTTTTACTGGCTTCTTGTATCTTCATTTCTATACCTCTTGTTTTCCCTATAACATTCCAAAGATTACCAATATGGGTTTAAGTGTTAATATTTGAATGATTACCAATAGCGGGGCTACTTGCTATCTACCGAGCCCAAGCGTACAACGTTTCGTCTCTCAAGTAAATTTTTCAATTTGTAACTTTCAAACAGTAGAGCCTCTATAAATTAATACTTTATAAATTAATAATCACCATAAATTAATAAAATTTTCTGGTCCCGAATCGGGTCAATAGAAAAATTAGCGAGATTCGATAAAATGATAAGATAATAATTTTTTTGAAAATCTTATGTAAAATATAGTCTCAATAATAGTATAAATTAATAATCATATATTATGCATATTTACATATATATATATATACTAGTTAAAGGACCCGCATATATGCGGGTTTATGGAAAAATATTTTATAACCTGTAAAAAATCAAATACGAAAAAAATCATTCATGAAAGTAAAAAAAAAATCAAAAACTTTGATATTAAATAAATTTAACACTTACTTTTTCATCTTGATTTTTTGTCTAATTTGATCATGTCTTTTCATAATAATTAGGTTCTTTTTATTCATGTTTGAAGTCATTTAATTTTCACTATTTCGCTACTCTATTTTTTTTTTAAATCTTGTTGAAATATTTTCTCATAATCTTATTTGAATTTTTAAATTTATAACATGTGAAAAACACAAAAAACGAAATGTGAAAACTACCGATAAAGCCTCACCATTATCAAATTATATTGACTCTTATTATAGTAGTTTATTTTGAATTAATATTTTCACATATTTCCAAATAATTAGTTTTTTTTATATTCCTTATTGAACTATGGTTATTTTTATTATGTAGTTACTCACTCATATATTTAGTTTTCCAAAACCTTAATGAATGGAATTGCATCTTTTTAGTTGCAAACTCAAATTACAAATTTCAATAAATAAAAAAATTCATATAATTGATCCCTAAATTTTGCAAGAATACAATGATGCACAAATCTTTGAATAGTATTTTTATGTGTTAAAATAAAATCAAATTGTAGTTATATATTCTTATTGATAGAAAATAAAAACACGTTAAACCTTTTCATCAACTAATATAAAGTCCTTTCCTATAAGCTCATTATTCTTCTTAAGACTTTTAGTTTCTTACTTTCTTAAAAGACGCACTAACAATTTTTCGTTTCAGCTAATTTTTTTGTATTTTAAATAGAAGCTTATAAGGCAAAAAGAATCAAGTAATTTTTTTTCAGTGGATATTCTAATATACATGTAAAATCTTTTTAGTTTAATAGACTTAGATTTTGCATACGACGATATTCTAATATACATATAAAATCTTTTTAATTTAAATAGACTTAGGTTAGAACAATTTCAAAATTTATAATTAAATAAAATAACACATGTCAAAACCTAATTTAAATAGGATTTGGGAAATTTTGAAATATGGAATTTAATTTAGTTAAAAGAAAATAATACGTGTCAAAATCTTATCAACCGATTGACACGTGTCACGATCTTGTTAATTATTATGTTTGACGCATCAAACTTTATATAATAAGATATATAACTATAATAATGTAGTAAAACATGACTTTAATAAAAAAATTGAAAATCTCATTAAACCTTATCCATAGCTTTACTTCTTGCATCAAAAACTTTTAGGATTATTTTTTATTTGTATGTTGAACTTGTGAAAAATTTAATCAAAATAATTGATTATTTATACATAACATTTTCTAAAGGAATCAATAATAACAACCACAATCTCTTCTAAATTTAATATATAGTATAACATTTTAATTTGATTGTCTATCATGATAATAACACATATCTACTCTATTGCAATAATCAAAAATTTAATCAAAATTTATTGTAATTTTAATATAACATAGTTAAAAAAACAAATTAAAAAATTATTTCCTAAAAAAAATTTCTCTTCATAAATTAATATTTAAAGAGATATTAATTTATCGATAAATTAATATCTCTTTAAATTAATAATTTTTAAAAATCTCAACATTATTAATTTATAAAGGTTTTACTATACTAAGAATTGGAATATCTAACCTTTTATTGATCTAACAATATGGGACATAGATTGGGTTCATTGGTATGAGAACTTTTCTCGTAGAGTTCTCTTTGGCATCGATAATTCTATCGAGATTATAGTTATTGATCTCTTCAATCGCGACTTCTCTCTGGTGCTGAGTTTGGCGCTGAAACCATTAGGTTTGTAGTAGTAGCTTGAGGTGCAAGATAGTAAACATTCAACATTATTTCAAGTAAAAAAACATTACTTCCATGGAGAAAGGTTTTTAATTAGATATTATTATAGAATAAGTATAATAATATTTATATGGATTTCATGAAGATTTACATGGTATTAGAGCTATTATTCATATATAAGAAAAATAAGATGTATGCAATATTTTTTTTTTTTTTTGTATCATGTATGCAATATTCATGAGTTAACTTCTCTCACTGAATCTCATAAAGCTTAACTAATAATTCTGCGTCCTTGTAAGATTACACTAAAGAAGTTGTCAATCTTCCTTGATAGTTCGTCTAACTCATGATCCAATTTCTCGACTACTTCTTTCAATACTAAAATAGAGTCCTTGAAAGATTTTTGAACTAGGTCATCACCATCTTGAATTACAAGATACATCTTCTTTACATTGGCATCAACACATTTTAACTCTTTGAGTACCGTTGTTTCATCTGATGAGAGTATATCTCTTATTTTGGCATTTACAATACTTTGCAAATCCAAGAAAGCCTTTTTCCACAGTGAATGCTTTGAGACAGATATATGCAAAAGGTCTTTGTCGGAATTCGACAAAACTGATACGAACACACTAGATATATAAACCGTAAGAACATTAGCCGCATAAAACGCCTTCATAAAAACTTTTTCTTGGGGAAAGTTCTTGACTTTGGCAGAGTTTAGTGATTTTACAAATCCATCTAGAATTTTTCCGCAATGTTCAATATTTTTGTTCTTCGCAGTAATGTCTTGCCTCCAACTATCAAGTATAGAACGAACCTCAATGCATTTCTCCTTGGAATTCAAATGTATGTTATCACTAAGACTCCTTAAGCCGAAAATGCAACGGTTTATGCGATTGAGCTCGGGGCTAAAAGCGTTACAAAGATCAAGTAGCTTCGTAGTTATATCCAAATAAACATCAACCCATTGATGATGTTCCAAATTAGACGTATCACGAAGTTTGAGATCATTGATGAGGATGTTTATATCATTATGAGTCTCACTTAGTGATTCCATAGCAAGAATCATCCAAGGTAAGGTGAGAAGAATCTCATCTTTGTTTCGAGGTATGAGTTTCTTCAATCTCTCTGTTAATGATGATTCAAAGTTTCTCAATAAAGAAAGCAACCATGGAGATAAATTTGAGCTCCTTGTAAATAGCATCTTGAAATTTTTTGTCACTTTTGTGATCATCTTGAAAAGATTATGAGAAACCAAAGATACGTTACTAGAAGAAACAAATATACAGTAAAACCTCTATAAATTAATAATGTTGGGACCGAGATAATTTATTAATTTAGAGAGAATATTATTTTATCGATAAATTAATAATTATTAATTTATACAGAGAAATCCATTTTAGGTAAGATTCTTCTTAATTTTTTTTTCCGAATAATGTTATATTATGAAATTTAATGAATCTATTTGCAAATTGATGAAATTTTGATTAAATTTTTTGATTATCGCAATAGAGTGGATGATATTATTATAATAGACGATCAAACTAAAATGGTATACTATGTATAAAATTTAGAAAAAATCATAGTTATTATCCCTAATATCGATGAATACATTTATAAAGCGTTATTATAAAGAATCAATTATTTTGCCTATAATTTTTACAAGTTTATGGTAAAGATCGAAAAAACAATTATAAAAGTTTTTGATGTAACACTTAAATTAAAAGATAAGGTCTAATGAGATTTTCATTTTTAAGTTAAAAAAAAATCACTAAAACCATGTTTAGTACATTATCATATATATATATACATAATTATATATGATTATTAATTTATACTATTATTGGGACCATATTTTACATAGGAGTTTCAAAAAAATTATTATCTTATCATTTTATCAAATTGAGTTGATTTTTACATTGGCCCGACTCGGGACCGGGATAATTTATTAATTTATGGTGTTTATTAATTTATCGAATATTAATTTATCGAGGTTCTACTGTATGTAACTATTTATTGAATAAACTGTAGATTAAAGACCAAAAAAATCATCATACCTTACTAAGTTTCTGTATATTAAGAAATCACAACACAAATTTATGAAATCTTTGGTATTTTACCTTGCGAATTCTGTAAGTAGACGAGGAAGGAATGACATATTTTTTTGACAAGTTTGTATAAATATTAAAGAGCCCAAAATTTAAGATAGGAAAGAGTAATAAAAAGTTTATCTCCCTCGATGTATTGATATAAATTAGAATATACGCAACTCGTCGTCTTGGTCTCTATAGTTATTTCATCATTAATTATGGAAGAGATATTTATTCATAGAGATGAGACTTATAAATGATATTTCCCTAAATTAAGCAAATAATCAATTAAAATCAACTAATTAAGGGGGGTGTATTCAACATAGAATTTTAAGTGATTTGATTTTAATTAAGTTTTTAAATGATTTTGGATGATTTAGGGAAATTATTGTGATTTTAACTGAAATCTCATAGAATCCCACCTAAAACAATGTGATTTGCTTTATCACATTTTTAACTAAGGAATCCCACCAAAACACATTAAAATCACATCAAATCTTCTAAAATCTATTGTTTAAAACATTTCCAATAACACTGGATTTTAAATTAGATTTTAAAATCACAATTTCAATAACACTATATTTGAAAAGAGTTTTTAAAACTCTTGTTTGAATAACAGATTATTTTTTACACAAATACAAATCACTCCAAATTCCAAGTTGAATACACCCCCCCTAAAGTCTTAGACCCAAATCCAACTCACTTTTGACACTAGATATCATGTCACTAGTTAAAGTCCATTTTAGCAAAGTAGACTGGAATTAACCTGGTTTAGAGCATTGAAACGACGAGCTAGGAGAGACATTGATCTTTAAGGGTATGTCTCAAATCCATGAAGACGATTAAACCACGTTATCCCATCTCTTTCAGCGAATAAACACTTTTTGAGACCTCTACCAATAAAATTATGAGAAATTGGGTTGAATAACCAAAAAAAAAAATTATAATTAGAATTTTTACCAATTGCCCTAGATCTAATGGCTATCATTTCACCAAAAAACTCTTTTTGAATCAACGTAAAGTAATTTTTGTGCATGAGATTAAGTAATTCCTTTATACACAAAAATTACTTTACGTTGATTCAAAAAGAGTTTTTTGGTGAAATGATAGCCATTAGATCTAGGGCAATTGGTAAAAATTCTAATTATAATTTTCTGGATTAACTGAGTATTACTATTCTTGTTCCCAGTATCTTATTTATAGATTATTATTATTTTGAGATTCTGACATACAACACGAAATTGCAAACATGTTACTGATTGTACATAATTTATTATCTTTTACATAATTTATTATCTCTTTCTACATTTTGAAATGTACAAACTTACAATTTTCTTTTTTTAGTATGTTTAAATTAGTTTTATTAAATTTTAATCTATTTTTCTATTTTTAAGAAACTTCTAATAAAAAAATTTAGTATCAATAATTTTAATTTTAATTTAATTTAGTTAGAATAACACATATTACAATTTGTACATAACAAACGCTACCAGTTATGGAAAAGATTGGTTACCTTAGTCCTTCACAATGAAGAACCAAGAGTTTTTACACACCCTCTATATTTAAGGGAAATTTTAGATTTAAGAAACTTTCTTAATGTATAATGTGTAACTGGTTTTCTTTATCAGATGCTTAAGAGAAGGTAACCAGAGAAAACCGTAAGAGTACAAACTGTCACGTAGAAGAATTTGATTCTTTTTCCATCCAAAGGAATCGTAGAGTAGATGAATTGTTTCCATTACAAACCTAATTATGGAATGGATGAAGGTTATCTTTTGTCTTCTACAAAAAAGTGTTTGTTTGTGACTAAGTTAAATCAAATCTAGATTATCTTGGAATAGATTTCATGAATTGAAATCATTAGAAATAATTTACATAAGGAAACTGGGAAATAGATGTTCATCAATCTGCAAAAGAACAACACTAAATAATGATTATGAAGTTTCAACCCACACAACTTAGATATGGAAAACATATGCCAAACAACCACACAACATTCAATATTTTTTTGGAAAATTATTGTAAACTTGAAATAAGAACAAAAAAGTGAGCAAAAACTCGGCAAAACATATGCAAAAAGAACTACAAATTTATAGCATTAAATGGAATATGATGTAATTAAAATGATGTTTTCCATCTTTGTTCGGTCTTTAAGAACCGATCATGTAGACGTGAAATATTAGGACCCAACACTCACAATCAATTGTGCATCTTTTTTAAAATGTAACATCATCCTCTACCTAATAACTCTGTTTTTGTAAGCTCAAACCCCAAACATTTTTTCATGTACAATTTATATAACTATAGATAATTATATTTATCATTTGTTGAATTCTTTACTTGGTATATATTTGATCTATAGCCAATCTATTTGAGTAAAATTATATTAAAAAAATTAATCCTGTTTTTAAGCTAGGAGCAATGGCGAATGAGGAGACATCAAGCTTGGTGATCTGACATGTTCCTCGTATATCATCGAAGAGAAACTCAGCTTGAGATTCTTTTGAAAACTCTTTCGTTTCTTGTTCTTGTTCTTGTCTCTGTCTCCGAACACAAATTCTTTGATTCTCTCTAGTCCGATTTGGAGTGTCTCTTCGTCCATATTAGCAAAGCAAACTCGGAACCAACCTGGTTCAGAGCAGTGAAACGAAGAGCCAGGAGATACATTGATCTTAACCTTATCGATGATTACTCGCCAAAGAGCCATTTCAGACTCAAAGCTCTGATCTTTAAGCATCTTTCTCAAATCCATTAATACGAATAAACCCGCATTGCTTCTCAAGCAAGAAATCCCAATCTCTTCAAGCCCTTCAGTGAACATACGATGTCTCTTCGCCACTCTCTTTGACACCTCTACAAGAAAGTTATCGACAAATCTCTCATCAGACAACATAGCAGCTAGAAAACTCTGTGTTTGTGACGACACCAATCCAAAACTTGACATTCTCCTCGCGCTGGACACTACAGCATCATTGTATGAGTAAACCACTCCAACCCTGAAACCAGGGAGTCCCATGTCCTTTGAGAGACTATAAACGATATGGATCAAGTCGCGGTTAACATGGTCCATATCTTGGATGATTTCTGCAACACTGATGAATCTTTGTCCAGCAAAAACTGTGGCTGCGTAGATTTCGTCGCAGACTAAATGGATTTGCTTGTCGTTGATGAAGTTGACTAGGGTTTCAAGAGTGTCTTGATCAAGAGTTGTTCCAAGAGGGTTTGATGGATTTGCAAGGATCAGGCCTTTGATCTTGATACCGGTTTCTTGGGCTTTAAGGTAGGTAGATTCTAGGGCTTGTTTTGTAACTTTGAAATTGTTTGAGCTGTTACACTCTACAGGGATTATTCTAACTCCAGTTCTCCACCTTAGGTCTCTGTCGAATCTGCAATATTGAAATAAACCATTTTAATTAGTGAAGAAGAGTAAGTCAACCAAGTGTTAATTAATAGCTGACTTTTGAGCAGAGTCAATGGACAACTTGATGGAAGTTTTGTGGATGGAGTTTTTTTTACTTACCAAAATATTGAATCAATCAAAATGAGTTATTGTATTGTTCTGAAAACCAATTAGCAAAGTAGTTTTTTGTTTTTTTGTCTAAAAAATTAGTAGTATTTTTTTTATCAAAAGAATCTTTGTTTTCGCTTTTGACCAGACAAAAAGTTATACTATAAACTATAAAGCATGAAATATGAATCAAATATTAAAACTCCCTTTTTGATTAAAAGTTAATACAGTATATCTATATCACTAACTCATGTATCTTCTTTTTTAACATCTTGTACTCATGTATCTTTCTTTTAACAGTTAAACAAATTTATTAGACAAAATATACTTTTTTACTAATTAAGTGTGTGTATAAATTACGTACGCGGCATAATAAGGAGTAGGGACTAGAAAAGCGTCGCCGGGATCAGCAAGACAGAACAAGAGCGTCTCATTTGCTCCGGTGGCTCCGCCGCTCATCACCACCCTATCAGCGTCAAACTTCACCTTTCCACCTCTCGTTCTTTCCATAAAACCCGCAATCGCCTTTTATTTTCCATAAAAAAAAAAAAAAATTGTGTAATTAGATGAAAAATTATGTAAGTTTACACTACAAAATTAAAGTAGTTAATTGTTTGAACCGTTTTATATAACGTAAAAATGAAATAAATACCTCTCTAAATTGTTTGAGACCATGATAATCTTGAAAAATAGCAATATCGGAGAAACCATGAATGCCCTCCGCCGTGCAAATAGATGCTTGTGGATTTGCTTTTATCCACTCTTTGATCAAATCAGAACAAAGCTGAAAACAAATCATAATAATAATAAAAAATGTTAGACGACGTCAAAGAAGTGAAACTTATAAAGAAGAGGAAGAAAACGAACTTGATTTTCGGCGAGACCCATTTGGATAACACCTTGTGGATTATGATCATGATGAAAAGGATTATTATCGTAAGCTTTCCAACCGTCGAAGTACGGTGAATCTTCACCGTGCTTGTCACCGGCGGCTAATTTAGACAGTAGATTCTTGTCGGGAGACATTTTTCCGATCGAGTAAAACTTGTGTGTGTTTTGGTGTGTATAGAACAATGTGTGTGAGTTTTGT
This sequence comes from Arabis alpina, assembly GCA_900128785.1. Lineage (NCBI taxonomy): Eukaryota > Viridiplantae > Streptophyta > Magnoliopsida > Brassicales > Brassicaceae > Arabis > Arabis alpina. The sequence goes on from LT669792.1 coordinate 27,107,112, forward strand.
GAAGGTGTTGGATTGGTTTTTGGCTTGTGAATATAAATGAAATTAAGGGGAGCCTTTGAAGAGTTTTTATAATGGGGTCTTAAGAGAGAAACTACTACTTGTTTCCTCTATGAGAAAACTTGTTTGAAATCTTCTTGTTCCATAAAAGTATTATTTTGTGGGGACAATGTATGTTACATAAAGTCAAACCTACCAAAAATGGTTTTTTCTTCTATCAATGCCAACAAATGTTTTATTCCTTATAAGTTGTATATGCGCGTAAAAGGAGAAAAAATGTAGTATTTATGTGTAATTGTAAATACTGACAAATCCAGAAAATACATTTGAAATGTTCTTTTATTTAAGTGATAGCTTTTGAAGTGACAATAACAATATTCTTTTGTGCAAGAAATACCAGTTGTAGAAATTTTGACATACGACCAACATGGCAACATGCATATGGTACATTTTAAAAAGTTTCGATACGATCCAATATGAAAGGGTTGTATTTCGAAATAACAAGGATTTGCTAAAGATTTCAATCTTTAAATTTTTAACATAAAATCATTTAAAAATCTATTCAAATCCAATAATAAATCAAATCTTTTTTTTTATTGGATAAGACTTTATCCAAATTTGTATGAAATCACATAATGGATAACATAGGATTTTGATGAAGATTTGAAAATTGTTGATTGAATAACACAAGATTTGGTGGAGAAAAAAAAGAATAACACAAGATTGTGATGAGGATTTCAAATTCATTAAAATGCCAAAACTAATAAATGCCCTTGGTATAATCACGGTAATTAATAACAAAGACAAAGACTTTTGTATTTCATTGATTTTGTTTAAAGAATTAGATCAAACCAAGCAGATTTAGAGACATTTTTGCTCAAAAAAACAAAAGATTTAGAGACATAAGAGAATAAACAAAACTTGAGATTGCTTTAAAGCGACGTAATAAAAAATTAACAAGTTCAAGTCTTACGAACTCTATTATTAGACCCACGTTGATATAGATGCGAGGGCAAAATGTTTACTTTGACTTGGTGTTTTACCTTTTGTCAATCTAATTTTGAGGCTCGATAGAGCATCCGAATAAAAAAATTCTCGTATTATAGTTCCTTGTAAATGTACCTGTGAATAATTTATTTTAAACAATGTACGTAAACTATCGGTTTCTTTTCCTAGTAGAACAAACTCAGTGGGCTCGTGTAGAACCCGAATATAATGAGATTAAGCATGTTTCTTAATTTGAGATTTTGGCAGCCTCACCATTGAATACTATATTGTAACACAATGCATGATCCGAGTGGTAGTGGTCTAGTGGTTCCCATTTGAGGAGAAGTTGCCATGTTGGTCCAGGCCAGGGATCGATTCCCCTCAAGCGTGGAATTATCTAATCATTTCCATTTGGTCACCGGAGCATTCACATGGCTCTCCGGGCCCCAGGATTAGTCGGATCTCATGGCCCGTTGACCCGAGAATTAGCTTGGGAATAAACATTCCGCGACCTAATTCGGAGTTCATGGTGTCCGTTGAACCGGATCACCCGAGTTATCAAAAAAAAAAAATGCATGACAATTTGGCATAAATTACGTATATTTATACACATGACATTTTTGTTTGTCTGAAAAATTACATATACATACATGACGTCGAACTTTAGAATATGTACTAGCTAGGTCACAGTCATATTCCAAAAAGCGTTTAGTTACCTGTCTTTAATTTCTTGGAGAACAAAAACAATAATAATGAATAATAGAACTAGTTATACTTCGTCAATTACTTTGCGTGTGGATCGCAATGTGACCATGGTCTCTTCACGTGAAATTAAAATTTCAATTCTTACTTGGCTCCATTAAATATTCGTTTTAAGTGGAAGAAATGACGTCGAAGACTGAAACGTCTGTAATGGATCATTGGTTTAGCTCCAAGAGTTCTTCAAGGTTCATAATGTTTTAGTAACAAAAATTAACATGTGAACACAAATGTGAATATATTTGCACGTGGCAGCAACCCACTAAAGAATTGGCAATCAATAAAATCTTTTTGGACGGCTTTTTAGATTTCTGACATTTTAAGTAAAACTTCTATCTAGATTAATCTTTGCCTTGAATTGAATTGGTCGGAGATCATATAGTCTACACTACTTGAACACGTTGTATCTAATCTTACCTTTTCTAGAAAAGACATTTGCATGTAGAAGTAACAAAATTTTGGCGAATTAGAAAAATAGCCATGAAAAAAAAAACTCGAAAATATCCTTCTTTTTCTCTCTCTTTCGGTGGTGAGTGGCGGTTACCAAAAATAATGACAGGTTTAATGATGCGTGGCGGTCGGGAAAAATAGAGTTGCGAATCAGGTTATAAGTGACGATCAGTAGAAACTGTTACAGATCCGGTGAGCCGTGACGGATCCGATGATGGGTGGCGGTCGATGTAAACGACGATGGATCGGATGAGACATGATGGATCCGATGATGAGTAGCGGTTGATGTAAGCAACGACGGATCCGGTAACGTGTAGCGGTTAAAGAAAGCAACGACGGATTTAATGGTGGTGGTGGTGGGGTTAATGAATGTGGTGGAAGGTTAAAATGGTGAGATTGTCATTTTCTCTCGCATGTTTAGTTTTGTTTTTGGTTTTGGTTTCTTATCTGATTTCTGAAATAGGTTATTTTTTATTATTATCTACTTAACCGATCCTTCTAGAAATACATTAAAAAAATCATTTTCCTTTGACAAAAGAAAGACAATCGTTTTCCTAGAGTGTATTTGTAGAGTAAAAGAATACGTACACGCACGTGTATTAAAATGCCTTTTGTATAGTAGTTTCGAGCAGTAGTGTGTGGTGTGGTATAGCTGTCGCCTACAAAATATTGCTTGTGAAATAATCATAAATGTATTTGATGTTACACCAACTTCCTCATCTATTTCTTTAATACTTAAAATTATAGTATTTCTTCCTTCGCAAACGTTTGTGATGCTTTTGGCATTAATCGTAACTATATTTACACAAACCGTTAAATATGTGAACATTACACGTTACTACCGATCGGAACTCGGAAGCTAAGTCACTTAGTGGTTACCACTTTCAAACGTAAGTTATTAGTATAATTTTGTCCATAAACCTTGGTTGAAAACTCATTCTAAAATTAGCTATTTAATATTTGAGTATGCTCAAAAAAATTTAGAGTACTGTTCATACATTTCTTGGATGATATTTTTTATCACTAGTAGTGGAGTATTTATCTGACAGTTGGGTGGTATTGTCGTGTTGATTAGATTCATTTAACTAAAAAGTATTCTGATTACATTCATTACAATTTTCCTACACTCTATGATAGAACAAAAATAATAAAGATAGGTAGATTCCATACTAATACAAGCTTAACCCAATTATTTACCGCATGAGTGATGAGTTAGTTTCCTATTTTATTTGCGTTATCGCTAACATAATAACTTATAATGCAAAAAAATTGAAATCATCTAAAATATCGGAATGATAATTAATCAATCTTTTTGGTCGAATTTTGTTGTTTTTGGTCGAAATAATTAATCAATCTTTCCTTTTCGTATCTTTTGATGCCGATTTTTATTTTTAATTATTACGTTTTCAGCTATTGGGATGTGAAATTAAGAAGTTTTAATTTCCGAACTATATATATAAACAATACTCATTGTAACTAGAAATTATTTATCCGAAACGAATATTAATTAATTTTCCTTTATACTTTGTGTAAATCTGTGTATTATGCATGAGAAGATAGAGACATGCATAAAGTAATTGTTGAAGAAAATACTGTTTAAATTCAATATGACCATGTCCATAAATGCTATATAGATACAAATAAGAAAGAACATTTAGTTCAACGTAGAAAAATACAAATGTGTAAATATTCCTTTCTGACCATTGAATTGAATTTTCATGTCGTAGTAGTTTAGGAATAAACTTCTATATAATTTGAGATTATTGGGAACAATAAAGCCATTTTATTTTATTTTGAAATTTATAACGCCATTTTATTTGGTTTAAGGAAAGTATTAATAGTATTATTTTTTTTGCTAAAAGGAAAGTAATATGTTGGCATGTTGCTCCTAAAAACATAATAAAACATAACTAGTAAGTAGTAATGCGGATAACATTACATGATTTCGATTCTATTATGTTCAGGGCCGGCGTTGGCATGGTGCAAGAGGTGCATTTGCACTATGTCAATGTGATTTTTGAAATTTTTTATTGGGTTTTAGAACTATTTTTTTAGAAAATAAAATATTTTTACGATTTTTATAAGATTTAAAAGATTTTTTGCAATTTTTGTACTATGTTCCTAATTAGTTTGCTTAGGTCTTCGAAATTGAAGTGATGACTATTGAATGATAGTATACTCAGGGTCGTTCGTATTTTATATATTCATTCAAATCGTATTTTATATATTCATTCAAAACTAGTAAGGAGTATATGATACGGCAAAAGAGATTTAATCAATAATTACGAAGATTGTGTACAATAAAACGAGATTATAGATATACACTAATGCGAAGATCGTAGGTACGTGACTTGTGACCATTCTAGGGGAGCTATAATAATTAGTCAACAATTTATTTGATATATTTACTCTCTTTTTTGTCGAATATTTGTTCTATGATCCTTCGTTGAATTTGTTTTTTTAGTTTTTTCTTAATAAAATCAGTAAATGACAAAAATATCAACTAGTCAACTCGTTAAACATGTGACAGCTTTGACTTCCCTACCGTAAGTTGTCTGAAAAAACGTAAGTCAAATGGTCCCTTTAGATTCGCTAAGTCGGGTTCTCCTCCATTACCGAGTAAAGACAAGCACGTGCCGGTCACACTCAATTTTTCTGGCCTAAAGTTAAATTAAAGCCCATATTAATGGGCCTCATAGTGATTTGAGAAAAATACCTACTTTTTTCAAGAGCAAAAGTAAGAGCGACTTTTTTTGTTTTCTAAAAGCAAATATGATCAAAAGTAAGAGAGTATATGAATGGTAAATATGTATAAACTTCGAAATTACAAAACAATAGAAGTTCTTCCATTTTGCTTTACTAAAACTGAGCAAATAATCTAACATATAAACAATTGTAATTGTATAAAAAGCACCGACGAATCGAAGTAGAAGTTACACTGAAAAACATTATCTCAAACTAAAGATATTGAAAGGAGAAGGTTTTTTTGGTTGGAGAAACAACGTGAGTACCTTGCTTAAACTTCTTCGTATAAGTGATCGAAGTAGAAGTAGAGTAAAAACTAAAATACTTAAATCTATATTACATTTAAAATAAAATAAACACACAACACAAAAGTTAAAATTTCCAACAAACCAGTAAGCAAACAACAACACATAAAGTATTAGATTTTTCTTTCTTTTACCAATCATATCCCTAACTGATGGTTTTCAAAATCTCTAGTTTGCAATGCCATTGTGAGCTAACATAATGTCAAATTTGTTTTTTTTTCAAATGTTTGAGGACACCGTGGAAATCTATGTCATTGGTGATCCTTCGATTTTATGCATACTTGAATTAAAAATCAATTCATGCTTTTATCATTATATATACTTTTCTTGTATGCGGTATCTTTCGAATCGTCTCTCTAAAATAAAAAGCCAAAAACAGTTATTGATTTTTAAAATAACGATAATTTTCACATAATAACCATATAGCTATTACTACGTATACACATAAAATTGAAAAATAAATTTTAGTTATAAGATTTCTGGAGACGTCAAATGGATCATTATACTTATCGAACCAATCATTTGCAATTGCAATACATGTGTTTAAAACATCATGCTTCGTTTGTCCATCACCAAATATATTATGATTTTCATCGGAAAATTGATATCATTGAATTTGTGAGATAAATTAGAATTGATATTTTGTGATGAATTGATTGAGTTTTCTCATGACAAAAGCGAAGTGTATAAAATCAGTTTTACCACATTTTTATAGGCCATCATGATTGAAAAAATGGAATGAAAGAAACCAAAAAGTAAGAAACGAAGATGAAAAAGACTGAACATTTCATGTACAAAATATTATTGAAGAAATTTTAGACGATGTTGCTTATGGAACATTTAATAATTTTTTGATAAAATCCAAAGAAAACGTTTTCGATTAAAAATCAGATTTGGTATATGATCACGGTAATTAATTAACAAAGACTGATTTTTGTGTTCCATTGATTTTGGTAAACGAATAAAATGAATCCCAAGAAGGTACTCCCTCTGTTTCATTATGTAAGATGTTTAAGAGATTTTTGTTTGTTTCATTTTATTAGATGTTTTACTACTTTCTTTGTAGATTTTAATGTTATTTGATAGTTTTGACCTTTTGAATTTAGTAGTTTTGTTTATGATTGGTTGAATTATATTTGTATATATTTATTAAATAATTTTTTGTTTATAATTATTGTTTCTTAATTCCCGCGCATTCATCCAAAACATCTTACAAAATGAAATGGAGGGAGTAATATTTTACTATAAATTTAGAGCTAGAATATTTTTTCTGTGATCGTTAGTTGAATTTGTCTTTATTGATGCCTAATACCGATTTAAAGCAAAATAATCATGAATAAATTGGCTCTATGGGTAGTTTTAGGAACTATAATTATGAGAATGGGTAGTTTACTATTTACTATTAGAGAACTAGGTAGTTTCAGAATTTTTCATTGTTGTTGTATACATAAATGCCTTGAAGGGTGGTTGTATTTTCGGTTTTGCCATTAACTAACTCCAACTTTTTTTAAAATAAATAACAAAACACAAAAAATCAGATCTAACCGTGGTTACTTTTTTCCCCTAGATCTAATTGTTGTTTCTTTCCTTTTCACCCTAGATCTAACCGTTCTCTATCAATCTCTTTGTACCGATTATCCAATCTCTGAAATCTACACTACTTTTTTACGCTGAAAGAGATAACAATGACCGACAGTGAAATCTCTGAAAGAGATAACCCTCTTGAGAATTGTCAACTCCCTAATCGACTTTTACCGGCTGGTTGTTACTCGAGGAAAAGCCGCCTCAACATCTACTCTAAGCCCGAGCATATAGGGTTGGTTGTCGATGTATTGTCTGGCACAGATCAATGGGATATTATTTCGAAATCCCAGTTCGAAATCCCAATTTGGGAAGCTTTTCACTTTCCCAGTCGCTCGTTGTGCTCATTCGGCTAAGTTGATTCATGGTCTTCTTTCTCGGCAGTTACTCACCAAGAAGAAACACGAGTTATGGTTTGTTTATGGAGGGCATCCTATTCGGTTCTCGATGCGGGAATTTCAATTGGTCTCAGGGCTTTGGTGTGGTCGAATTCCATCTGAAGATGAAATCGGGAAGCATCAGGATCCCGAGAAGGTTTCGGTTTGGAAACGGTTGTTTGGGGACCAAACTATTGTTCTTGTCAATGAAATTGCTGAGATGCTTGAGGCGAACAAAAATGCAGATCCGGATGCCCAATTGTCTGATTGGAAGAAGCTCTGTCTCATTCTAATTTTGTTAGTTGACGGTGTTGTTGTCTGCGCAAATAAAAATGGGAGAATCACTCCTGAGTATGTTGAAATGTTAGATGACATTGAATTCTTCTTAACATATCCATGGGGACGAGTATCTTTCTCCGAAACCATGGCTCGGTTTGGTCCACCATCTAAGTCTAAAAATCCAATTGAAGATCTTAGAATTCGGCTTCATCAACAGACTAGTGCTTGTTATGGATTTCCGCTTGCCTTTCAACTTCAGCTTTTCGAGTCTATCCCACTCTTGCTACAGAAGATACCAAATAATTCTGATATACGTGATTTCACACAAAGGGCTTACCAAGGTTTATCCTCTCAAGTGCTACTAAATTATGTAGACGTTATGAACACGGAGATGGACTCCCAGGTAGCAAGGTTTCACATACATCTATACTATATCACAATGTATAGATTTCATTATGAACACTGAGGCAGGCTCTCTTTACTACAAGGCCAACTAATCTCTTTTTTATTCATGGAATTTTTGATTCATAGCTGGAAGTATCTCACACTATTTCCCCACACGCTGATTTTGAAAACTCTGATTTATCTTGGGAAGACGAGGTTGAGGATCCCCAAGTGAAGACTATTCTCATGCTCATCCAGAATGGGCATAAATTTACATCTTCTGAGTGGCCTACATCACAGCAAACCCCGGTTGAACCTCTTCCAAACCCTACAAAAACTGACAAGCCTGGCCGCGGGAAACAGAGTGTAAAAAGACCCCCTAGTAGTCGTGCTCTCCACAAGTCTACAACGGCAACTACTTCCACGGCTGATAAGCAACCACAGCCCAACCTGTTTGAAGATGACGTAGAGTGTATCAGTACAACAAATGTTGTTACACTGAAGGAGTGGATTCTCGATCAGAACAAAATCCTTAGGCAGCAGATTGTAGGTGATATTACCAAACTTCTCACTGCATCATCTCATCGTTTTGCAAAGAAACAGGTAACACCATATCCTTCACCAGCTCCATCTGTGCAGCGATCACCATCATTGGATAAAGGAAAATATGTTGCGAATCAAACTCCGTTAAGGCGGTCATCTCGGCTAAATAGAGATATTGATGTGATCTCTCCATTGGTCCATTGTACCACCCCAATTGTGGGTAATGTTTCCGGTGTAAAGAGGCGAAGACGCGAAAAGAAAACGGATCATGTTTTGCATGAACCTACCGCTCCGGATACTGAAATGGTGGATGCGCCTGTCTTTGTCGATCTCACAGATCCAACCACACATATAGATGGTACAGTTGTTGGGAGGATGAGCCAGCTCCCTCTGGTGGATGACACATTAGTGGTGGATGAGCCAGCTCCCTCTGGTGGACTGAACTGTGGGGAAGATTTGGAGAATCCACAAACAGCGGACAGTACACCTGGGGGACTTGATACTACCACAGTTAGCGACGATATGGAGGGTTCAGGTGCGGTCGATAGAGTTAATCATGTGGATGGTACAAGGGAGGTGGATGGTACAGAACAGGTTGAAGTTACATTCGCCGTGGATAAGACAGTTATGGTGGATATATATGAGGAGGTGGATAAGACACCGTCGGTGGATGGTACAGACCAGGTGGATGAGATAGATGACATTGTTGGAATGAACATTGGCGAAAAGGAAGGCCTCCCATCCCAGGTGGATGGATGCCAAGACATCTCTGTTATGGTGGACAAGACAGATGAGATGGTGGTGGATGCTAGTGATACATATCAGGTGGATGGGATAGATGACATTATTGGAATGAACATTGGCGGAAAGGAGGGGATCCCATCCCAGGTGGATGTTTGCCGAGACACCTCTGATTTGGTGGACAAGACAGATGTGACAACAGTGATCCTCCAATCTACTAGATCGAACACCGTTACAGATGAGATGGTGGTGGATGCTAGTGATACCCACCTTATTGCTCCGGGGAAACCCTCATCAATAGCTGATTGTGAGGCTGGAGCATGGAGCGAGTGGCCTGGTGTTAAAGATGTAGTAGATGGTGTCACCAGAGGCGATGAATGTAGCTCTAAGGTAAACACTCCACCTGCGTACACCTTTGAGGAGGTGGAGGAGGTTCCATTCAATGTGGGTGAAGTTGCTGGAAATAAGAGAGTTCCTCGTCCGTCACATTACCTGACTGATGATCAGTTTGTTGGTGATCCTCGACTTAAAGCGCTCTATGCTAGTCGAACAAAAAAACCGATATACCATCCTATTGCATCTGTTGAAGAGTCAGATTATGTTATTTTCAAGTAAATCCTTGAAGAAACACTTGATGAGTAAGTATTGTTACACCAAACTTAGTGATTTTGTATCTTATTCAACTTGCATTTTGTCCTACTGATTTTGAATTGTTTGTTTAGGACTTTTTCCATCATCACAGGGCACATTGTATCCAATGGACACTTCCTGGATATTGCGACGCCCAAGACTTGGTTGTCAACTGCGGTATTTATCTATCTTTTTATGTTTGTATACCCCAACGTTTCCTATATGTTGTCAACACATTAAAAAATGGTTGTGTCATACTATTGCAGCACATCCAGGTTATTACGAAGTTACTATGGAAAAAAAGGTCTACTTATTACCTCAAGGACAGGCGTGCTTTCATTGATCCATGGTTTATATCACTCATCGGACACAAGTACGAGGCAACAAAGGAATGTGTAGACAAATCAGAGATTACATGGGGATACAACCTCAAGACATTTGTGAGTGGGAAATCAACTGGAAGAAATGCAAAATCTGAGTTTATGAGGCATGTTGATTCCATTTACGTACCAATGTTGTGGACGCGCCACTGGGTTGGGATTATTGTCAATTTCAAGTATCAGACAGTTGAAATTCTTGATCCTATGATGTCTGCCAACTCGGACTTAGAAGTCGACGCGACTATCACTCCCTTACCCACACCATCCCTTGGCTCCTAAAGTCTTTTTTAGACCCGGACCTCACAAAAGAGATTTCTGGTAAGCCATTCACCTGGTTCCGTAGTCCAGGGATTTATCAGGCGAAAGACGAAAGTGATTGTGGTTCGTTAGCTGTCAAATTCCTTGAGATGCACGCTTTTGGGTTAGATATTATAGACATGCGCATGATGAATGATGATGATCTGCTTTTCTTGAGGAAGGGATACGCTATGGACGCTTATGAAACATTTGTGGGGGCTGTGGATAAATCTCGGTAGGCATTTGATTACTGCTTCTGTTCTTTTTTATGTACGCTACGTTGCAATGTTTCAACAATGTTATTTGGTAATTTAATTAACTAAATGCGGTGTGACAATTATGTATGTTTAGGCCTATCTATGTCTTTTAATCAAAAATTCCTTTAATCAATCTCTGATGGTTTAAAATAGAAATTAGAGTGTACATTTGTTGTGTGGTTTTGTGCTCCTTAAACAAGAATGTTTTAGTCCACAAATCGTGATATCAAATAAACTATCGATATACGGTACACCGATAGGCTTATCACTGTTTGATGGGGGTATATGAGTTTAGGGTGAAGGGTCTACACATGGATTGTACACTACCATTTTTTGTCTCCGAATGTACACACCATAATTGTCCACCTGTACATTTTCAGAGTCCCCTCCTTTAAATACACCAAACAAACGACATTACTATACACTTCTTGCCATTTTATTGTCCAATAAATTACTTGCCACAACCCAACTAACCAACATAGGAGAACTGTTCACCGCCATTTAATTATGATTTTCCATTTTTTGTTTTTTACTTAATGCGGTGTCACAAATATGTATGATTCACTGTTCATTTAGGGTTTCGAGTTATTCCTTCTTTTAACCTACTGATCATGATCTCACAAAATCTATCGGTATACGGTACACCCACAAAAAATATCAATATTGGATGGTACACTAGCGGTTTGGGGTATTTTAGGGTTGAGGGTTTACACATGGATGGTACACTACTTGTTTTTGTCCCCGGTGTACAACACCATAATTTTCCACCTGCACACTTTCAGCTTCCCCTCCATTAAATTCACCAACCAAACGACATTACTACCACCACCCAACTAACTAACCTAAGAGAACCGTTCACATCCATTTGATTATGTTATAACTCACATATCTACCACATCAACAACACTCTTCACATGATGTATTATAAAACCCCACAATAAGGCATATACACTTAACACTACCCACATTTCACAATGGTCTTACATTTCTTACCAAAAGAAGTCCTCACCATCATTGTCAAAAAGATTGCACAAGATAGTATATTGGAAACTCGCCCCTTCTTAATAGCCGGTACCGTTGGACGCGACATCGTATATGACGAAGATGTTCTCGAAAGCGCAAATATTTTCGTCTTATGCTATGACCCCACTGATATTCTATGGGCTCGCTCGGCACATTTCTTTTTCAGAAGATGTGTACAAGCACGCAACGAGCTCGCAATATACTATGAATCACTAAGACTTGCAACAAGAGGAGCTGACTTGCAACGTGCAATTACTTATCTTTCTGTACATATACCGTTGGACGGTAAAGGAACTCTAGCACTAGGCATTTTTTGCATATGCAATGGCCAACACGAACTTGCTGCCGTCCACTTACAATGGGTCTTTGATGCATTCGCCGCAAACGGTTCGGATGAATTCCAACGAATGGGGAATGAACTCATTCGAATCTTGGGACTCTTCCACCCAAATTATATGTGTACGTATTCTCACTTGTTTGCATTTCCTGAGGCCATTGGTGTTCCTGACTGTTTCATTGACCACTATGGTTACCCTGAGCCATATTGCAATGACTGTTACCTTTACTTTTGTGCTAGGAGTGTTTCCTATATGCTTTAAGCTTCTCTTACTATTTCACAAACTTTGGTAGTTGTCTTATGAAATCCTTGTCATATTTGTGTGTATTTCTTACATTTTGTAGTTTCGTCTTTAGTTTCCAAACGTCAATGTTATCATGTTATTTCACTTTATATTCTGCATTATATATTGGAAAGTCTTCGATTCGGTGTACGAGTATACACGGTGTACGAGTATACATGATGTACGACTAGACGCGGTGTACGAGTATACTCGGTGTACGCGTATACACGGTGTACGACCATAGTAAGTGAATTACTCTGTCGGCAAATCTGAAACCTTTATGCCATCATACTCAAACGAGTGGTTGGTGTAACTATATATAAGTTCAGAATGAACTATTATTTAACCTCGAATAACCAACCTCCGTGTAGTCATTTCAATCTGCCAAACCACCCACTTGTATTTTTTTATTATTTGTTTATCACTCCAGTTCACTCTTCTCCATGCCACAAAATACAGTTTCCATTCACGCTTTTCCAAACATGGGGTACTATTACCTCCACATTAGCCCTTTTAGCCACAACCTTGGGATAACACCAGTAAACAATACACCTATATTTATGGGAATTTGATTACATATGTACACCTACATTCACCTACTTTTTAAAAGTGACCATACTATGGGAAGAAAAAAGTAGACAGTACACCTTAATGGAAACTATGTACACTTACAAAATTACTACTCTGTTTACAATTATGAATCCCCCAACCCACGTCAACACAAATGAATACTAGGAACTAGTGTACACGAGGAATTCAGTACACCACTAATGTTCGGAGTACTCCTTAACCGCCAAAATGGCCACATACTATGGCAGAACAAATAAGTGGATAGTACACCTCTAATAACATGTGTAGACAGAAAAGTTACAAAATGATAATTAAACCACTGAAAAGGGCAAAAATCAAAGCAAACAAAAAACAGAATACCACGGAGTACAGTACACCGGAAACATCCGTATCTCATTTGTTCCTAAACCTACAGGTATCCTCTCATGTGATACATTGTTTTCAAAAGCATTACATATAACATCAAAATACAGCTCCTCATTAGCTGACAAATATATTAGCCCACAACATATTCCCCAGCTAATGGATAAATCAAAAACGTATTTCTTCGTCAAAAAGTTTCTTCACATCCTTCACTCGATGGCTCGTATCTCCATTAATCAAGCGGCACCAAGCATGTTACCCTATTGTGTCCAGTCTTCTCGCATCTAGAACATTTGTTTCTTACACTCTTCGCGGGTTTGTTCTACATATACCAAACCACATTTGTCAATATTGTTCTACATTTGTCTAAACAACATTCCCATATTAGAAGCAAAAATATAAGTATATACGTACCGGATCCTCCCCACCAGAAGGTTTGCGGAGTTTTGGCGGCCTGCCCGGTGGACGCTTCGTTTTGGGTGGCTTCACATCTAAATCTAACAAATCATGTGGTTTTTCGACCTCGGTTGGGTCTTGTAGAGGCAGTATCACCCCAGCTAATGTTGCCTTCCATTAATCTTTCTTGTGCAAATCATCCACAAGTGTACGGTACTCTAGGCCACGGTTAGAGGCAGCTGCCATTGCATGCCGGCATGGCAAACTCAGAGTTTGGAACTCCATACAGGTACATGTTCTTGCGGCTAAAGATACATGATAACTTTCACCTGATGAGTCTCCTACTTCATAATCCCATTCTGATGCCTTAGTGACGGACAATCCACCAGATGATTTCAACTGCTCAATCAACTGTTTCTCCACCTCCTCTGGAATTTCACCATTCATTTTTTCAATCTTCTTTCTCCTCGCCTCATACCACCTACTCAGCATCTTCCGTATGAACTCAAACATTGCCACAATTGGACTATCTCTTGCAGGTAAGAGTGCATGATTAAGGGACTCAGCAATATTTGAGGTCATCAAATTGTATATATCACCCTTAAAATGTGCTCTTGACCAATGTTTCACTCCAACATCTTCTAAAAAAACCCAGCACCTTACATCTCTTTTTTTAATACGTTCATAACACCTCTCAAAATCTTTGATCCTGAACATTTCTCCTGCTTGGAACACCAAGCCTGCCAAGAAATCTCTGCCTTTCTTCTTGTACAGCTTCTTAACATTACCCATCAAATGCACAAGACAACATCCATGGTGAGCTTTCGGGTAAACTTCTTCCTTCGCCTTATAAATAGAACCGTGTCTGTCGGAGACAATGGTCAGATCAGACCCATCTACAATAATCTCTGAAAGTTTCTCGAAAAACCACTTCCATGACGCATCATTTTCGCTCTCCACCACAGCAAAACCTATTGGAAACACTTGATAATTTGCGTCTTGGCAACTTGCAGTTAAGAGGCATCCCTTGTACTTGCCAAATAGATGAGTACCATCAACCACAACCACTCTACGCAAATGTGGCACCCCTTGCACTGAAGCACCTAAAGCCATAAATACATATTTAAACCTATTAGCTCCCAAGTCATCTTTCTCAGTCTTCAGATGATAAATTGTGTCGGGGTTGGCTAATTTCAACATATACAAATACAATGGTAGTATTCTGTATGAATTCTCCTCAGTTCCTTGCGCTGTAACAATTGCTAACTCTTTAGCTTTCCAACATTTCCAGTAAGACACTCTCACGTTATGTTCATCACGCATTGTTTCTACCAAATCTCTAGCTCGTGGACCAGCCCCAAACTTCTTGTATTTATTTCTTAACAATGCTGCGATGACCTTAGAAGTAGCATGTTTCGAAAAATGCTTCCTAGTTTCCACACCACAAACGTGATTCAGGTTTGCCTTTCTAACCTCATACTCCTCTGATTCACCTACCTGGTGTGCATACACCCTCCAATCACACTTTTTATCAACACAGTTTGCAACAAGGTAGTCTTTAGCAAATTTGGTTATCTTGAAAGTAAATACCCGATTTATTGCATATATGGACATGCCGATTTTGAAGTCTTCCCTTGTATCGAAAACCCTCCCCACATACATGTCATCATCCTCCTTTCTCAGGTCTATACACTTACTGAGGGAAATACAAGCCTCTGGATCACTAAACATCGGACCAACATCATCATACCCATATGTTTCACTGACACATATGCCTTTTTTGGGTTCTCTGGCTGGAACTCCCTTCCTTCTTGTATCATTGCAATGTTTTGTCGGAGGATCCACAAAATCATCATCATCCTCAGGACCCAATTCCATGCCACAGTTTTCGTTTACGATATAATCCGTCCAAAAATCATAATCGTACTCCCCCTCTTCCGATCCGTAGTCACACTCATAATCTTCTTCATCATCACCTACCACACCCTCCTCATCAGCATTACCCTCAAAGCCTCCATATGCCACCATTTCATCCATCATAACCATGTCTTCTTCCATATGCTTCATCAGCTGCTCAGCTTCCAATGCCTCCACGTGGGCTAATAGTACTTCATCATCCACTTCATCATAATCTGTCCTCATTGCGTTGGATGTTGCCCCATCTTCCCACAACGTTCGAGGTTCTGGACCAACTACTTCACTCATTGTCATTATCCCTACCGCCCTAGGGGGATGTCCCAATGTTACAGTTGTTGGGAAAACAGCTTTGCGAGTGGATGACATTAACCCATGCGGTGGACTGAACACAGATACAGTCGTGGGGGATAAAAGGTTGGTGGATGTTATTGGCTTATTTGGTGGACTGACCACCTGAACACCTGGAATGGGGGTGGACGAGAACGGTATAATTGCCATTGATAACCCACTTTGGTTTGAAGGACTGCCTCGATGACACATTTCAGTTTCTTCACTAGGGACCTCCACAATCATACCAAAGCCTCCCCTATGACCCCAAGCTTCACTTATTTCTGGAAAGTCTTCGTCGAGAATCCTCAAACCACCTCCAACGCTCTCCCTGAAAGTCACAAACAGATTCACAGATTTGTCGCCTCTCCTTAGTCCGAAAAACGTTCGCAGGTCTCCTTCTGAAACAATGATACACGGTGGTATTTCTTTCCCTTGTGCCCTAACCAGAATATCATCAAACCAATAACTAAGCTCCACGCATATACCCAACCTACACAGCCCATATAACTTGGCCACACTTTCTTCAAACTGCCTTACCCTTATCACGTTTTTGCAAGTTATGCATCTTGATGTGCGGGACATATCCATTTTAAACTCCCAACTACCGTTTATGTATACTATCCACCGACCCGCAGTCACAACTACAACATCGTCCACCTCTGTAACACACCAAAACGAGATTAGATACGTGTCCGTACACCATACAGAACACCCTACAAACAGAAAACCCAGTTTATATATGTACACCTACCTTCACTGTTTGTCATTTCCATCCTCTCTTTAGCCAGGAACAGAGGGGAACCAACTGCACATTTCCCCCTATCGAGCGGCATCCTTCTAACAATTCTCCTCCACCACAAATTAACCTAAATTCGTACACCTTATCTCTCTAAACTACCCTAACAGCTTTTATTAATTTTAAATTGTCCCTTAAATATCTTTCTTAACCTCACCACAAACTAACCACGGTCAAAAACTAACCACTGCATAACACCCCTCTTTCAATCAGAGTCTTCCCTCTTATCACCATTCCTCTATTAGACCCTTTTCCGTCATTTCACCTGGACTCAGCTATTACACAAAAAACAGAAACTACCTAACTATCAATTTCACTACAGTGAATAGCCCATCTTCCCTAATAACTTTTCTAAAAGTGTCCATACAGCTAAAATATCCAATAATCATTTCTTTAACAGCAAAAGAAAACATAAATTACATGACAATGGAATTCTTCTCATTGTTTGGTTATTAAAGCTGAGAAAATAATCGAGCATAACAACAAGCGATTGTGTAATTGTATAAAAAACATCGAAGAATTGAGGTTACACTGAAACTAAACCATTATCACAAACTAAAGACACTGAAAGGTGAAGCTTTTTTTGGCCGGAGAAGAAACAGAGTAACCTTGCTTAAACTTCCTCATTAGCGTAACTGATTCATCAGAGCCTGAAAGACGCTCCATAAGGATTTCAAAAGT
Source organism: Arabis alpina (assembly GCA_900128785.1). Classification (NCBI taxonomy): domain Eukaryota; kingdom Viridiplantae; phylum Streptophyta; class Magnoliopsida; order Brassicales; family Brassicaceae; genus Arabis; species Arabis alpina. The sequence continues at coordinate 27,124,520 of LT669792.1, forward strand.
GATCTGATTCGGTTCGCACGACTGTTCGTACATCTCATCCATCAGTTTAAGCAATGTATCCACTTGGTTCTTCTCTTTAAGACACTTGAACAAGGCATTGTAAGTTTCGACATTCGGTCTCACCATTTTCTCCTTCATTTCCGCTTTTAGAGATAGCGCTTGTTCGAAGTTCCCTAGCTTAGAGAACGCGTTTATGAGAATGTTGTATATCACGGTGTTTGGATTGACCTTTGAGTGCAAACCCATGTCTTTGAATATCTTCATTGCTTCGTTTATTTCACCAGCTGAGCAATAAGCTTCGATTACCGCTCCATATGTCACAACTGTCGGGTCTAATCCGTCTTCTTTCATATTCTCCATCATTGTCTGAACACTCTCGAAGTCTTTTAGTCTACCGAAAAATGAAATCAGAGTGTTGTAAGTGATGGAATCGGGTTTCATCCCTGCTTCTTCCATATCGCTTAGCATCTCGTAGACTCTCTCTCCGTTATTCTTATCACAAAACAATCCAATGAGCATGTTGTAAGCCAATAAATCAAGAGAAAACCCTGACTGTTTCAGTTTCTCCACCACTCTAATGGCGTCTTGATCTCTTCTAACGTGGCATAATCCAGCGATCAAAGCATAATAGATCTTTTCATCAGGAGAACAACCAGCTTCCAACATTTGATCAAACCAATGCATAGCCCTATCTATGTTACTGACACTACAATAAGCATGGATCAATGTCATATAAGTAATCACATTACCTTTCACGCCTTCCTTTTGCATATCCGTAAAGAAAACAACCGCCATGTTCACTCCATGGAATCTACACATTCCACCGATAACAGTGTTAACAGTAACCACATTCGGTTTAATCCCGTCCTCCTTCATCCGAGAAACAACTTCCTTAGCCGTCTCAAGCTGTCCCGCTATGCAATACCCATCGATCAAGCAATTATACGTAACTATATTCGGCGCACAACCCGCTTCCATTTTCATCTTAACCAATAGCTCCTCTGCTTCTTTCATCCTCCCCACCTTTGAGAACCCGTCAATGAGAGTATTATAATGAATCGAATCAGCTTTAATCACATTTCCATCATCACTTCTCTTTCCACACATTTGTTCGAAAATCTCGAGAGCTTCATCGACCCTTCTTGATTTACACAAAGTGTTAATAAGTATCCCTAAAGTCACAACATCAGGCCTAATCTCCATCTCATCCATCTTTTCAGCTATAGCATTCATTCTACCAATTTCCATTTTCCTTCCTAGAACCGTCAAAAGCGCATTGAACGAAGGAGCTTCTAGCGGAGCTTTGTTCCTCATCAAATCACTCAAAATCTCCCAAGCTACATCGGTGCGAGCGTTCTTGCATAGACTAGTTATAAACCGAGTCAACCAAACACAGTTTGGAGAGACGCCATGCGAACCAAACCTCGAAATCAACTCAATAATCTCACATTCCTTCAAAATCCTTCCTTTCCAAACCTCATGGAAAACAATATCAGCAGTGATTTTACTCGGAGGAAAAACAGAATCTCTCTGAAGCATTTCGTCGAGCACCTTGAATGCATCATTCACAAGTCCATTTCTGAACAACACATCAATCACAACATTACGAACTTGAGTGTTTCTCATACTCGAATCGAGTCGTTCGTACACAAGAACCGACTTATCCACCAAACCCATACGTCCAAACCATCTTATCAAAAGCTTAGTAGCAACAACACTAAGAGTAACGTTCTTCTCTTTACTAATCTCATATAGCCTAAGAAGCTTCTCTCTTGAATCGGGTTCACTTCCAGCGAATTCAATAACAGATTGAAACACCAATGATAACGATTCTTCACGGCGTTTCAAAGACTGAGATTTCTCAACTAAGTACTCGAAGAACGAGACTGCTAAAGAGTATGATTCTAGCCGCCGCGTGATTTGAGAGAATACGAAAGGAGAAGAAGATACGAGAAGTGAACTTAGCGATTCGTTAGACGACCAATCACGTTGCGGAATCTTCTGTAGATTCTCGAGAAACAGAGCAACCGTTGATTCCTGACTCTCTGGTTTGTTTCTCTGTGGTGGTGGGTTTACGTCATCGGAGAATCGACGGAGGAATCTGGGATGGTTTAGTAGATTGAAGAAGTTCCGGCGCCGGGAAAGTGATAACACGATACTCATGTCACCGGAAAAAGTGAAGACGACGAACTCTGTTTTGGTGGAGGCGAGTGATACTCAACGAACAAGAGATTGGGCCCAATTCTTGTAAATGGGCCTTTGGGTATATTTGGCCCAAACAAACGTTTACAATGTTTCTCATAAAACTGTATGTGAGTTTTTTTTTCATACTGAAGAGATTTTTGTGAGGTGATGGAAATTTGTAGTTATTAAATGGTGTTTGATTTTTGGTTTTTAGTTTTTACTACTGGAGTTTTGGTTTTTGAATTGTAGTATAGATTTTTAGTTTTCAAAATTTTCAATGGTAATGGTGTAGGTGGACTAATTGTTTATTTATCGACGGTGCGTTCGGTATTATCAAAGAATATTTAGTTAGTGAATACATAAGTATATGAATTATGTGTCTATTGATAATTTTGAATTGATTACATCACATAAAAGGCTACAAAATGGTGTAAGGAAAATAACATAGAAGCATACATTGCAAATTAGAAAATGATTTGTTAAAATGGTTCAAAACTGGAAAAAAAAACCAAATGATTTTCTAAATTATATAATTTTTAAGTAAAATACTGTGAATGATGATATATTATATGAAACATACATTAGATGATAGCAACTCGCTTTGCTCTAAATCAACCGCAGAAATTTTTGTTAGTATACAACTTTAACTTCTTCTTTTTTTTGCTTGTGAAAGAATTCGTTTGATTTCAGTTTTTATATAATTGATTGGTTCTTCTATATAATACCAATAAGTGAGGATCACTAAATATTAAAAAAGGGTTCTCTTGTCCGATGCATTTTGCATAGAAGCCACCGATTCAGTACAATGCCTTCATTTAAGAGTGACTAATAGACAACATATATGAATGTGCTGCTAATCTTTGGAGACATTTCAAGAAACGTCGAGTATATGAGAGCCCTTTATTATGTGAAATCGAGAGACTACCACAATATTCTCTTATCGCAGCCTAAAGATGTATCACTTAACTGTGTAAAATACAAACTTGCTATGGCAAAATCTAGCTGCTGGACCATGTCCAGTTACCCACAAACCTATTCACCCACAAACCCACTTGAAATACAAACCGAAACCGAGACAGAGCTCTTGAGCGATTTCAAAGTTGACTACTTTTCTACTCTCTCTATCTACTACTCGATCAAAATCGCCTATTTCACTTCCCGGCGTTCTGGGTTTCTACCGTCGCCGGAGATCTTATCGTGTAATCACTTCAATGGCCGGAGCTCCGATTACGAAACCGGATCATGTTACGGAGAAGTGGTTTTCAGTACCGGAGCTTCGATTACGTAACCATCGATTCGTAGTACCTTTAGATTACTCACTCGATTCGGAAACTTCTCCGAAAATCACAGTTTTCGCTAGAGAAATCGTTGCGGGTACTTTAAAAATCGAGGCTTTATGTGATTATGAAGTTGATATCGAGATACCAATCTCAGATTGAAATTTTTGTTTTTGTTGTAGTGGGGAAAGAGGAACAAGCAATGCCGTATCTATTGTATTTACAAGGTGGACCAGGATTTGAAAGTCCAAGACCAAGTGAAGCTAGTGGATGGTTACAAAGAGCTTGTGAAGAGTTTCGTGTTATCTTACTTGATCAAGTATGATGATACTTTTGTATAGTTTAATGCTCCTTAGTCTTTGTGTTGGTCTAATTGTGTTTTGTGTGGTGTTGTAGAGAGGAACTGGCTTGTCAAGTCCTTTAACATCTTCCTCTATGCTTCAATTCAAATCAGCAAAGGAATTAGCTGATTATTTGGTTCATTTTAGAGCGGATAATATAGTTAAAGATGCTGAGTTTATTAGAGTTCGTCTTGTTCCTAATGCTGATCCTTGGACAATTCTTGGTCAGGTATATATATGTCTCTGTGTTATCTATTAGTCACTCTGCTTCAGCTTGTTTCATTTTGATTGGTATGTTTGCAGAGTTTTGGTGGTTTCTGCGCAGTTACGTATTTGAGTTTTGCGCCTGAAGGACTAAAACAAGTGCTGATAACTGGAGGAATCCCACCGATTGGTAAAGCATATACAGCGGATGATGTGTATGAAGCTGGTTATGAACAAGTTATTCGTCAAAACGAGAAATACTACAAGAGATTCCCTGAAGATGTTGAGATTGTTCGTGATATCGTAAATTACTTGGCTGAATCTGATGGTGGCGGAGTAAGGAGATTACTATGTATGCCAAATCTTGTGAACAGTTTAGTTTTAGTTTTTTTAGATGAGTCTGTTTCTCTGTCTTTAGGTACCTCTTCCATCAGGAGGCATTCTGACTCCTAAAGGTCTGCAAGCTCTTGGTCTTTCTGGTTTAGGATCAAGTACTGGTTTCGAGCGTTTGCATTATATGTAAGAGTTTAGCTTTGTTAATATTTATCGATCGCCTCACATGTTCTGTGTGTTAATCTTGCCTTCTTGATTGATCATAGGTTAGAGAGAGTATGGGATCCAATTTTAGTTCCTGGAGCACCAAAGCGTATTAGTCAATTCTTCTTAAACGCTGTAAGAGACACCACAAACATTTGATGTTCTTTAGTATCTATATATGGAATCGATAATCTGAGATGTTTTATCGTTCCTGCAGTTTGAGAATTGGCATTCTTTTGATACAAACCCACTCTATGCTCTTCTCCACGAGTCCATATACTGTGAGGTATAAGAGTCTCTTTTTTCTGCACTACTGCTTCAACTAGGTATCGTTTATTCTGAATCGGAAACTTTGTTAGGGTGCTTCATCAAGATGGTCTGCGAATAGACTACGGGAAAAAGTTGAGTGCAAATTCGATGCTATCAAGGCAGCCAAAGAAGGTCAAAATGTACTCTTCACGGGAGAGGTACATGTTTTGGAGTATGTCTAATTGCTCGGCTCATGTTGCTTATCTTTGATAAGAATTTGGATTGATTTCAGATGGTATTTCCATGGATGTTTGATGAGATTCATGCCTTGAAGCCGTTCAAAGCTGCCGCAGATCTCTTGGCCAAGAAAGAGGATTGGCCTCCATTATATGATGTTGCTACATTGAACACTAACAAGGTATGCTTCAGAATCTTTGTCATTCATTCCTAATGGATCAAACAATTTACTCTGTTTTCACATGATGTTCTTTTGGTAGGTGCCTGTAGCTGCAGCGGTATACTATGAAGATATGTATGTAAACTTCAAGCTAGTGATGGAAACAGCTCCTCATATTTCTGGTATTAGACTTTGGATAACGAATGAGTTTATGCATTCGGGTCTTCGTGATGCCGGAAGACAAGTTGTTGATCATTTGTTGGGAATGATCAATGGGAAAAGGCCTGTCTATTGATCAATGCTTTGTAACTTGTGATTTTCTTCTTTATACTTTCTTTTGAGAATTGACTGAGTAAAGAGAAATAAAATGAATAAGAAAGTCTTTGAATTCTGAACTCATTTTCCAAGTTCATGCAGATCAATCCAGCTTATAGAGGCCAAAATGAAAGTGTGTACATTTCAAAATACTATATATGTAACATTAGTATTTTGAATGTTCATATCACTAATCCGTTGTAGTCTAGCTGGTTAGGATACTCGGCTCTCACCCGAGAGACCCGGGTTCGAGTCCCGGCAACGGAGATTTTTGAATTTTGTTTTAATATTTGATTTGGAAATTCTAAGATAACCGGTTTTGGTTCTGTCCGGTCAAGGAAAACGATTTTATAATCCCTTTGGTTAAGATATTTTATTGACTTCTTCTATGTAGAAGAGTGAGAATTGAGAATTTAGAATTTAGAATTTCTCATGATTTATGAGTAACATATTATATAGTCTTATGCTTAGAATCAAATATTTCTAGTTTCCACAAGTTTCTGGTTATAAAGAACACGATTTTGACCTTCCTTAACAAAAAATAAAGGTATGCTTTAGCTTCCTCATCTCATATGATTGCTTTAGGAGGAACAACTTCATCGTCATCGATCCGTCCGCTCCATAACTTTTGGGTTTTGTCGAACGATGGTTTGAAAATCGTCTTTTGAAATATGTTTTCCATGTTTTTAGCTTTTTTGCCATGGATTATGGATTGCATGATTTAGGCTTATAACTTGCTTCTAATCCTAAACATTTTTCATTTTAATGAAACATTTACCATTTAGCAAAAAAGAAATTAAGGTAAACAAGAAAAAAATACCAAACATGTCAATATCATACAACACAAGAACTTAAATAAAATAAGAAAATAAAATTGACCTTTCCTTTAGCCCCCACTCAAGTGAAGTCACTATTCACTAAACCTATAAACAAGAACCCAAATAAATGCAAAAGGCTATCAATACATTTGCCAAACTTTTGTATTCAATGCACACTAGCTACATTTTCCACCCACCTACCAAAACCTAATAACAAAACAAAAACAATAATAATCTCCATCACTCTTCTTCATGGCCCCAACCTCTTTCTTCACCACCAAATGTCAACCGCCTCAACCGCCGTCTCCACCGTCTTCCCTCCTCCTCCTCCTCCGGTACCTATCCCTACTTATATAACTAGCCTCGGTCTTGGCTACTCCATAGCCATAGCTTTAGGTTTCCTCGTACTTATCTCAACTATAATCCTCTCTTCCTACATTTGTTGTCGCGCTTCTCGCCTCCGCTTCTCTACCTCAGCCGCAAACACAAACACAAACGCAAACGCTTCTTTTGGTAACCGTAGTATAATAGTACCACGTATCATATTCGTAGCGGAAGATGATGATCTTGAATCAGCTGTTTCAGGAAACGTTGTTGTTGGTGGACTTGATCAACCAATCATTAACTCTTACCCTAAATTTCATTACACTAAAGAAACCGCCGTTTCCGTCGCTGGAGATAATGGTTTTCACGGAGGAGATGGTGATACGACGTGTTCGATATGTTTATGTGAGTATGTTGAAGAAGAGATGTTAAGGATGATGCCTGAATGTAAACACTACTTCCATGTTTATTGTCTTGATGCTTGGCTTAAACTAAATGGTTCTTGTCCTGTTTGTCGGAATTCTCCACTTCCGACGCCGCAATCTACTCCGTCGTCTACTCCTTTGTCGGAAGTTGTTCCGTTGTCTCAATACGCCGCTGATCGGAGAAGATCAAGAAGATAAAAAAACCTAAAGTTTTTTACTTGTTTAATTTTGTTGCTTCGTTTCATTTACTAATTTTTTTTTTTTTCATGGTATGATGTAATTTAATCCGATTTATGATTGATGATTTATTGATTTGCTTTACATTTTCTTTTCATGTATCAAAAAGTGAATATAAATGATTGTATCTCCAAACAGAAAATCACGGTTAGATCAATTAGTTGATGATTATAAATGACCTATTCGAGATTCGGAATATAAAGTCAAATATGTAAATAATCCAAGGGTTTCTTACCTCTAAAGGTACTTTTCCAATTTTTGCTTTCAAAAAACATACTTCTCAGGGAAGGTGTACTTATTATAGTATTTGATTTTTTTAATACGGTTTTGCCCTTACAGCAGAATGAATTATTAGTTAGATGTAGTTGATAATGACCTTTCATCTAAAATAAAATATAAAGATCGTGTGGTGTAGAATTAAAGGTGTAAATAGATCTGATTTCCCTTATTTTCATCGTCACCTCCATCCTCTTCTCTCTTCTTCCCTTTCATCAACATCGATCAAATTTTTCTTGCATCAAAATAGAAGAATGTCGTTGATGAAACTCTGGATGTTTGGGTTCTGGTTTTGAAGAGCTAATAAGTCTTCTTTTCCATCTCGCCACGATTCTTCTAGTTCTCTCTGTTTGTCAGACAATTGTTTTTGGATTTGATTTCCTTATGTTTCATTGTTTTGTTTCAGAAATCCATGAGTTTCATTGTTTTGGGTTTTATGGTTTTGGGTGTTTTGGTAATCGGATTTGGAGGGATTGAATTGAATACAATCAATTTTGATTGTTTTTTTTTTTAATGTATAGTCTCATGTACAAAATTAATTAATTCTATTGTTGTTTGTCTTTAGATGCTTATCAATTCATCATCTAGTTTGTGGATAAAATTATTAAACTAAAGTTCATGTCTATTTGACGATGAAAGGTTTGCAAAGGCTCCACGTTTAATCATGATATCCACCAACCATCATCCATAGTTTGCATCCATTTTGGCTTAAAAGAAAAATAGTCATAAAATCATCAATTACTTTAGAATCATTGTAATCAGAATGAACAAAAAAATCGATAAAACAATGAGGCAACATCAAGCACTTTGGTACGTTTGTATAAGTATAGTTATGTATTGATGGTCACGTATGGGTGGGCATAAATCGATGGTATATATTGAGTTTGGTTTTTGTTTCAAGACTTAATTTTCCCCTCAATGATCATTCCTAGTGTGTATCCGTAGTTTCCATGCTCTTTGTTGGTTTTAAGTTTCATGTAGTGGATCCATGTTATTTCTTTGTTTTATGTTTCATGTAGTGGATCCGCACGAAGTTATCCATGATCATATTGTCCAGAATACTTTGTCCACTCTAACTTATCCACAATCTCATCTCATATTCTTCTACTACGGAAAATTGAACCATAGTGTTCTCTTATATACACAAAACATATAGAACTTTAAGTGAAGTAAAATACAAACTAGAGTTACCTCTTTAACATCTTCATCGTTTGTTTTGGTTTGTTTTTGTCTTGAATCATCAAAATGAACTTATCAAGCAAAAAAAATGGTCAATATGAAAACAACGAGTTGTCCATTTTGCATCAAACAAACGTACTTGAACTCAAAAATTACAAATTCCACGACACGAGATAAATATTTCTATAGATGTTGCTTCTCTTGTTCATCTCTAACATGTGTCCACATAAACTAATCCATAAGATAATATCCACACAAACTATTCTATGAGACAAATACATACATATAGCTTGTCCGTGTGACATTATCCATAGAACAATCTTCATTGTCTGTGCTATATACATGTGTAAGATGAACCCACGTTTTAGAGATATTTCACCACCCTTTAATTTTATCAAACCTTGTTTCGTCTGAAGTGTCTCGTGTGCTCTAACCCATGAGATTCGTCTAGGACCGTCGCTATTACCAATCCCACCACCGTCCATTCCTTTCTAAACCACAAGCACAACTCTCTCTCTCTCTCCATCTTTCATCGCCGCGTTAACCATACCCATGGAGAATAATCTTAGGGAGAGTCTCCGACCTCTCCGATGAAGATTTTAGGGATTATCACCACCACATACCATAATTTCCGCCGCCGTCTTTGATCGGTTGTGTTCTCCGGTTAGGAAGAGAGAGGCAGGAGCACGGGTAATCCCTTTATCACCGCCGGGAATCTCCGGAAACTCCTTCGCGATTCAGTGATTGACAAAATTGATCTCCAATTTGCAAATATAAACATGTGAAAGCAAATCAGTTATGGCTAGTTTCTTTAATTTTGTTTTGTCTTTGATTTTGTTTTGTTCTTGCTTTTAGCGAGAGAAAAAAAATATTATATAGATTTAGTTGAAAAAATAAAACTAGAAGCTAAATGATAGAATAGAGATTTCACACTATAAAAGTATGTCATCTTTGTAAAGTACCTTCAAGTGTAATAAGTTGTTAGGAAAGTATCTCTAGAGGTAATAAACTCTTAATCCAATCATACTATTAGATAACATTATCGGAGATGAATGTCTCTAAATATGGGAACATTATTACATTTTCTTTTCACGTATCAAAGTGATTATAAGATTGTATCTAAAAAAATCATTGTTAGATCAATTAGTTGATTATAAATGAGAAATTTACTCTCAGAGGTACTTTTTGGAAGACTTATATCATCTATAGATACTTTAGTTTTATGCCATAATTTTTCTATGGTTAAAGTCCATTCTACCCTAATGATCTATTGAACCAACAAAAATAAAACTTTTCTCTCCTCTCTCTTTCGTGGGCTAACCAATTTCTCTGTTTTTCATATTTATCCCAAAAACCAATTAAAGTTTATCATTTCACCATCTCAAGCTATTTGTTTATGAATTTTGTTCTCGTTCACACCAATTGAAATTTGTTCTTTGTTCTCAAGATCTACGATGTTTTTGTTCAATTTTGTTTCTCATTCTAATGTTTGATTTTTTTATTGTGGGTTTTTGTTCTTCATATATTTCGTGGAGCTTTATGCTGAATCCATATGTAGATCTAGTAGATACAGAGAAGAATATCAATCTATGAAGTAAAAAAATTGAATTTTTTTGTTGATGAGTTAGCAATTACAAGTCCATCGGAGGAGTTCGTGTAGGTGCTTACAGATTTTGTTGTCTTTCTTTTGTGATCTTCAATACCCAAACTGAGAAAATCAAGACCATTATCATGGACGAGGATCCATGATCGATCGAAGATAAATAACTATATGAAACTCACACAACACATCCACACATGATTATCCATAATTTTCATTCCATCATAACAAACCGTCTATAACACATAACTTCATACATACACACAGAGATCATAATCATCTCCATTGTTTGGACAGACAAAACATGAGACAAGTATTAATTTTAAAATCAGAAACTAAAGAGAAAAAGAGTCTCTAGAATCCCACAACAAGTACCAACTTCATCGACCATGATAATACGACCACACAATCTTGTCCTTCAAACATTTTACATTACATTGTCTCATCATAGGCGGATATGGATGTGATGTGTGGATGAGCTATCTTCTGTCCACTAAACAGTGAACATCTTTGTGCTAAAAATATTTCTATGTTCAAAAACGAAAAAGAAATCTATCCTCTTTCTATGGTTTTGTAAAATTTTCTTCAAATCATATGATCAGTTTACGGTTGATCTATCATCTATCTATGGTTGATCTATGTTGAGTTATTTGGCCAATGGATTAAATCATACATCTAACCGAACATCAAACCAAGATAAAAAAACTCAGTGTGCATTCCAATTATCTTTGTTTATCTTTAGCCAATAACGAAGTAATACTTTATCCCTAGAAAGAAGGAGTAGGTTAACTCATGTTTTCTTTCATGTTTGATTTGCCTCCTTGTTTATAGGGATCCATCCCACATTTTATTTTTGAATCGTTTTCCATTCAAATAAATGAACACGACAAAAAGTTAGTTTATAGCTTAAGAATGATAAGTAAACATGATAATATATCATCCACCAGACCATGTCCACTGAATGATCTCACTTTCATCACAGGTCATAGCTTAACAGTGATGAGTATCCATGATAATATATCCACAAAAACTTGTACACTAGACTATATCTTACGTCATGTCTATATCATGATTCCACTTTTATCTCATTTTCACAGTTTAAGACTTTAAGATAACAAAAACTAGACTGAAAACATCCAATTACAAACTGATACTCGATTCAATTTCTTCAAATTGATCTATCCAAACACCAATTCAATCTAAAATTACAAAAACAATGGAACAAGTCATTATTAATAAAAAAAATATTCTATAAAGAATCATATAAAGATAAACCCAAAACCACAAAACTCCATAGATCTCTAAAACAAAACAATGAAGCATAAAGAAATCATATCCAAAATCAATTTTCTGACAAATACAAAATCAAAGAAATCTTAGCGAGATGGAGGAAAAGACTTATTAGCTTTTCAAACCAGAACCCAAATCCGCAAGGAACCATCCATAGCTCGATCTGTGGCTTCACTCTCTTCAATTTGGTGGAGGAAATATCTGATTCTTTGTGAGGAAACATAGATCGATGGTGATTAAAGGGAAAGCGAGAGTTGAGAGGAGGAGAGAGGAAGAGGGAGGTGACGATTAAATAAAATCAGATCACTAATTTGTTTTGTTATGCACCACAAGATCTTATATCTTATTTTAAATGAACGGTGCATATTAACTCTAATCTAACTAAATCTAATTTTTTTGACTAAATGATTGATTCTTGTTTGAGGGTAAAATAGTATTGAAAAAAATCAAAAGTAGAAAAAGTATGACATGCTTGGAAAGTATGTTTATTGTAAGAGAAGTTTTAGAAAGTATCTCTATATGTAAGAAGCCCATTATAAATTACCTTTTCGAGATTTGGAGTAACATTTATCTTGTATCAAAGTGAATATAAAATTGTTATCTCCAACAAAAATTGATCTAATTGTTAATTAGATCAATTCGTGATTCGGAAAATAAAGTCAAATATGTAAATAGATATATTATCGGAGATGAATGTCTCTAAAGATGGGAACAAAATAGTTGGAACTTGTAATTTTAAACAAATAATGTATCAAAATATTGGTTACGTTGACTTAACCATATGTTCTTTACGTAATTTAATCCCAATTTCTAAGGTAAGTTTTTAAAAGAATGTTAAAAGAGAAAAAGTGGGTCCCACTACTATAAATAAGCATTTACATTTCTCGTCGGTCCAAAAAAATCCTCCACGACGTCGTTTTACTAAAAACAACAGAACCGTTCGATTAAAACACGTTAGTGATCAGATGAACGACACGTGTTCAGAATCTCTTTAACCATGTCGGTTACTTTAATGAAAGGTATGTAAGTCAAAAGAATCCATTACCATTGGTTGCCTCCACGTTCAAGGCACTAAACGGTAACGTCCGTTTTATTTTAACGCCGTTAAACGTATCTTCATCTTCTTCATAAACCTAATTTTCTCTTTACCTTTTCTCGGAAAATCAGAGAAAAGCTTTGAAACGAAAATGTCGGAAGAAATTGAGAAATCTGTGTCGCCGAAGAAGGAAGAATCTCTGATTGAGAAGATTGTTGAGAAGATTCACGATCATGATTCATCGTCGTCGTCAGATTCCGATCATGAGAAACCGGAATCTCCGTCTGCTTTGAAATCGAAGATTTATCGTTTGTTTGGTAGAGAGAAACCTGTTCATAAGGTTCTCGGTGGTGGATTACGTATGTTTTCTTCTTCCCTAATCGATTATTGCTTGATCTGTAATCGATTACGCTTGATCTCGTATCTGATTCGAAATGTGATTTGGGATTAGGCGAGATTTTGTGTTTTTGAATGGTTTTCTTGTGATTCGTTGTTGGAATTTTGGAATCGGAGTTGTTTATTGTGTGGAAGATGCTGGAATTGAGAGAGTCTTGAATCTTGGTTTTGATTTTGTTTTGATTTGAAACCATTTTGGAATTGGATTTTTGTTATCTTTGTAGTATGATGCAGAAATGTGTATAGTTTGTTCTGTTGCTTATTGGTTTTTGCAATGTATCTGTGTGTGTAGCTGCGGATGTGTTTTTGTGGAGGGATAAGAAGCTCTCTGGTGCTGTTCTTGGTGTAGCAACTGCGATATGGGTGTTGTTTGAATTGGTTGAGTATCATTTCTTGAGTCTTGTGTGTCACATTTTGATATTCGCACTTGCAGCTTTGTTTTTATGGTCTAATGCTCATGCCTTTATGAACAAGTAAGCTTTTTGTTGCCTTTTAATCATGTTACTAGTTACGGTTCTTTTCTTTCCTTTGCTTAATCATGTTACACGCTTGTGTTGTTTTCAGGACTCCACCTAAAATTCCTGAAATCCATGTTAAAGAGGAACATTTCCTTTTGATTGCTTCTGCACTGAGAAACGAGCTGAACCAGGGTTTTGTTATTCTAAGGAGTATTGCCTTAGGAAGAGACTTGAAGAAGTTTTTGATGGTATGTTTTTATCTTTGGTTCGTAATTCTAGATGCTTGCAGTTAAATTTGCGTGTCTAAGATAAGAACTTGTTCGATCTACACATGAATCCTGCCTGATTGTAAGATGTATCCTCGTTTTAGGTGGTTGTTGGGCTATGGATCATCTCGGTTGTGGGAAACTGGTTCAACTTCTTGACTCTTGTATACCTCTGTAAGTATTTGTACCGATTGTTGCATAAAGTTTTTTGTCTTTTCGATTGTGGAATCTAAATGGTGCTTGTGTGTTTGTTGGGGAAAATAGGTTTTGTGGTGTTGCATACAGTACCAATGCTGTATGAGAAACATGAGGACAAGGTAGATCCAATGGCAGAGAAGACATTGAAGGAGCTGCATAAACATTACTTGGTGTTAAATGAGAAAGTTCTTTCTAAGATTCCAGTTGCTTCCCTCAAGGCAAAGTTGGGTTAGAGACTTTAGACTCAAGTGACCTCTCTTTATTGTTCTCTCTCTCCTTGACTTTTTGCATTTGTGTCTTGGGGAATTTTTACTTCTTACCTCGGGTCTGAGGAAAAATTGTTACTCTGCTTTCATTTCTCACATTTTGATAAACAGCTTTTTCTTTTGCCTTGGGAAATGATAATTTTTTGTTCTTGACGATATATATGTGAATGCTGTAAGTCAATCAAATTTTGAAAAAAGAAAGTTCATGGAATGGTGGTACAAATGTTTATTTCTCCACAATAAACATATCTTTGTGCTAAGATCTTGAATTTCCTAATGGTACCAACCTTAGCTTCGATTTCGACCTAATACTGGCCAAGAGTGGTTTGAAGATTTAAAAGTTCAACATTCTTGGACTCGATTGTTCTCAAACAATTTGCAAGTTTTGATTTAAGTCATCAATTGTTTCATGTAACTTCCGGATTTGTTTTTCATGGCTTAGCCTGTTTTCCTCCTAATTAGCCATTGCCTGCTTAAGAGTTTTCTCCAAGTGTGATATCTGAGACCTTTGATACTCATTAGTCTGGCGGAGTTCTTCAATCAATCGGCTATCCTCGTCCATTTTCTCAAACTCCTCAGTTTCCTGTAAAATTATGGCAAGGGAAACGTAATCCATTATCTTCTCAGAAACACATCAAAAAAACTGTGTTTATAATGAAATCATAACAAATCTTAACTACAGCTAGTAACCAGAAATTATTTGCAGAAACTGGTCAAAAGACGAATAATATGATTCAACAGATGTAATCATGCTCCCAAATAGAAAATTGGTTTTTACAATAGAGCTAACCTTTTCTAGCAAGTGTTGTTTGAGCCGTTTCAGTTCTTGCCGTAATTTATCCCTTTCTCTTCGTGTTTCCTTCAAATCCATTTCCAACCTCTCCAAGGATTGCTGCATTTCTTCTTTTCCAGGAAAGGTTTCCTAGTTAAGTATGAAAAAAACATAAGGAACTATAGATAGTTGCTCCATATTTCATTAAAACAATACAAAATGTGTACAAAATAAAGTCTCTCTGGTTTAAGAACCTTGTCCAAACTATTAGGATGTGTGGTCAGAGCCTCTGTGGTGTCTGGGAAGATTTTGCTACTGGTTGGCCTCCTGCTTTCTTCCATAGCAGCTTCTAGCTCAGTTCGTTTCAACTATATGGTGATGAAAAAGCAGATCATATTCGGTTCGAGATTCGAAAAGTCTAAGTAGACATACACATAGTGTGAGAATGACACCTGTTTGCTTGCAAAATCATTTAGCAGTATGGAACACAATATACCTTTAGCTCGTTGTTTTCCTGGAAAAGATTACAAATCAATCTGAGAGTTTAAAACATGCTTAAAGAATCAGAAAAGGAGAATATACATAATTACATCCTTATCAAGAAATGATGTTGCAAAACTTTCTAAAGAGAAACGCCAATATCCAGCTTCCTGAAATCTTGATATATATGTTAGAGCTAAAGACAAGCTCTGTATCCAACTAAGTCCCACTAACACAGTATAGCTCTTGAGTAGTTGCAATCTCTATAAAAAAAAATGTATTGCAACCTAAAACTATAGTGTCCAGTATAAATAATATGCATTGCAACCTAACGACATTCATCACACAGATATGAAAACAAACATATGATATATCTATGGTACCTTGATTGCATTATTGTTTGATTCCCTGGAATTATCGGTTCTAGCCTCTTTCAGAGCAGCAATAGTTGAGGTCAGAGTTTGTTTTAATGAGCCATTCTCCTGATTCAATCTAGAAACCTGATCAAAAATTTCTATTTTGATTTTTCATTTCAAATCGAATAGGAATGCACTTGGTCCCTTAATTTTCTCGATTAATATCTTGATTTAAAAAAAACACTTTCTATACAAAATTTTGGTAATATTTTAACAAATTTCTTCGAAAGATTAATTGATTCATCAAATCAAGTCATTCAAGTTTACCCTTTAGTGTACCCGCGTGAATATTAATCAAGTCTTATTGAAAAATACTTCGGTCATTGAAAATTCAAGTGACAGGGTTATTAGTATTAAAGAAAGCACTTGATTTATCTTCTGCACGTCTGCACGTCTGCACGATACATAATAATGGCGAGTGGTTGTTGGATGTTGGCTATATGTCACAGAACTCAAATTAGTAGTATTATTCCTCATATTTCAAATTAAATTATCATGATAACAATAATGTAACAACTAATAACAGCTATAATTGGCAATATAAATCATGATTCGTTGACTTATATCACGTTGGATAATTAGTGTTAATTGTTTTTTTTCTCAACGACTTTATTGGTTCATATAAGACCATCCTTTTGAGATTCATCTATTCATTCAGCACCTACAAAAGAGTAATTGTTATCTGACATTAATTTTCCATTACGTGATAAGAGAACTCAAAGCCCTAAAAATTTACAGAGAAATTAAATCTTCTTCTTCTTCTTCTTCGCCTGCTTTTCTTTTCTTCTCTTTAGCACCTCTTAAGTCAACCCATGGATCCTGTTGAGGTGAAACTACCCATTCATGAGAATCATGCGATGATGCCTTTAAAAGATGTGCGGAAGGGTGACTGCTGCGGAATCAAATTCCAAGGTGTAAGTGATGGTTTCTACTGCGACTGTTGTGATTATTTCTTCCACAAGCCATGCAGCAACCCCCCCAAGGAGATCAAATACCCTTCTCACGAGTGTTATGATAATACTATTCGTTTTACCCACCATTTTGAGAAAATGAGATGTGCTTTTTGTAGAGTGAAGATCATGGACTATAATCTCAAAGTTTATGAATGTTCCGAACATAAAGATTTTGTCATCCATGTGGAATGTGCAAGGTACCCACCACCGGAAGTCATTGATTTTCCCCACGGCCATGAACATCATCAACTCAAGTTAGAGAAGGTAGAAAGCTGCTTCAAATGCGTTGCTTGCGGAGAGGACGGCGATGGATATTCATACAAATGCCATGAACGCGATTTGACATTCCATGTGAACTGTGGAAAGTATCCGGCTGAGGTAAACCACCACCCTTCCCACTCTTTACACCCTCTAAAACTCTACAATGGTGAACCACCCGCTTATACCGATGGAAAATGTAGTTTGTGTGGATATAGGCTTGATGAAGCCTTTTATCATTGTTCAACATGTAACTTCACCTTGGATTTGGATTGTGTTCATAATCCACCACCACTATTTTTTCACGACCGAGACACCCATGAACATAACCTCACCCTTCTGCCAAAATCCATCTCTTTTACTTGCACCACTTGCGGGTTGAAAGGAGATCGAAGCCCATATGTTTGTCTTCAATGCAGTTTCACTGCTCACAACGATTGCTTTGGATTTCCATGGGTCATCAACATCAACCGTCATGATCATCGCGTTTCTCGCATTTCTCTTCTTGGTGTGGTGAATTCGAAATGTGGAGTTTGCCAAAAGAAGATGGATTGGAGTTGCGGGGGTTATTCTTGTAAGAGGTGTCCAAACTCTGTATTTCATACCAAATGCGCCACTAGAAAAGATGTATGGGACGGCGAAGAGTTGAAAGACGAACCGGAAGAGGATGAAGATATGGAGCCATTCGAGGTGGTAGGTGAAAACACAATACGACATATCCTCCACTACAAGCACAACCTAAGACTCGACAAGTCCTGTATCTTTGTAGATGAGAGTCGTTGCGAGGCATGTGCTTATCCTATCTATCACAATTCTTTCTACAGTTGCATGACTTGTAAGTTCAAGATCCATGAGACCTGCGCTAATATGCCCATGAGGAAACGACATGTAGTAAGCAACAAACCGTATCAACTAAGCATTCCTCTCACTGTTTCTAATATATGTGAGGCTTGTGGAGTACGTCACAATGGTTGCAAATACAATGGTTGGGGAGATGGATTAGATATGCGATGTGCTGCAGTTTCTGAGCCTTTTTGTACACAAAAGTCATCCTGATCATCCTTTATTTTACACATCACCAGACGGAGTCTGCAGTGTTTGCAACAAAGAGGCACATCATGTGCTCAGATGTGTTGAAGATGATTGTGAATACATCATGGACTTTGAGTGCGCCCTATTACCATATGAGGTAAAGCATAGAGTCGACGATCACCTTCTCTCTTTATGCTATGGGGAAAAAGATGTGCGTGGTAAATACTGGTGTGATATTTGTGAGAGAGAGACAGATCCAGGAACATGGTTTTACACATGTAAAGATTGTGGGGTTACTTTGCATACCGATTGTGTGCTTGGAGACACCCGAGGTCTCCGTCCAGGAAGCCAAGTGGCTACGTTCTATGGCGGATGCAGATGTTTCAAGGTGGTTCACAACAATGGTATGTCTCGACCATATCCCGTTGCATATCCCCTGTCATCTTGAAACAATTGGAAATATCCGGTAATGAATACTATTGCTCTGTTAAATGTTGTGACTTACGCTCATGATATACGATTGTTGATTTTGGTATTTTTTGTGTCAAAAGTTCTTATTTTTGTTATATGTAGGTGTATTGTTGTTTCTCATTATTACTCGTTTGCTATTAAAAAAGATTCCTTCCATTTATTTTCTACGAACCTCCGTAATTCTTCAGCTACACTAAATGGATCATAGCTCATTAAAGTTCTTGTGATTCACTTTGTTCCATTGAATAACTTAACAATCACCTTCCCCATTATTTTGTCTCTTTTGTTCAATTTCTCAATTGTTAATACTCATTCCGTCCCATTTTAGATGATTTTTAAAGTTGTTGCACATAGATTAAAAAATCATTTAATTTTTTATTTCTTCAATATAAAATATGTTTTATCATCAATTCCAAAATAATTTAACCAATAAAAAAATAATCTGCAGAATTCAAACAGCCAAAATCAATTAAAACACAATAAATTTTGGATAGAAACTTGAAAAAATCAACTAAAATAGGACGAAAAAATCACTCTAAAAGATCATTTAAAATGGGGTGGATGGAGTGCCAAATTGGGTCACCAATTGGTGGTAAATAGTTTATATTGTTGTCGACACAAAAAAAAAAAAATCTTAGACAAAAAAAAAGTTAGGTCAAATGTGACATGGCAAAAAACTCATTTAATTAACCCATTAACTTTTTAGCCCATTTTTAATATGAATCAGTGTTCTAAAATACGATTTATACTGCCGTATATACGCTATACACTGAGGGACTGTAGTATTTTTTGCTATATAGTTAAAAATACGGATTAAACTATACAACCGTTTATACAGCGATAATACGGCCGTTTATACGGATATACGACCGTATATACGCCGTATGAACGTTACGTATTTTTTTAAATAAATATTTTGACAAAATGATATTTTTTAAAAAAAAATTTGTTTAATTTCAACTACTTGAGATGATCAATAGTTATAGTTTTCTTACATATATATTTTTAAAAATAAATTATAAAAGTGAGTTTTGTTTAATATATTAATAATGAATTATATTTTACCATATAAATTGTATATTTATTATATTTGTACTATTATACATAATTTATTTTCAAAACATATTCACCGTATATACTCCGTATATACGTCTATACGCTATACGGTGATCGACCGTACATCTAGCGTATACCGTATTTTAGAACACTGATACGAATATAATAGTTGTTTAGCCTGTTTAATTGTAATTAGTTCATTTAATTGTAATTAGTTCATTAATCTTCGTGGGAATATATTATTTATATGATAGGATGTTTCGTGAACCACTACAAAAAACATTGTTCATAAATTTAAATTTTTAATGACATCACTCTAACTTTGTAATTAAGATTAAATTAATTGCCAATTTTTAATTTTAATTTTCAAAAATCTTTAAAGCATCTCCAAAATACTGATATTTGCCAATTTTGAATTGAATTAGAAAATGTACATTATATAAGACATAATATTAAAATTAAACATACATAAAGAAGATCAAATAAAATAAATATCGTAACACTGCTGTAATTTCTTTATTACTAAGTTAAATATATTTATCCCAAAATCTAAATTTGACGATAAACTAACGAAAGTTTAAAATTTGAATACGAACATTTATTTAAATTAAAGTATATATTTGGTTAAAATTTCAATACGGACATTTCTTTTGGTCATACATTTATTTAAAATTTAGATATATATTTGACTAAAATTTGAATACGAACTGAAACTATATTCTATGTATTTATATGTCTTTTTTACTTAAAAAATATATTCATGAACCAAAAATTAAAAAATCTACACAACCAAAACTAAAAGAAATAATATAATTACAATTTGTAATTAATTTTCAAATTGATTTGATTTTTAAATATATTAATCTGCGTAAAACGCGAGAAGTCATCTAATATTTTATATACGGAAGCGGCTAGCATATATATTAGTATATTACATAAGCGATTGCCACGAAACGAAGGGGCACTGCATTTGCAAGAACGAGAGAGTTTTTCAAAAAAAAATCTCATTTCTTTCTCTGGTCCTGGAAAACTCACACATATGAAAATATGTAAAGGGACGATAACTTATTTGTAGCTGAGAAGTACAAAACATATTCTTGCATTGCAAGAAATCTAGCATCCACTTAATTTCCAATTTTGCCATGCATGACTTTAATATAGGTTAGTCTTTTACTATGAGAGCCCATTTTGTAAGCCTAAGCACGTTCATTCTTTTTGAAACAAACTGTTATGAACTTATGATACCTTGTAACCAGCACAAATTCTCTACGTAAACCCTAATTAGGGGTCACCTAATTCTTTTCAAGCCTACGATTTCTCCAGTGATTTTGATGATGATGACTGATGAGTGACATATATGTCGTACTAGATAGTGAGAGTTCGTAGAAACGATATGTAAATCCGTAAATGTTGTAGAATATGTATATATAGAAATAAGATTGTGTAAATATCTTGCACCTAAAACCCTACTTGTAATCTCCTATATATACCGTGTAATCTCTCTTATACATAAGATATCAAGTCATTTAACCTATATGGTTATCAGAGCTATCGATACTCAAAAATTTCTTGGCCGCCACCTCTAAATTTTTTTTTTTACTTCTCTTCTTCGCTGCCTCCGTTCTTCATGACGACCATACCTTCGGCGAACACCTATGAGACCATTTCCATCTCGGCCTCTCCAACGCTTCTCAACGTCAATATGACCAATGTCACGAAGCTCACCTCCACAAACTTCCTCATGTGGAGCCGGCAGGTACATGCTCTCCTTGACGGCTATGACTTGGCAGGTTACCTTGATGGATCTGTCGTTACTCCGTCTCTCACGGTGACTACAAAAAACACCACCACTGCGAAACCGGTATACGCGTTATGAAAGCGTCAAGACCGTCTCATCTACTCTGCTTTACTCGGTGCGATCTCGATCGGTGTTCAACCCATTCTCTCCACCGCTACGACGACGGCTGAGATCTGGGCCACGCTCTCCTCGACCTATGCCAATCCAAGTCGTGCTCATCATCAACAAATCAAATACCAATTGAAAAATTGGAAAAAGGGTACGAAAACTATTGATGAGTATATACAGGGCTTAACTATTCGCTTTGATCAGCTTGCGCTTATGGACAAAGCGCTTCCTCACGAAGACCAAATCGATTGCATTGTTGATGGATTACCAGAAGAGTATAAATTCATTATTGATCAAATTCAAGGTCGTGAGACACCACCTGCGGTTCCTGAAGTTCATGAACGCCTTTTGAATCATGAAGTAAGGCTTCAAATTGCTTCTTCTGCTCCCCCACCTGCAACCTTTCCGATCACAGCAAACGTAGCTCAAACCGCAACTCCTCGCTTCAACAACAACAATTATCGTCAGCCTCGCTATGACATGTTAAACCGATACAACTCTAAGAACTCACCAACATGGCAGCAACAACAAAACTTCTCGCCTCGCCCAACTCAGCGTGAATCACGAGGCTATCAAGGAAAATGTAAACTCTGTGGAGTGTTCGGTCATAGTGCACAACGGTGTTCTCGTCTTCAAAATGTTGGTCACTCTTTCTCCACTCCATGGCAGCCTCGTGCTAATCTTGCTGCATCATCATCATACAATCCAAACAATTGGATTCTAGATAGTGGCGCTACGCATCACTTGACATCTGATCTCCAAAACCTCTCGCTTCATCACCCATACAATGGTGGCGAGGAGGTTACCATTGCTGACGGCTCTGGTCTTACGATCTCGTATACTGGTCTAGCCTCACTCCCTACTTCCTCTCATTCTCTTGCCTTAAAAGATGGTTTATACGTACCGAATGTGCATAAAAACCTTGTTTCGGTATATCGCTTATGCAATACTAACCAAGTATCTGTTGAATTTTTTCTGGCACACTTTCAGGTGAAGGATCTCAGCACGGGGGCCCGATTGCTCCAAGGCAATTCCAACATCATATTGGCCTTATGCATTTGCAACGGCGGTTTATCTTATCAACCGGGTGCCAACTCCGGTGATTAACAACGTATCACCGTATGCCAAGCTGTTCGACTAACAACCAAATTACCTTAAGCTTCGAGTTTTTGGGTGTTTGTGTTTTCCATTGCTTCGCCTATACACAACGACTAAAATGGAGGATCGCTCATCACCGTGTGTGTTTGTTGGTTACTCTCTTACACAGAGCGCATACCTATGCTTTGAACCAAAATCTGGTCGTCTTTACACATCCCGCCATGTCACCTTCGTCGAGACCTCATATCCTTTCAAAACTCCATCCATCATCTCACCACCACCATCAAACACATATCCTCAAAATTCACCTCCAATATTTCCCACCATTACCACCATACCTTATCCGTCGCTTGTACCAGCTCATTCGCGGTCTTCCACGGTGCAATCGGTGCCACCAAGCACAGTTCCTCACCAGCCAGTGCCGCCGTCGACAACAACTCCAAGCTCATCTATCCCTAGTGGAGACCAGGTGGGCTTGGATTTGAATTCAACAGGCCCATCCCAAACTGGTCCAAATCCAGGTAACATCTCTTCTTTATCCAACTCAAGCCCATTACCTAATACTTCTCCTATCCAATCTCGTAATCCCACTCCGGCACACACATCATCACCACCTGCATCTTCATCCCCTCCTCCTCCTCCAAAACCACCACAAAAACCTTAACCACCAAAGAAACTGAAACCACCACCAAGCCATACCATGACCACACGAGCCAAAAACCAGATAACTAAACCCACAAACAAGCTCTCTCTCACCATTAATACAACACCAATTATCCCAAGTACCGTGAATCAGGCTATGCGAGATCAAAAGTGGAGAAGTGCGATGTCCGATGAATTTAATGCTGTTAGGAAGAACGACACGTTCGATTTGGTTCCTCCAGAACCTCATCAAAATGTTATAGGTACCAAATAGATATATACTCTCAAATATCTTCCAAATGGTTCTCTTGACAAGTACAAAGCAAGACTCGTGGCTCGTGGACTCAATCAGCAATATGGTCTTGATTATGCTGAAACATTCAGTCCGGTTATAAAATCTACAACGCTGTGCGGTTAGTCCTTGATCACGCTGTGCGGTCGAATTGGTCTATTCGTCAATTGGATGTCAATAATGCTTTCTTACAAGGAACACTTGAAGATGAAGTATATGTCTCACAACTGCCTGGTTTCGTTGATAAAGATCGCCCTCATCATGTATGTCGACTTAAGAAAGCTCTATATGGCCTTAAACAAGCTCCTCGTGCGTGGTATGAGGAGTTGAAACGTACATTGCTGGAGGCTGGATTTCAAAATTCTATTGCTGACACATCTCTCTTTGTGTGTAATCATGGTGGTCATCAAGTGTATATTCTGGTGTATGTTGACGATATTGTCATTACGAGCAACAATGATCACGTAATTACCACCATCATCCAACATCTTGCCACTCGCTTTTCTCTTAAAGACCTTGGAGATCTATCGTATTTCTTGGGGATTGAGGCTTATCGAACGGCACAAGGTCTCCACCTTATGCAACGAAAATACATAATGGATCTACTCACCAAGAATAATATGCTCACAGCCAAGCCCGTTACTACTCCGATGGCCTCTCAACCACGACTCACACTTACTTCCAGTACTCCTTTGCACGATCCCAAAGAGTATAGAATGGTTGTTGGCAGCTTACAATATCTCGGTTTTACCCGACCCGATATTGCTTATGCAGTCAATAAACTCTTTCAGTTTATGCATTGCCCGACGGACACTCATTGGCAAGCGGTGAAACGGGTTCTTCGATATCTAGCAGGCACAGTCTCACATGGGATCTTCATGAAAGCCACGTCTCCACTCTCGTTACACGCATATTCTGATGTGGATTGGGCAGGTGACACTGAAGATTATGTCTCTACGAATGCTTACATTTTGTACCTCTGTTCTACACCAATCTCATGGTCCGCTAAGAAATAAAAGGGAGTCGCGCGATCATCTACTGAGGCCGAGTATCGAGCGGTAGCAAATACTGCATCGGAACTTCGTTGGGTATGTTCCTTACTTTCTGAACTCGGCATCTCTCTACCTGCTACTCCGGTAATATACTGTGATAACGTCGGCGCCAATTACTTGTGTGCGAACCCGGTATTTCATTTACGGATGAAGCATGTGGCACTAGACTATCATTTCATCAGAGACAATGTCTAATCCGGAGCACTCCGAGTATCTCACGTTTCTACAAAAGATCAACTCGCCGATGCCTTGACGAAACCACTTACAGGTGCCCGGTTTCACGAACTCTATTCCAAGATCGGAGTGACTTCAGCCCCTCCATCTTGTGGGGGCGTGTAGAGTATGTATATATAGAAATAAGATTGTGTAAATATTTTGCACCTAAAACCCTACTTGTAATCTCCTATATATACCGTGTAATCTCTCTTATACATAAGATATCAAGTCATTTAACATATAAATGTTTGGTTCGTATTCACTTAGCATCGATATACGGATGTGGATTTATTTAATCTCTGTGTACCTTGCTCTGTTTTATGGTTTTTAAGTTAGAAAGAAATAAAATTATTAACGATTTTAGCAAAAAAAAATAAAAAAATACAAGGACCTATGCGTGAAATGTTTCTATCGATGCGTATTCAAACCGATTCAAACTAAGTTTACTTTGGGAGAGTTAAAATCTGAGATCGACACTATTCCGGTTTTTAATTTCGGGATTTGTGGGTATAATCAATTTATTGGTATAAAAACAAAATGGGTAAAAACTAAAAAGTAACGTCTCCGATTAACGAACATTATATTAATTGACCATCAAAACTCTGGTGGAGTATTAAAACAAAACCATGTAAATCGAGCTTTGTTGACGTTAGCTTGAAGCTGTTTCCATCACTAGCTTGAAGTTTACATACATATCTTCATAGTATACCGCTGCAGCTACAGGCACCTACCAAAATAACATCATGTGAAAACAGAGTAAATTGTTTGATCCATTAGGAATGAATGACAAAGATTCTAAAACAGACCTTGTTAGTGTTCAATGTAGCAACATCATATAATGGAGGCCAATCCTCTTTCTTGGCCAAGAGATCTGCGGCAGCTTTGAACGGCTTCAAGGCATGAATCTCATCAAACATCCAAGGAAATTCCATCTGAAATCAGTCCAAGTTTTAACTTAGCTAAGTAACATGAGCCAGCAATTAGATGGTTTCATGTAACTTCCGGATTTGTTTTTCATTGCTCAGCCTGTTTTCCTCCTGATTAGCCATTGCCTGCTGAAGAGTTTTCTGAAGTGTGATATCTGAGACCTTTGATGTTCATTAGTCTGGCGGAGTTCTTCAATCAATCGGCTATCATCACCCATTTTCTCAGACTCCTCCGTTTCCGGTAAAAATTGTGGCAAAGAACACATAAATCAATTATCTACCCAGAAATAGATCAAGAAAACTTTGTTAAAATGTATTCATAACAAATATTAAATATTGCTAAAAAAAGAGATAATTTGCAACTTTTGATCCAAAAACTAATAATATAATTTAACAGATGTAATCATGATCCCTAAATCATGAATTAAATAGAATAGTAATTTTTACAATAGAGCTAACCTTTTCTAGCAAGTGTTGTTTGAGCCGTTTCAGTTCTTGCCGTGATTTATCCCTTTTTCTTCGTGTTTACTTCGGATTAACAAAGATTTCTAAATCTTATCAAATTTATAAATCAAATAACACCGAATTATAAATCAACAAATCAACTAAAATACTCAAACTAATAACATCCTTGTTTCTTTTTCCGGTTAGAGACAAACGTACAAGAGATTTGGAAATTAGTAAATTAGCGTATTAATTAAACTCCTCGTTACGTTTTAAAACACTCATAAGTAGTTATCATTAACAGGCCTCAAACACTAAGGCCCATTACATAAAATCCAAAGGTCGAGAAACTAAATCCACTACTAACACGTTGAGCATATAGACTCACTTTCAGAGTCAGAAAAAGCTCTTCGTTGGTCAATATAGTTTGTGATTCAAGTGACAGATTAAATAACATTTCATTAACTTTAGCACAAGAGACAAAAATAAATTGGTAGCCTGTTAGTTATGTAACAAGTAAATACGCAGATTGTAAAGAACTCAAGAGTAAACTGAATGAATACTTGTTATTGCTTAAACAAAACAGAGAACAATGCAGGTTCTTATAAAGACCTGTAACAACAAAGAAACTAATGAACCGAGATACTTGTCACTACATGTACTTGCTTCCTACAAACCAGGACAACAAGATTTATTCTCCTAGACTTAATCAAACACTAACACACGATTAATTCAAATGCAAAGACGACCGTTACTACTTCATATCCTCCCCTAAACTGGAATGTCTTTTTCCAGTTTAACCTTCCTTGTAACATACTCCCATCATCTCTCTGAGTTTCTCGAACACCTCAAGTTTTACAGCCTTTGTCATGATGTCTGACATTTGATCACCCGTAGGACAATACTCCAAATTTATTATCCCATCATTCACAAGATCACGTAGAAAGTGGTACCTGACATGAATATGTTTGCTTTTTCCATGTAGAACCGGATTCTTTGCAAGCTTGATTGTTGAACTGTTGTCGCAATACAAGACCGTACCTCCTTCTTGTTTAAAACCAACTTCCTCCATAATATTTCTCAACCATATCGCTTGACAGGTTCCATTAGCAGCAGCAACAAATTCAGCTTCCGTGGTAGATAAAGTAACTATTGGTTGCTTCTTAGATGCCCAAGCTACAGCTCCTTCCCCAAGCATAAACACATACCCGGACGTGCTCTTTCTGTCGTCTACATCTCCCGCATAATCACTATCAGCATACCCAATAAGTTCTCCTTCTCCTCCTCGTTTGTACTGGATTCCAAGACTTGTAGTTCCTTGTACATATCTCATAATCCTCTTCACAACCATCATGTGTTGTTCTGTTGGGTTTTCCATATACCGACTGACTAAGTTAACAGAAAATATCAAATTTGGCCTAGAAGCAGTAAGGTACCTCAAACTTCCCACCATTTGTTTGAACCGAGTCGAGTCTACTTCAGGACCAGCTCCTTCCTTAGATAGTTTGTACCCTGGAACAATTGGATTTCTAACCCAATTGCAGTCTTCCATACCATATCTCCTCAACATATCCTCTGCATATTTCTTTTGGTTTATAAAGATACCTTGTTCATCTTGAACGACTTCCACTCCAAGAAAGTATGACATTTTCCCAAGGTCTGTCATGGAGAATTCATTCATCATAGACTCCTTGAATCCCTTAATCAACCTTTCTGAATTTCCAGTGTAGATGAGATCATCCACGTACAAGCTCACTATCAGTAACAATCCCTTAATCATAGACTCCTTGAATCCCTTAAACAACGTGTGCTCGCAGTAACATTTCTTGAAACCCTCCTTCATGAAATACCCCTCTATCCGGCTGTACAAAGCCCTAGGAGCTTGCTTAAGAACATATAAAGCTTTCTTCAATTTGTATACTTTTCCTTCTGAGCCTCCTACTTCAAAACCCATCGGTTGTTCGACATAGACATCTTCACAAAGGTCTCCGTGCAAGAATGCACTCTTCACATCTAACTGAAAGACACTCCATCCTCTTTGTGCAGCTAGACCCAATATCACTCTAATTGTATCCCATCTCGCTACCGGAGCAAATACTTCATGAAAGTCCACACCATGAGTTTGATGGTATCCCTTCACCACGAGTCTCGCTTTGAACTTGTCTACTTCCCCTTTCTCATTGAATTTCGTCTTGAAAATCCACTTGACTCCAATCACCTTAGCCCTATCATGTAAGTCTACTAGCTCCCATATGTTGTTATCTTCAATGGACTTGATTTCTGCCTTCATCGCTTTCCTCCATTTATCAAGTTGAACTGCTTCTTCGAATCTGTCCGGATCTTCTTCTGTAATAAACATGGCTATTGCCTCATCTTCTGCTTCTTCCACCACTGATCTCAGCCCTTCACACACGTAATCTTTCATCCACAGTGGAGTTTGTTTGTTTCTACCAGTTCCTTTTCTCATAGATGTTGCACTCGATCTTGTCTCTCTAGACTCTGTAGATTCAGCCTCTGTAGGTTCTTGTTGTGGACTTGCTATAGCAGTGACCTCTTCTCCTTCTATGTTGTCGTGGTGTTCTCCTCCACTTTGATCCACCATCTCATTTCTCTGACCCTCTTCTTCATTATCACCGAGGGTTCCATCCCATGACAATTTGATCTCCTCCACCTTTTCTTCCCAATTCCATCCTTTATTCTCATCAAACGTCACGTCTTTGCTGATTATGATCTTTCTTGAGGTTGGATCATAGAGTCGGTACGCTTTAGATTCTCTACTGACTCCGAACATCACACATATCTTGCTCTTCTCATCTAGCTTAATCCTTTTATCATACGGTATGAGAGCAAACGCCAAACACCCAAAGACTCTCAAGTGTTCCACCGATGGCTTGTGCTTACACCATTTCTCTGTTGGTGTCACATTCTCCAAGATAGCCGTTGGACTTCTGTTCAAGATGTGAACTGCATATTGCACAGCCTCTGGCCAAAATCTGCGTGGTACTGACATCCCCATTAGCATACATCTTGTCATGTTCATCACGCTTCTGTTTTTCCTCTCTGCCACACCGTTTTGTTGAGGAGTGTATGCAGCAGTGAGTTGCCTTTTAATTCCATGCTCTGTGCAGTACTCTTGGAATACTTTAGAGTTGTATTCTCCACCTCTATCCGTTCTGAGACATACCAAAAGTACTCCAATTTCTCTCTCCGCAGCCATCTTAAATTCTTTGAAGAACTTAAACGCCTCTGACTTCTCTGCTAAGAGATAAGTCCAACACTTTCTACTAAAATCATCGATGAAATTCAGAATACACCTCTTCCCACTCTCAGATGTCGGTGTGATTGGTCCACAAATGCACTGTGAACAAGCTCAAGACCGCGACTCGCCTTCCACATACTATGCTTTGGTATGTTTGTTCGTATCTGCTTCCCCTTCATACAAATCTCACATACCGATTCATTAACTTTGATTTTTGGCAATCCAATGACCATTTCTTTCTCAACTAGCATTTGAATCCCTCATTGGCTTAGGTGTCCAAACCTTCTATGCCATGTCTCCTCTGAGGTGTCTGCAGAGGCAAGCATACATCTCTTCTCTAGGTTTGGTTCTTTCACCACAGCCATGATCACGAACATCCGATTGATAGTCATTGTTGAGTGCAGAATCATTCTTCTTTGTTGTTTGTGCCAAATCTCACAAGCATCATCTTCTATGATAAACCTCAGCCCCTTTTGTTGAAGTTGTCCCACACTCAACAAATTGCTCTTCAATCCAGGTACATAATATACTGAAGTGATCACTTGAACTGCTCCATTAACCTCCAATCGGATGTTACCTTTTCCTTCCACCATCATTCTCCGGTTGTCTCCGAGCTTCACATGTTGGCGATAGGTACCGTCAAGGTCGCTGAACCACTCCTTTGTGCCACACATGTGGTTGCTACACCCTGAATCCAGAAACCACGCATGCTCACCTTCTTCTTTGTTCAACTCAATGTGTGCCATCAGCAACATTTCTTCATCTAACTCTGCATAGTTTGCTCCCCTTTCCCATGTTGGACATTCGTTTTTGAAATGTCCCAACTTGTGGCACCTGTAGCATTCCACCTTGCTCTTGTCGAAGGTTCCTCTTCCTCGACCTCTACCTCCTTGGTATCCTCCTCTGGTTTGACCGTTATACTCTCCACGGCCTCTACCTCCTTCTGGTCTCCTTTGGTTTTTAACCTTCAGAGCATGTTCTTCTCTAACATGCTTTCTCATGTTTGACTCATGCACCAACAATGAGCTCTGCAACGCATCCACAGTTAGGCTCTTGATGTCATTCGACTCCTCTATGGCACATACCACATACACGAACTTCTCGATCAAGGTTCTTAGTATCTTTTCAACCACCTTTGCATCTGGCATGTCCTCTCCCAGATTTCTCATATCATTAGCCACCACCATAACTCTAGAGAAGTACTCCGTGATCGTGTCTTCTTCTTTCATCTCCAGAATCTCAAAGTTCCTTCTCAGCCTTTGTAACTGAGCACTTTGTACCCGCTGGTTTCCTTGGAATTTGGTCTTCATTGAATCCCAAATGTCCTTAGATGTATCCTTCTTTGCAATGGTTTTGAGGATCTTCTTGTCCAGAGAGGCAAAGAGATAATTCTTAACCTTCAGATCCTTCAAAGTTGTCTCGGCCAGCTCTGTCCTTTGAACTCCAGTGAGAATTACGTTCCTCTCTGGCCTTACGATTCCAGTTTCGATCAGCTCCCACCACTCCTTGGATCGCAGTAGGTGTTGGGGTCGGATTTCACCCGCTGAGCCTCGACCTCCAAAGTTATGATGAGCAACGCGCATGTTTCAAGCAAGCAAGAGGTAATATAACCCCTAGGTCATTTCATCCACAGAAGAAGGTGAAGACCTCCTGAAAACCCCTAAATCCTTTGAACCTTCTACCTGTTGAAGGAACCTTCGAAGTGGTCTTCGTCTCGGGAGGAGCCATGATGCAGCGTCGGAGAGGTCATAGAGCCAGCAGAAGGCGCTGCAGAGACGAAGACTGCCTGGCACCGATGTCACTCAGCAGTGACACCGATGACAGGCAGTGGTGCCGACATCACTGCCCAGTGACGCCGATGTGCCTGGCCTCATCGACATCCAGGCAGTTGACATCGGCGCCTGAGCCTTTCCATCGGCTTCAGGTCCTTCAACGCCAGTCAGAACTTCAGCAAGGGTTCCAGAAGGTTCAGCATGTCAAAGCCCAGCAGCGAAGCCCACGTAGGCTCGACCGACATAGGCGAAAAAGGCAATCCCTAAGGGTTTAGGAAAAAGGCTTAGCCGACTTAGGGGGTTATATATAGGAATGCAGAAAGGTTTGTAAAGATTCATTCACAATTTTATGACACAAGCAATACAAAGCAATTACAAACCCTAATTTCTCTTTGCTCATCATTGTTCTTCATAGCTTATCTTCAGAAATCTCTGCTTCCTCTCGAAACTCTTACAAATCTAATTGTGCGAATTTCGGCTTCCACAGTAGGTTCTCCATGAGCATTGTGAACGCGTCGTGGACGTCTCTGACGAAGAGGAACCAGCCCCCGCAAAGCGTACACGCGCGAAAGGTGCAGAAGGAAGCCGACAAGAACCACGTGCCCCTGACACTCAAAGCCGTCCAGCTCTTCCAAGACAGAGGTTGTGGGAGACACCGCGGAATACTCCAACTACTCTAGCGAAGAGCGGTATAAGAAGGAGCAGGAGCGCAGAGCATTCAAACACTCTTATGCTGCAGACCTCGCTGCAGTTAAAGCTCAGATGGATCGAGTAACCTCAGACCTGAAGCACACCCAATCGCAGATGCACCAGGGAACAGGAAAGGCTCCTGCCATCGCTCAGGTTCTAGAAAAGGCAAGGAATACGCCCTTCGACGAACGAATCGCAAAGACAAAAATCTCCGATCCTGGGAGGATCAAGTTACCCGTCTACGAAGGAACCACATACCCTTCGGATCATCTGATGGAATTCGAGGTGGCCTTGGGGAGAGAAAAATTCAAAGAAGCAGAAAAAGACATTGTCTACTGCAAGCTGTTCGTAGAAAGCCTCAAGGGACCTGCCCTTCAATGGTTCTACAAGCTAGAGAAGAATTCAGTTCACACTTTTCTCCAGCTTTCAGAATTGTTCGTGCAGCACTACAACATCTTCATGGAACGGAAAATCTACGACTCGGAACTGTGGAACAACAAACAAGGCGAGACCGAGAGTCTTCGGTCTTTCATGACAAGGTTTAAAAACACGCTGTCAAAAGTCGAAGGGATTAGCAACAAGTCAGCATTAGAAGCTTTACGGGGAGCACTTCGGTGTCCATCTCTATTCTGGCAGGAGATGAGCCTCAACACGCCGACAACAATCCAAGACGCCCTCCACCGCGCTGCTGATTTCGCTCGAACAGAGGAAGAAGTCCAAGCCAGGAAAGGCGGAAAATCCAAACAGGTAAGCGAACCAGCAAAGGTCGCTTTACCTAAGAAAAGCAACCCCGCCTACGTCCAATACGAAGAAGGATCCGGAGGGGCTCATAATTATCAAGTAGAGTCGTCGGGTCGCGGACGCGGAAGAGGCCGTGGGCGCGGTCGCGGAAGAGGAACCTGGAACAACACTTGGACTAGAGAATCAAAGGACTATGACG
This sequence comes from Arabis alpina, assembly GCA_900128785.1. Lineage (NCBI taxonomy): Eukaryota > Viridiplantae > Streptophyta > Magnoliopsida > Brassicales > Brassicaceae > Arabis > Arabis alpina. Next base: position 27,157,468 of record LT669792.1, read on the forward strand.
AGAAGCTATACTGTGATTTCCACAAGGCAAGTGGTCACTCCACCGCAAGGTGTCGCGAGTTAGGACGACAACTCATAGCCAAGCTCACAGAGGGCACCTTGAGAAATAACAACAGCTTGTCAGATTTCAAACCAGAGGAGAGAGCTCCCGCTAACATCGAGGAACAAGTAGATACTCCAAGACGGCAACGCCGCGATGACGGCGCGGAAAACGAACAGCAGGGCGAAGTTATTAACATGATAATGGGAGGCTCACAGTACTGTACTGATAATGAAACTGCGATCGAAGCTTACCAACGCCGCGCTGACGTCTGCGCAAGCATATCAGCACCCGCGAAGCCAAGGCTTTCCAGCGACTCAATCACCTTCGACGAGAAGGACACCGAGGGCCTCGATCAGCCACACAATGATCCCTTGGTCATCAACCTTACTGTCTACGACTTCAACGTCGCTCGCGTTCTCATCGATACAGGAAGCTCGGTGGATGTCATCTTCAAGAAAACACTTGAGCGAATGAAGATCGATCTGTCCACAATCAAAGGAAGGCCTAAACCCATAACATGCTTCTCTGGTGAGACAACCATGACTATGGGAACGATTCGCCTTCCTATCCAAGCTGGCACCGTGAAGAAGATGGTCGACTTCACCGTCTCTGATCATCCGGCGATCTACAACATGATCATGGGAACCCCGTGGCTCAACCTGATGAGAGTCGTACCTTCGACATACCACTTATGCCTCAAATTCCCAACTCCCATCGGCATAAAAACAATATGGGGAAATCAGAGAGATTCCCGTACCTGTTTTCTGGCTGAGCATAAGATGAGAAACATCGAGAAGAAGAAGGAGGACCCCGAACCTCAAGGATCACGAAAAAGAGCGAGAACCAGCCCCGAGCAGGTCAAGAACTTGACTGACCTCTTATAGCAATTACAGATTGCAGAAGGTCGTGTAGAAGAAGAGCGACCCACCTGCGAACCTGTAGAGTCTATATGCATTGACAAGCAACACCCCGAAAGATGTGTTGAGATCGGAGCTACGCTTGATGAAGACATTAAAAAGAAGCTCGTGGTCTTCCTCCAGTAAAACGTCAACACCTTTGCATGGGCAGCAGAAGACATGCCTGGAATAGACATCAACGTAGCCAGCCACGAACTCAACGTCGACCCGACCTTCAAGCCAATAAAACAAAAAAGGAGGAAACTCGGTCCCGACCGAGCAAAAGCGGTAAACGACTAGGTCGAAAGGCTTCTACGCGTCGGATCAATCACCGAAGTCAAATACCCCGACTGGCTCGCCAACCCAGTCGTGGTAAAAAAGAAGAACGGGAAGTGGCGTGTCTGCGTCGATTTCACAGATCTGAACAAAGCATGTCCGAAAGACAGCTTCCCTTTACCTTACATCGATCGCTTGGTGGAAGCAACAGCAGGAAATAAACTCTTGACATTCATGGACGCCTTCTCAGGCTATAATCAAATACTAATGCACCCTGAAGATGGAGAGAAGACCGCTTTCATCACCGACCGTGGAATCTACTGTTACAAGGTGATGCCCTTCGGCCTAAAAAACGCAGGAGCAACGTATCAAAGGCTCGTAAACAAGATGTTCAGGGATCAGTTAGGCAAAACAATGGAGGTGTACATAGACGACATGCTCGTGAAGTCCCTCGAAGAAGAAGACCACATCTCTCACCTGGAAGCATGCTTCGAACAGCTGAACCTTCACAACATGAAGCTAAACCCCACGAAGTGTAGGTTTGCGGTAACATCAGGAGAATTCTTGGGATACCTAGTCACTCGTCGTGGCATTGAAGCAAATCCGAAGCAGATCGACGCGCTCATCCAAATGGCATCCCCAAGAAACAAGCGCGAGGTGCAGAGACTAACTGGACGAGTCGCTGCGCTTAACCGTTTCATCTCGCGCTCGACTGACAAGTGCCTGCCTTTCTATGATACGCTGCGAGGTAACAAGCAATTCGAATGGTCTGACAAATGCGAAGACGCTTTCAAACAGCTCAAAGAATATTTGGCGACGCCGCCTATCCTTGCTAAACCAGTCACCGGGGAACCTCTTTTCCTCTACATTGCCGTTTCAGAAACAGCAGTGAGTGTTGTGTTAGTTCGCGAAGAGCGGGGCGAGCAAAAGCCCGTATTCTATGTTAGCAAGACCCTCACCGACGCAGAAACAAGATATCCTCAGCTAGAGAAGATATCCTTACTTTCAATCTCATACCATCGTGATTCTCAGCACTTTCCCTTTACGTACGGTCTTGCATAGTCCAAGTCAGTCTGGCAGATTGGCTAAGTGGGCTATAGAACTTAGCGAATACGACATCGAGTATAAAGGACGAACGTGTAACAAGTCACAAGTGTTAGCGGATTTCCTTATCGAACTCCCAGAAGACCAGTCCGCGAAGGAGGTTCGACCAGGGATCTGGGAACTACATGTCGACGGCTCATCCTCCAAAAACGGTTACGGAGTAGGGATACGCCTAGCATCACCAACAGGCGAGATCCTCGAGCAATCTTTCCGTCTAGGCTTCAGAGCCTCCAACAACGAAGCAGAATACGAAGCCATCATCGCCGGAATGAGACTCGCCCAAGGACTTAACATCGAGCACGTTCACGCCTTCTGCGATTCACAACTGGTCTCCAACCAGTTCAGTGGCGAGTACGCAACCAAAGACGATCGGATGGAAGCTTATCAAAAAATAGTTAAGGACCTCGCCTTGACATTCAAAGAGTTCACACTGACACGAATCCCCCGAGGAGAAAACGTTGACGCAGACGCCTTGGCAAACCTTGCCTCCGCTTCGGCTCCACCAAAAGATCCAACCTTGAAACGGGTTATCCCCGTAGAGATCATCGAATTCCCAAGCATCAAACAAGATATGGCGCTCGCTATGTCGGCGCGATCACAGACTGCTAAACAGACTGAAGCCACTACTGAAACAAGGGTCAATGACGTCGAAATGGCGGAAGCTGAAGCAAACACAGAACCTGCGCCTTTATCCACGCCAGCACCTGACACCGATGCCATCAGACCCGAAGTCATCGGGGCCGATGTCACCGAAGCCGAGGACCCCGAAGGCCAAAGTCAACTCGAAGAGTCCCCCACGCAGAACCTTCCGCTTGAGCCTACAGACAAAGGCATGGCCGTCCCCATGGACACGGATGAAGAACCCGAATACGGTTGCGACAAACCCTGGATGAATCAAATTCGCGCTTACATCGTTGGTGGAGAGCTCCCTAAAAGCAAGTGGGAAGCTCGCAAGGTACAAAAATAAGCCGCCCGGTACGTCCTGTTTGACGATAACATCTACATGCGGGGATTCTCCGGTCCTTTGCTCACCTGCGTAGAGGGACAAGAGGCCAGACAAGTCATGGAAGAAGTACACAGCGGATCCTGCGGCAATCATTCAGGAGGCAAAGCCTTGGCAATCAAAATTAAGCGTCATGGCCACTTCTGGCCTACCATCGTGAACGATTGCATTAAGTTTTCAGCCAAGTGCGAAAAATGTCAACGTCATGCTCCCAAAATTCATCAACCAACGGAGAAGCTCTCCTCCGTCACTTCCCCTTACCCATTCATTAGATGGGCGATAGACATCGTAGGACCTCTGCATGCGTCAAAACAAAAGCGTTTCCTACTTATTTTAACGGATTATTTCTCAAAGTGGGTGGAAGCTGAAGCTTACTCAAGTATCAAAGACGCCCAAGTCGAAAGTTTCGTCTGGAGAAATATCATATGTCGTCACGGAATTCCATTCGAAATTATCACCGACAACGGTTCTCAGTTCATCTCAAACAGGTTCGAGGCCTTCTGCGCAAAGTGGAAAATTCGACTCAACAAATCTACTCCTCGTCACCCCCAGGGAAATGGACAGGCAGAAGCAATGAATAAAACGATTCTCGATGGCCTTAGGAAACGCCTGGACGCGAAGAAGGGTCGCTGGGCAGATGAGCTGGAAGGCGTTCTATGGTCCCACCGCACCACTCCCAAGCGCTGAACGGGAGAAACTCCTTTTGCTCTTGTCTATGGAACTGAATGTGTCATACCTTCCGAAGTGACTTCTCCAGGACCGCGACGACGTCTCTTACCAGAAAACGAAGAACTCAATGATTCACTCCTCTTTGATGAACTGGACTTCCTTAGCGAAAGGCGCGATCAGGCACTCGTCAGAATAGCCAACTATCAGAATGCAGCCGCACGCTACTACAACTCCAAGGTTCGAGAACGACGTTTCCGCGAGGGAGACTTGGTCCTGCGCGAAGTCTTCCAGAATACAGCAGAGCGCAACGCAGGCAAACTAGGAGCTAACTGGGAAGGACCTTACAAAGTCACCGCTGTAGTCCGTCCCGGCGTCTACGAGCTCGCCACCATGGCTGGCACGCCAATACTCCATTCATGGAACGCGAAGCACTTGAAGAGGTACTATCATTAGTCCTCTTCTAAGGCCCTTGCCTTGAACTACGGGGCGACTTGATCCCTGCAAAGGGTACGTAGGCAGCTTGTCTTCGGACGAGTTCAGTTGCCCTCCTCCGTCAAAAAGGGGGGGAGTGGGGTACGTATACTCATAATACTCCCATTTTGTACTTGGTATCTGCTTCAAGTAATAGGCATTTGACTCAAGCCTCTTGGACTTCTTTTGTGATTACTCGAAGCTTTGTTTAAACAATATTATCAATTACATCCTCCAGGGATTCTTCAAAGCCTTTTCAAAAAGCAAAGTTCAATCCGCTGTCGTTGCTGCTGGCCACAGCAACAATGTGTGAACCTGAACACATTGACATCCATCACCGGATCCTAAGCGCGCTATATAAGTTATAACAATCAGTTTCAGGGCTTTTGACTCTGGCTGGTTTTAAAGTTCACTTCCTGGTCTTTTGACCACGAATGTTCGTTCAAAAACCCAACAACACCGTTGGTAAAAAGCAGCTGCCAATGGTTACTTAGGTTTATACACCGAATAATCATTCAGAAAACTCAACAAACGCGTTGGTCAAGTCAAAAGGTGTGATCGCTTCTGGACAGACGTGTTCAGAAAGCACCGCCATCCTAGAAAACCCAACAGCGAACGTTGGTAGAAAATGAGCAAAAAACACACTTGCAATCCTGGACAACACAATCACAAACCCAACAGCAACGTTGGTACGAAAAGCCTAAGACGTGCTATGGTATGAACAACCTTCAACCCATGATAAAGGTGTGGTCAACAAAACGGGTATCATTACTCTAGAAGTTCTATCAAAGGTAAAGCATGAGGCACAATCAGAACAAAATCATAGATAAAGCGTTATAAAAATCAGAAAACCGCTACAATGCGAAGTAAGCATAGTCTTAAGTTGGATACAAACCATCCAACGCTATCTCCAAAAAATTACGAGTAATCATGTCCGAATATCATAAAACAAGCTAAGTCCGAAAAACGAAGACAAGTAAGATCAGTCATCAGCATCCTCCTCGACTGTTGCCTCGACGTCGTCCTCGTCTGACAACTCAACGTCGTCGTCAACAGCGCCAGCAGGAGCCGTAGGGATCTCCAGAACTCTCCGGGCACTAGCAAGGAGGTCTGCGAACATGTCATGGGCATCGTAGATCGGTTGACGCCGCTGGAGCAGCGTCTCGATCTCCGACGGGAGATCTGGCGGATCCAATCCCTGAAGAAGGCCGATGAACTCCAAGTTCGCATCGATCTCAGTAAGGTTCAACATGTCGTTCTGGGCCTTCCCGCCAATCTCCGCGAGTAGCCCGGCAACCTCGCTGGTCCGCTCCACAAAACTGCGAGTCATCTCGTCTCTGGTCTCCGCAACGGCAGCGTCGATCCTGGTGCGCTGAAGATCGCTAGCAGAGCTAAGCTCACCCCTCAGCCGAACTATCTCACCCTCGGCCTTAGCACACCGTGACTTGAGCTTCGATAGCTTATCTTCATAATCCTTCTTGACCCTCTGCAGAGCAAGAGCATCGCGCTCAAGAGCGTTGTTCCGCTCCACGGTCTCATTCAGCCTCGACTGTAGAGCGGCATTGGCCTCTTTGGCCGCACTAAGCTCGCTACCCCTGGAACGGACGTCCTCATCATAGTCTCCAACCAAACGGTCAAAGAGGAGGGAGAGTTGCAAGAACACGTTATGTAATGTAAAAAAAATAATAATATTAAGGCGTAGAAAGTACTAAAGAGAGGAATGCGGAAGGAGAGGATCGAACCTCGGAATATCTCGACTTCACTACCGCGTAAGCTTCGGCACGGAGCAACCCGTCGCCATCGAGCGGAAACGCCTCTCCGCCGACGGCCGCTGTAGGAAACGCATCCGCCCTTTGCCTCTTCGAAGGGGTCATACGGTCGATGCATTTTCCTTTGCCACTGGAAATGCGGGCTCTCTCAGCTGACAGCCTGCGGAACTCTGCAACGTCACCCAAAGAAGGAGGAGGAAGAGTGGTCTTCGGTGCAGAAGGTCGTGAGGTTCTCGCCCGCGTCGATGGAGCAGGCGGAATCGAGGTCGTCGGCATCGCCACCCTCGGTGCACCGGTGCCTGAAGACCCTCTGGCCTTCGCTGCTGCCTCGAGCGCAATCTGCTCACGGAGAGACAACCTCGCCTGGCCTCGCACAAGAACCTTCCTCGGAAGGATATCAGCAGAAAGTGCTCTCTCGATCCTCTTTCGGCTGAACGACCTTCTCCAATTGCCATTCCCAGAAGAGAGTTCCTTGTGCATTGCAGCGAGAAACTCCTTCGAGACTTTAGGCATCGTCGGCTTCACTGCAAAGGATAAATTCAAACGGTTAGTAAACGACAAAGCTAACAGTAAAACAAAATCACTAAGAGTTGGTTACCTCGTCTTTCCCATCTCGTCTTGACAAGGTCGATGCAATCCGCCTCGACGGTCCTCTCGGAGATCTCAGCAAAGAAGAAGCGGTACTCGAAGTGGTCATCCTTACTTGGAAACCCAGCGATGAGTGCCATCCCCGATGAGTTGGCAACACTATACTTGAGCTCTTCGCTTAGACCACGAGTCCTAAAATCTGTCAAGTAGGATAGGTTCTCAATGCTAATGTCAACACCGCACTCTCTGCTCAACACGTAAATACCAAGAAGATGTCTAATACCCCTGGGGTTAATCTGAGCAAGGCAGACACCATGAACCGCTATATAGCGCATGAGGAAGCGGGGCAGCGGAAACCAGAGCAGGCACTGATCGAAGTAGTTCTCGAACAAAGTCATGTATCCCGCAGGCGGGGCGTCAGCTCTATCAGCAGGAGTGGGAGCAACTAGCACGATCTCCTCTGAAATCCCGCAGTGCCTACGGAGTCGCCTCAACGACTTCGGATCTGAGAGAGAAGACCCAGGAAGGTCAGGACAAACCTTCGACTTGGCCTTCTTTTTAGCCTTCTTAACCTTCTTAACCTTCTTCGTTCTCTCAACCTCGACGGACGTGTCTTCATCGGCATCCTCGTCACTCGAAGCACTCGAATTAGACGAGGAGGAAGAAGACGATGCATCCGCCCTACCGAACGGAAGATTTGGGTCGGTGTCATCCGCGAACGAGGGGCAATCAGTGACTAGAGAACGATGGGTCTCGATGATTTCGACATCAACAACAGGCCGGATTCCCGGACCAACAAAAGCTTCGGCCTCGACGCGGCAAGTCCTGACGACATCGGCGTCGTCAGCACGTCCGGGTCTCGACGACGTCGTCCTCGGGTCGTCGTCATCGAGTAGAGACCTTGGGACTTCGTCGTCGGGAAGAAAGCTTGGGTCTCTGGGTCTTCGGGTTGAAGTCATCGGCTCAACGTCGTCGGTACCCGAAGTCATCGGGTTGAAGTCATCGGTTTGGTTTGACGTCATCGGTACCCGAAGTCTTCGGGTTGAAGTCATCGGTTCTTCATCCACGGCACCGATGAGGTCATCGGTGATGACTTCGTCGGGATCTCCTCGGTCCTCGTCACGAGGGGGTTCATCGGCCTCATCGGTGGTGCCTTCGTCGGGGTCTCCTCGGTCCTCGTCACGATGGGGGGCCTTGGACTCGTCACACTCATCGGTGACAAATACATCCATCACCGTTGAATCCGCAAAACAACAGTTGTCCTACATCAAAACCAATCCAAAGATCAAAATCAAGCATCTTTTATATTCCTCAAACAACTCCAAGAACATCAAAATCAATAAAGAAAGGGGTCCAACAATCTACTCAAATCTAAAGTTCCATTCATTGACAATCAAAGCTTGTACACAAAACCCAAGCAAGATTCATCAAGCAATTATCAAATCCAAGGGTTCATCACAAATCCAACAACTAGTCTTCATGAGAAAGAGTAGGATCCACCACATTTGAAAGGCTAAAGGGCTTTGAAGGAAAAGAGAGGCTTTGAGGAAGATGAGAAGGGAACTTACAAAAGATACCGAGAAGACTTCGTCGGAAAAAGAAGAAGGCTTCGGCGTCGGAAAAAGGCTTCGGCGTCGCCGGCGGCTGGTCGTGACGGCGTCGGGAAAAGAAGGAGGAAGAAGAGGGAAAGAAAAAACCCTAGAAAAATGAGTGGAGGAGAAACCTTATCCTCTCAAAAAAAAAAAAAAAAAAAGAAGGGTAAAAGCTTCTCCTTCCCTTAACGGGTCCCGAAAATCTTCAGCAAGATCTTCATTCTCGGAATTCATCTTTCCCGTTGCAAAAAAAAATCGTTGACGTCAACAAACGCAACGCGGAGTCTTAAAATCTCCGGAAAAAAAAAAAAAAAAAAAAAAACTTTTCCTGCAAATTTCAGACACGCACAGATCAAAGTCTTTAAATCTTCAGCAAGGTCTTAAAATCCTTAAGCGCGGATGCCATTGTCAATAGCAGACGCTATCAGCTCTCGCAAGCAGAGCACAAAGTCTTAAAACCTTCGGAAAACGGAAAAACAACGTTTACAATGTTATCAACACTAACGACTCAAGCCTACGACATCATAACTTTGAACAGCTAAACTCGACACCCAATGGTCCTTAAACTCGACACTGTTATCATTAACACTACCGAGCTGGGGGGCTAACTGTTGGGGTCGGATTTCACCCGCTGAGCCTCGACCTCCAAAGTTATGATGAGCAACGCGCATGTTTCAAGCAAGCAAGAGGTAATATAACCCCTAGGTCATTTCACCCACAAAAGAAGGTGAAGACCTCCTGAAAACCCCTAAATCCTTTGAACCTTCTACCTGTTGAAGGAACCTTCGAAGTGGTCTTCGTCTCGGGAGGAGCCATGATGCAGCGTCGGAGAGGTCACAGAGCCAGCAGAAGGCGCTGCAGAGACGAAGACTGCCTGGCACCGATGTCACTCAGCAGTGACACCGATGACAGGCAGTGGTGCCGACGTCACTGCCCAGTGACGCCGATGTGCCTGGCCTCATCGACATACAGGCAGTTGACATCGGCGCCTGAGCCTTTCCATCGGCTTCAGGTCCTTCAACGCCCGTCAGAACTTCAGCAAGGGTTCCAGAAGGTTCAGCATGTCAAAGCCCAGCAGCGAAGCCCACGTAGGCTCGACCGACATAGGCGAAAAAGGCAATCCCTAAGGGTTTAGGAAAAAGGCTTAGCCGACTTAGGGGGTTATATATAGGAATGCAGAAAGGTTTGTAAAGATTCATTCACAATTTTATGACACAAGCAATACAAAGCAATTACAAACCCTAATTTCTCTTTGCTCATCATTGTTCTTCATAGCTTATCTTCAGAAATCTCTGCTTCCTCTCGAAACCCTTACAAATCTAATTGTGCGAATTCCGGCTTCCACAGTAGGTTCTCCATGAGCATTGCCCAATGCTCGTAATCTCCATCAAACTTGGGAATGCTAAACTCTTTATCACTCATTTTCACTCTTTCTCTCTTGTACCAGGCGTCACAAAAAGCTCTGATACCACTTGTAACAAGTAAATACTCAGATTATAAAGAACTCAAGAGTAAACTGAATGAATACTTGTTATTGCTTAAACAAAACAGAGAACAATGCAGGTTCTTATAAAGACATGTAACAACAAAGAAACTAATGAACCGAGATACTTGTCACTACTTGTACTTGCTTCCTGCAAACCAGGACAACAAGACTTATTCTCCTAGACTTAATCAAACACTAACACACGATTAATTCAAATGCAAAGACGACCGTTACTACTTCAAGTTAGTACATGTTAGATCTAAATTTATTACTATCTTGATAACAATAACGTATAACAGCTATTAGTTCTGTCCATTAATACTCTATCAGAAAAAAAACCTTAAACACTAATGTAACAACTAATATTTGACCATTTCTGCAAAAATTATTTCAAATTTCCAGTCAGTAGTATAGTTGTGCGGTAGAAGTTTACTCGTTAGATCTCTTCAAATTTCCTCTGAAAATTGACAAGTAGATGTGGTTTCTTGATTCGATATTTCTCCGGCACAAAACGCAGCAACCATCAGCCCCAATATTCCAAATGATCATTCCATCGATCACATGTAGTTAATCGGTTCAGGTATAACAATTCACGCATGAAAGAAGTAGCGATTCTTCCTCATTTCTTTAAGAAACTTTAAGATTATAATTTGTATATATTATCCACTTATCTCTGAATCTAAAATCGGTTAAAGCTCGATTTTTCTTCTGGCTTTTGGAATAACATATATTACTCTTTTGATTGTTTATTTCAACAACCGAATAGAGATTGGTCCCTTAATTTTGCCGATTCAGGTTATCAGTTTCTTTGTATATATCCATATGTTCCCTTTTCCTTTTCAGCATAAGTTGACTAGCTAGAAGCTTTCATCTTTTGGGTTCATTTATATATGTAACATATAATATGTTGTCTTATTATGATGTGTTTCGTAGAGATTAGAGAATGTAGACAATGAAAGGTATGATCATCCTAAAAGTTGTAACAATAATTCTGCAAAATTTGCTCAAATCTCTAAACTTTGAAAATTTCGTAAAATTTAGTATATATCTAAATATATTCATATTAAATACTGTTATAATTCAGACTCACGCGCTCGCCCTAATTCTCTCGGGCACGAGCTCCGAGAGAGTCACGCCGCCGCCGCTGCAATGGACAATCACCACCGCCTTCTGATCTCCACCGCCGGAATCTTCCCATCAAGCTTGTCCTCGTCCGTTATACCCACCGTGCTACCGTCTCTCCGCCGCCTAGCTGCTTCCGGCGAGACAAAACATCCGCGTGAAGGTGCTGGTCGGATTACGACCTCGTCCTGGGTAAATCGCGAGCTGTTGGAGCCGGTGGTGATGAAGCTCTCCACGCTTGAAGTTATGGGTTTGGAAACCCCACACCGACGGTCGACGATGGTGCTTTCTCTGATGGAGACACCTTCGAACCTCCCACCACCAAAACCACCGGATCCCACTTCTATACCTCGTTTCGCTGCCTCACACGACCACAACCGCCGCGATCTTCCTCCTCACCCCCACCATCGACCGAATCTGGTGTCAACCATCTCGTCGAGAACTTATGGTGAGATCTCTCCTATACATGGTGCGACTAAGACCCAATCCGATGTTAACCCGTCACACTCTTTGTGGCGGGGGTCCTCCTCCCTGGCCTCGCCGACGCACTTCCGTTGCTCTTTGGATCGGTCTCTCTTTGAGATGGGACCAAAGAACACAACACCGGACTTAAATCCGCCAATCGTAGGGTGGTGGTCCCACAGCAAGCTAGACATTCCGATGGTCGGAATATTCCCCTTCCGATCTGTAGGTGACACTCTCATCTCTGTTGATTTAATGGGCTGGAAAGAAGACTTTTGGTTATTGGGCTCAGAAAGGAATAGATTAGAAAACTCGGCCCATAGTTTGGCCTATTTAGTTGATCTATTTTCCATTATTTTTCCAGCCTTGTATCGTAGTGTAGCTAGGTCTTTTGTATTGATATTACGATCAATATTTAGTACTAGCGCTAGAGCTTGGCTTCTAGGAGGTGAGTATAAATCCAGGAATGTTTCCTTGGTGACTCGACCTGAGACCCATACCGGTTTCGAAGAAAACAAAAGGACTTTATCGGTAATATCCGAATCCTTCCAATTGGTTCGAGTCATCTCTTTTGCCTCGATAGTTTCCAAACTCCATGGTTTGCCCCATGAACTCTCATCTCCTGTCGAAAGTCTCGAGTTTATTTGTTTTAGTTTCAGCTTGGCATCGTTTGCTCTTGTAACCGAAACCCAAGTTTAATCAATGAAGTTCTATGTTGTCCAAAAAAAAAAATCTAAATATATTCAAATCATATATTCCTAAAAAAAATCCCCTTGATATTACATAAGTTTATAACAATATAAAATGACTCGGAAAATAAACTGCAAGTCAAGTCAGTATTATATATCAAGTTTTAACACACGGCAAAAGTCTTATGGAAGACTCGATCGTAAAAAAATTAAAAGTGACAGGTTATCAAATAAATTAAATATTATACAAGATTACACAAGTTACAAAAGTATAATGACCCATCAAATTAATTGATTCACCAAGTCAAGTCAATATTATACGAAGTTCTATCTAACCGAACAAATCAATTCTCAGGGCATGTTTACTCATGATTTGTTAAGAGTATCATGGAGCTTTAATTATATTAAAAAAAATAGATTTGAAAATCATTTGAAGAGAATTTATATCATTCAAATGATATTTTTGATACAGTTCATATAGGATATCAATACATTTAATATTAAATTAATGTTAATGATACTTTGGAAAGATTATGAGTAATCATGCTCATAGAAAAATATTTTGGTCATATAATATTCAAGTGAACATACTAGCTCTAAGATCGGTATTCTGTAAGCAGTTATAGAATAATACAAAACTATAAAAATATTTGTAAAAAGGTTGTATAAATAAAATTGAGTATAGGAGTTTTTATAAAAGTTTTGATATCGTTTTTATATGATTGATAAATGTAATAGGTATTTACCAATCGAAACCATATTAAGGAATAAGAAACACTTCATTATTTTAGCACGATACATAATAGCACTGGTGGTAGGTGATTGCGTTACCTGTCAGATCTAAAAATTAATAATACTATTTTTATGAAATTATGTTGATAACAACGATGTATAACAACAAATTGGCCATGTTTAAGTTTCAAAAAAAAACTAATTGGCCATGCATCGTGTCCTTGGTTGACATTTAGTACCATATAAAATGGTGGATAGTTTAGTGATTGCCATGTTAGATCTAAAACTTATTATTCATATATATTATATGAAAACAAGATAACAACTAATACAGTAATTCCACATTAAAAATCTACTAATTTAAAAAGGCTCTACTGGTTCAACGGCTCTATTGGTTTATATTAAGACCATCCTTTTGAGTTTCATATATCCCATCCAGTACCAACTAAAGGGTTTTTGGTCTCTAACACTAATTTCCACAGAGAGATAAACCAAATCCAATCTTTCACTATCTTTTTCCTTTTCTTCCTTCTCTCCTCGTTATGGACCCTATGGAGGTGAAACTACCAGTTCATAAACATGCGATGACTCCTTTGAAGGAGAATCGGATGGGTAACTGCTGCGGAATTCAATTCAAAGCGGTAACTGATGGCTACTACTGCCTCCAATGTGATTATTTCTTTCACAAGAGATGCAGCAACGTCCCTAACAAAATCAGTCACCCCCCTCCTTCTATTCAAAATCCCTCTTGTGACGAGCATATTTCTATTCAAAATCCCTCTGTTAATCCACATAAAAGATGTGTTTTATGTGGAGAGGGTACCTTGAGCAAGGCATCATGTTATAAATGTATGTACTGTCGTATGAAAATACATTTGCAATGTGGCAGTCACCCACCACCGGAGGTCGTTGACGTTCCTCAGCACCATGACCATAAACTCAAGCTAGAGAAGGTGGAAAACTGCTTCACCTGTTCTGCTTGCAAAGAGGAAGGCGATGGATACTCATACAAATGTCATGAATGCGATTTGGCATTCCATGTGAACTGCGAAAAGTATGCTGCAGAGGTAAACCACACTTCCCATTCCTTACACCCTCTAAAACTAGTCAAGGGTGAACCACCCGCTTATACCGATGGAAAATGTCGTTTGTGTGGAAAAGAAATTGTTGAGGAAGCTTTTTATCATTGTTCTACTTGTAACTTCACTTTGGATCTGCATTGTGTTCTTAATCCACCACCACTATATCATCATGACCAAAACATCCATGACCATAAGCTCACCCTTGTGCCCAACTTGATCTCTTTTACTTGCACTACTTGCGGCTTGAATGGAGATCGAAGCCCATATGTGTGTCTTCAATGCAATTTCTTTGCCCACAATGATTGCTCTGGATTTCCGTGGGTCATCAACATCAACCTTCATGATCATCGAGTTTCTCGCACTTCGCTTCTTGGTGTGGTGAATGCGGTATGCCGAATCTGTCAAAAGAAGATGGACTGGAGTTGCGGGGGTTATTCTTGTAAGAGGTGTCCTGAATCCGTGTATCATTCCAAATGCGCAACAAGGGAAGACGTAACTGATGGAATAGAGAGGAAAGATGAGCCTGAAGAAGATGAAAATGTCGAAACATTCATAGTGATAGATGAAAACACTATACAACATTACCTCCACGACGAACATAACATGATACTTGACACGTCTAGTATCTTTATTGAGGAAAGAGGTGATTGCGAGGCATGCACTTATCCTATCTATCATCATTCCTTCTACAGCTGCATGAGTTGCGATTTTATGCTCCATGAGAGTTGCGCTAATTTGCCTACGCGGAAGCGACATGTGGTAAGCAACAGTCGGTATATTCTAAATGATTGCCTTGATACTTGTAAATGCGAGGCTTGTGGAGTACATTACAATGGCTGCGGATACAGTTTTAATGAGAATCAACTTGGACTAGATGTGCGATGTGCTTCAGTTACTGAGCCATTTGTTCATCAAAGTCATCCTCATCCCTTGTTTTACACAACGCCACAAGGAATCTGCAGTGCTTGCAACAAAGAGGCACATCATGTGCTCAAATGCGTTGAAGATGATTGTGGGTACATTCTGGACTTCCATTGCGCTTTATTACCATACGAGGTGAAACATAGAGTCGACGATCATTTTCTCTCTTTAGGCTTTGGTGAAGAAGATGCAAGAGGTAAATATTGGTGTGATATTTGTGAGAAAGAAACTGATCCAAAAACATGGTTTTACACTTGTAAAGATTGTGGGGTTACTCTGCATATCGATTGCGTTCTCGGAGATTCCCGAGGTCTCATGCCTGGAAGTAGAGTGTCAAAGCACCATCCCATGTATCTTGAGGTGGTTCGCAACAATAGTATGTCTCGACCACATTGCCGCAAATGTAAACTCCGTTGCATATTTCCTGTCATCTTGAAACTATTGAAATACACCTTCGGAATCGATATCTACAATGGATATTATTGCTCTGTTAAATGCGCTGACATTAAGATTTAAGCAGGATGATTGAATTTGGTGTTTTCTTGCATCTAAAGACCTTCATTTTGTACTTTATAGAGGTGTATTTATTGTTGTTTCTCATCTTTTATGATATGAGTGACCATGATTTCTTTTGTATTTCACACCTATGGCTTGAACTTGCCTCGCAAGAAACTCGAACATTCACTTATTTTCCAATTTTGTCATATAATTATGACTTTAACATGGGTTTACTATGATATCCCATTCTGTAATTAATCGTAAGCCTAATTAAGCACATTATTTCTTTTTGAAATCAACAGTTATGATAGGTTGCGACCAATGCAAATTATAAGGTAACCCTAATTAGGGTTCACCTTTTCTAGCCTTCCATTTCCTCCATTTCTTTCTCATGACGATGAGTGACATATGACGTACGAGATAGTGAGATTTCGTAGAAACTATATGTAAATCCGTAAATGTTTAGTTCATATATAAGCTCTGTTTTGTGGGAGCTATTAGACTATTAGATTGATTTGTAATCTTCTTCAGGGAAACAACGATCAGTCACCAAACAGGCTAGAAAAATCTTTGTCTCAGTTAAAAAGTCGAAGCCATATGTCCAATGGAAAAGGGAAGGATACCGATTCACATATGAAGGAAAAGGTAACATCATTGATTGATTGATTTGAGTTCTTTAGGTAGTAGATTTCTCTTATCTCAAGCAATGAAGAGCAGTGTTATATTACTCTCTTTTCCTTTATATGCGAATCGGTATCTTTCCCTTTTCCATTGGACATATGGCTTCGACTTCTTACATGTGACAAAGCTTTTTTGTAGACTGTTTGGTGACTGATCGTTGTTTCCCTGAAGAGAATTACAAATCAATCTAAAAGTTTAAGACCTTCATGCATGATCGCATACCTAAACAAAACCAGCAAATAAAGAATCTACATAGTTATCAATATAATGATGTTGTTGACAAAACTTTCAAATTAGAACCGCCAGTATCCAGCTTCCTCAATCTTCATATTATGTTTCACCTAAAGAGAAGCTCTATATCCAACTAAATCCCACTAACAGTGAATCGTCGAAGAAACTTGGAATTAAAGTTAAAATTTCTTAAATGTCACTCATTTTCTTCCTTTGCATTAACTTAAACAATATAAAATGACCAAGAAAACAAATTGTTTCGTCAAGTCTAGGCAAATATTATATGAAACCAATGGAACAAGTCGTAATGAAAGGCTTTAGTCATATAAATTTAAAAAGTGACAGGCTATTAAATTATTAAGAAACACTTCATTGTCTTCGGCACGATACATCTTATATATATATAGTAATATTTTAAAGTTCCACTAAGTTAAAAGCTTTGACAAGTTACCATGTGTCACTTTTGGTGTTGGCAATTAATGTTCATTTTCATATTTAAAACTTAATTTTTACTTAATTATGACATTTGCTCTTCTAGAATTTAGAATTTTTGTATTGATTTTTTAAAAGAAAAATGTGATATCAATTTTAATTTAAAGTAAACATTTAATTTTCAATTATCTTCATGAATTTATTGAAAATATGTAAAACCATATTCTAATATATATTCTCTCTTTTACAATAATATGATAGATTTTTATATATTTTAAAATTATTGTTTAATTTTTAATCTTAACTTCACTAAAACTATAAACTGTGGGTATAAATCTTAAACATCACTTAATTATATATATATATAGAGGAACAATGTTCTATATTTTTTTAATATATACTTTGTCATAATATATTTCAACAATGTTCCATCTTAATTTTTTTTTTACAAATAACATTGTATATATCCAATAATTTGCTACAAATATTAAGTCTCTGAACCTAGATAATTATTTAGTATAAATACCAAATTTTTGTAATATTATTAAATAGTCAATAAGTTAACAATTATTGTATATTATACCATGTTAAAATTTAAATCCACGCAACGTGTAGACATACCCTAGTAATAAATAAT
Source organism: Arabis alpina (assembly GCA_900128785.1). Taxonomy (NCBI): domain Eukaryota; kingdom Viridiplantae; phylum Streptophyta; class Magnoliopsida; order Brassicales; family Brassicaceae; genus Arabis; species Arabis alpina. The sequence goes on from LT669792.1 coordinate 27,174,851, forward strand.
AATGGTGGGATGGTTGGGGGTTCTCTGTCAGATCTAAATTTAGTAGTATAGTTCCTTATCTTTCAGTTTGAAATTATTTTGATACCAATGATGTAAATGTAACAACTATAATTCACCATGTAAATCGTACTTAGTTGACTTTTAGCATGATATAAAAATATAAAATGGTGGATAGTTAGTGATTACTGTGTTAAATACTATTAGTACGTATACTAAGTGTTTATAATATTACGCCAACTAATAATGGCCATTAAAACTATAGTATTAAAAAGGTGAGTAGTGGGGTTTTTTCAACGTCTTTATTGGTTTAGTAAAAACCGTCCATCTCAAATTCATATCATTCACTCAAATTGTTATCTAACACACTAGTCTCCATTACGATAGACAAGAGAAATCAAATCCAATCTTCTCCTCTCTTTTTATCCTTTTTTCTTCCTTCACTGATTCTCGCTATGGAACCTGTGGAGGTGAAACTTCCCGTTCATAGTGACTGTTTGATGACGCCTTTGAAAGATGATCGGAGAGGTGATTGTTGCGGAATCAAGTTTGAAGATATAAGTGATGGTTACTACTGCAGCGATTGTGATTTTTTCGTCCATAAGACATGCAGCAACTCCCCTGAAAGTATCAACCACCACCCTTCTCACAAGTGTGGCAAGCCTCTTAATATTCGAGAAACATATGATTTTCCTAGTCAGAGATGCGGTTTATGTGGAGAGGGTACCTTGAGCAATGCATCATGTTACAACTGTAGTACCTGTGGTATGAAAATCCATTTGGAATGTGGCAAACTCCCACCGCCCGAGGTCATTGATGTTCCCCAGAACCACAACCACAAACTCAAGCTAGAGATGGTGGAAAGGTTCTTCACATGCGCTGCTTGCGGAAAAGATGGTGATGGATATTCATACAAATGTCATGATTGCGATTTGACATTTCATGTGAATTGCGGAAAGTATGGAGCAGAGGTAAACCACCCTTCCCACTCTTTACACTCTCTAAAACTCTTCAAAGGTGAACCACCCACTTATACTGGTGGAGAATGTCGTTTGTGTGCAAAAAAAATAGTTGATGAAGCGTTTTATCATTGTTCCACTTGTAACTTTACTTTGGATATGCATTGTGTTTTCCATCCACCACCACTCTATCTTGACGACCTAAACGTCCATGACCATCAACTCACCCTTATGCCAAAATCCATCTCTTTTTCTTGCACCATTTGCGGTCTGAATGGAGTTCGAAGCCCATATGTCTGTCTTCTATGCGATTTCACGGCCCACAATGATTGCTCTGGATTTCCATGGGTTATCAACATCAACCGTCATGATCATCGTGTTTCTCGCATTTCTCTTCTTGGTGTGGCGACTTCGGTATGTGGAGTTTGCCAAAAGAAGATGAATTGGAGTTGCGGGGGTTATTCGTGTAAGAGGTGTCCAAACTCTGTGTATCATACCAAATGCGCTACTCGGAGAGATGTATGGGATGGCAAAGAGATGAAGGGAAAACCTGGAGAAGATGAAGATGTGAAACCATTCAAGGTGATATATGGAAGCATAATAAACCATTCCCATCATTGCCATAACCTAAGACTCGACAGGTCTGGTAATTTTGTTGAAGAGAGGAGTTGTGACGCATGCGCTTATCCAATTTATCACCACCATTGTTTCTACAGTTGCATGGAATGTGATTTTATGCTTCATGAGATCTGCGCTAAATTGCCTAACGGAAAACGGAATGTGCTAAGCAATTCGAAGTACAAACTACGGAAGTTATATGCGACAACTGATAATGCTTCTAGATGTGAAGCTTGTGCAGTATACTACAATGCTTATCCAATTTATCACCACCATTGTTTCTACAGTTGCATGGAATGTGATTTTATGCTTCATGAGATCTGCGCTAAATTGCCTAACGGAAAACGGAATGTGCTAAGCAATTCGAAGTACAAACTACGGAAGTTATATGCGACAACTGATAATGCTTCTAGATGTGAAGCTTGTGCAGTATACTACAATGCTTATCCAATTTATCACCACCATTGTTTCTACAGTTGCATGGAATGTGATTTTATGCTTCATGAGATCTGCGCTAAATTGCCTAACGGAAAACGGAATGTGCTAAGCAATTCGAAGTACAAACTACGGAAGTTATATGCGACAACTGATAATGCTTCTAGATGTGAAGCTTGTGCAGTATACTACAATGGCTTCACCTACGAATCTGATGAAAATAGTTTAGATGTACGATGTGCTTCAGTTACTGAGCCATTTGATCATCAAAGTCATCCTCATCCTTTATATTACACAACGCCAAAAGGAGTATGTAGTGCTTGCAACAAAGTGGCACATCATGTGCTCAAATGCGTTGAAGATGATTGTGGCTATGTCCTGGACTTCCACTGCGCCCTACTGCCATATAAGGTAAAGCATAGAGTCGACGATCATTTTCTCTCTTTGTGTTATGGTGAAAAGGCAAGTGGTAAATATTGGTGTGATATTTGTGAGAAAGAAACAGATCCAAATACATGGTTCTACACTTGCGAAGAATGTGGGGTTACTTTGCATATCAAATGTGTGCTCGGAGATTTCCGAGGTCTCAAGCCAGGAAGCGAAGTGTATAATGGCCATTTTTCTTTTGTGGTTCGCAACAATAGTATGTCTCGACCAATTTGCTTCGAATGTAAGTGTCGTTGCATATCTCCTGTCATCTTGAAAGGCCGAAGCGACAATTCCCTTTTGCCTAATGAATATTGTTGTTCTGAAAATTGTTGGAAGTCCGAGTTTCTGACTACCGCAACTAGGACAACTGCTCGTTCTGATTTTGGTGGTTTTTTTGTATCTAGAATTCCTAAGTATGTTGTATTTGGAGGTGTATTGTTGTTTCTTGTTTCCTTTTTATTTTTTTTGAAAAACTTACACTAAATGTGTTTTTTCAAGATCGATGGAAAAGTTGGACACTAAATGTAAGAAATAGTTGTATGGAAAAGCGGTACTAAAAGGCTGAACGTAACACTTTTCATAAAGTTTTTTGTATAGCTTTTGTAACTGGTACAAAATAAAACGTTACAAATTGTAAAGTGGTTGTACGATTATTAAGACGGTTACCAACCTAAGCCAATATATGTATTATTTATTTTTGAAAATCATTTGTAATTTGAAAATTAGGTTCATAATAAATCTAATAATTTCATAAAATCTTTATCTATAGAAATTGTTGTTAGGGAGAACTTCAAAATATACATCATTTAAATTACGTTTTTGCAAAAAATGATTCATTTTCAAAAATACTACAAATTCAAAAAAAATTATAAACTTTAGAATTAATGTTATAACAAATCCTAAACTTTAAAAACTAAAACCCTCACAAAACATAATTACCCTAAATATAAATAATATTGTAAAAATGACCATTTTTTAATTCCTCCAAATTTTAACCAAACGGAATAAGTCTAAAGTCTTTAACGTCTTTGGTCATATAAAATTCAAGTGTCAGGCTATTAATATTAAGAAAGACTTGCGGCTTGGGCACGATACATAATAATGTGGATGGTTAGTAGTTATCTGTCAGATCAAAAATTAGTAATATTATTTAGACCATCATTAACCATCATCTTTTACATGTTCTTATAAAATTAAAAACATAAAGATAATCAAAAAATATGAAAGAGAGGAAAGAAATTTACTTAAAATTTCTATACTATGAGACGGTTTTTTTATATTTGAGACCATTTTTACCATATATGTCCTCTTAATTGGTTGATTACTTTTTTTTTCAATTAAATATTTAAATTTGTAATTAAATTAAATAGATATTAATAAAATAAAGTATCAAAGAAACTTAATGGAATTTATGGTTAAAGATGTTCTTAGTTTCAAATTAAAGTATTCTGATCACAGTGATGTAACAACTATTGGCCATGTAAATCGTGCTTCGTTGACTTCTAGCAAGTGATTACCGTGTTAGATCTAAAACTTATTAATCACTTGATTAGGTCTCGTATAATATGCGGATATTATATTTGAAATTGATCATTTGTATAGTAATCACCCGTATAGTTATATTATTAATTAAAACCCCGTTTATTGATCGAAAAACTGTATTTTGTTAATCGTAAATAAGAACATTAGATTTTTGTTCAAATCTATTCTTTCTATATTTTCACTTTTTTTTGCCACTTATATATCCTCTATATTTCTTTTTTAATTTATATATATATAATTTGGACTATTAATTTTATTTTATTTTCTGTTTAGTTTAGACTATCATAATTTTTGTTCTAATTAGTATGAACTATTAGAATTTTTCTTTTTCACTATTTAGTTAGTTACTTAGCAGTTTTTTTTTGTTAGTTTTCCATTTTTAAATATTTTTTTTCTCAGTAGTTTCTATTATTTGAATTTTTATTTTTCATTATTTACTTTGATATTTAAAAGTTTTATTGTTAGTTTTCGATTTTTAACTTTTTTTTACACGTGTCGTAATCTCGATCGATATTTGACAGATGCCGCGATTTCGTGAGTTACAATTTTGACAAACTCTCATTTATATAATAAGATAATTACAAAAAAAAAAAATGATAACAGAGAAATACAGTAAGTCCACATTAAATACCTACTATGAATTAAAAAAGTGATTATTGGATTTCTTAACGACTTTATTGGTTCAATAAGACCAACCTTTTGAGATTCATTCAATCAGTAGCATACAAAAAGAGTAATTGTTATCTAAACTCTAATCTCCATTTTGAGATAAGAAAAATCAAATCCCTCAAATTTACAGAAACATCAAATCTAATCATTTCTTTCTTCTTCTTTTTTTTTGTTTTTTCCTTTCACCTTTGGTATAATCTACGTAAGTCAAACATGGACCCCGTGGAGGTGATATTAGATTTTCATCGGCATCCGATGAGGCTTTTGAAGAAGAGTCGGATGGGAAACTGCTGTGGAATCAAATTCAAAGCTATGAGTGATAGCTTCTACTGCAAACATTGTAATTATTTCTTCCACAAGACATGCAGCAACGCCCCTGAAGAGATCAACCACCCTTCTCATAAGTGTGATCGTGTGCTTTATCTTACTTACGATATCAAAGGAATGAGATGTGAAATATGTAGAGAGACGGTCGAGCGCAATACCATGGTTTATAAGTGCTACTCGTCCTGCGATTTTGTAATCCATATGGATTGTGTCAAGTACCCACCGCCGGAGGTCATTGACATCCCCCAGAACCACAACCACAAACTCAAGTTAGAGAAGGTGGAAAGCAAGTTCACCTGCGCTGGTTGCAGAAAATATGGCGATGGATATTCATACAAATGTCATAAATGCCATTTCAGTTTCCATGTGAATTGCAAAAAGTATGCGGCTGAGATAAACCATCCTTCCCACTCCTTACACCCTCTAAAGCTCTTCAATGGTGAACCACCAGCTTATACTGATGGAGAATGTCGTTTGTGTGCAAAAAAAATAGTTGATGAAGCTTTTTATCATTGTTCCCTCTGTAACTTTACCTTGGATTTGCCTTGCCTACTTAATTCACCACCACGATATCATCACGACCTAAACATCCATGACCATAAACTCACCCTTATGCCAAAATCCATCTCTTTTACTTGCACCACTTGCGGGCTGAATGGAGATCGAAGCCCGTATGTTTGTCTTCGATGCGATTTCACCGCCCATAACGATTGCTCAGGATTTCCATGGGTCATAAACATCAACCGTCATGACCATCGTGTTTCCCGAACTTCTCTTCTTGGTGTGGTGAATGCGATATGCGGAATTTGTCAGAAGAAGATGGATTGGAGTTGCGGGGGCTATTCTTGTAAGAGGTGTCCTAACTCTGTGTATCATACCAAATGCGCCACTAGAGAAGATATATGGGACGGGCAAGAGATGAAAGACGAACCTGAAGAAGATGAAGATGAAGAACCATTCATTGTGCTAGAGGAAAACATAATATGCCATACTGAGCATACTCATATGCTAAAACTCAACAAGTCAGGCATCTTTATTGAAGAGAGGAATTGCAATTTATGCGCTTATCCTATCTACCACCATTCCTTTTACGATTGCATGGAGTGTAAGTTCCTTATGCATGAGACATGCGCTAATTTGCCTTTACGGAAACGGCATATGGTAAGCAACAAACCGTTTATTCTACATAGAACCTATGGTTTTACTTCTTCCATATGTGAGGCATGTGGAGTACGTTACACTGGTTTCAAATACGGTTTGGATCGAAACAAATCAGATAAGGAAGGGTTAGATATGCGCTGTGCTTCAGTTTCTGAGCCTTTTGTCCACAAAAGTCATCGTGAACATCCCTTATTTTACACATCACCACGAGGAGTCTGCAGTGTTTGCAACAAAGAGGCACATCATGTGCTCAGATGTGTTGAAGATAGTTGTGGATACATCATGGACTTCGAGTGCGCTCTGTTACCATATGAGGTCAAACATAGAGTCGACGACCATTTTCTCTCTTTATGCTATGGCGAAGAAGATGCAAGTGGTAAATACTGGTGTGATATTTGTGAGAAAGAAACAGATCCAAAAACATGGTTTTACACATGTAAAGATTGTGGGGTTACTCTGCATACTGATTGTGTGCTCGGAGATTCCCGAGGTCTCGTGCTAGGAAGCAAACTGGCAACATACCTTGGCGGTACCAAATTTTTTGAGGTGGTTCGCAATAATAGTATGTCCCGACCACATTGCAGCAAATGTAAGTTCCGTTGCATATTACCTGTCATCTTCAAACAATTGGAAATATCCGGTAATGAATACTATTGCTCTGTTAAATGTTGTGACTTACGCTGATATACGATGGTTGATTTTGTTTTTTTGTTTTTGTATCAAAAGTTCTTATTTTTGTTAAATGAAGGTGTATCTCATTATTACTCGTTTGCTATAAGAAAAGATTCCTTCCATTTATTTTCTACGAACCTCTCCGTAATTTTTCAGCTACACTAAGTGGATCACTAAAGTCCTTGTGATTCACTTTCTTACAATGAATAGTTACTCAACAGTCTTCTTCCCCATTATTCTGTCCCGTTTGTTCAATATCTCAATTTGGTAAAATAAAGAAGATATAGATCTTTTGATAATCTGCGAACTGAAATGTAACTGTTCTTCGAAGGAACATTCACGATATTTTCTTCCCACGTGAAAGGCACTATAACGGGAAGCCAAGGAGAGATGAGCTTTCTAAGTTTCACTATTTCTACATTGAGTGGGTTTTAGATTGCCCGTATATAGGTCTAATTTCCTTTATCTTAAAGCAAAAATTCAAAATATCTTCTTTCTAAAAAATTTGTTATTCAACAAGTAATTTTTTTCATAAAATCAACCCATAATTAATGTGTGTACTTACCAAGTTTCATACGTTGAAAATGTCAATTCAGACAGAAAAATGTCAATAATGTAATTAAAATGTCCATTTGAATCACCAAAATACATAATTAATCAGCCCACAAACCACACCAGGGAGGTACGAGAAGAAAAATGCAAGACAACAATTTAACTTTTTAAGGCTTATAGAAGTAAAACCCACACATGGATGTTAAAATTGCATGTGAATTATACTTTTTATATGTTTTTGATATAGTAAATTCAAAATTATTTTGCATTTTATCATATAATTCAATTGAGAAAATTCAACTTAAAATGTTATCCGATTCCACTTATAAATCAAGTTAGATAATGGAAAAAACAACGAAAAAGTTGAAGTATTAAGCCAAGAAACTCTTCATTACCTTCAGCACAATACACCCACTATAGTATTTTAATCCTTATATTTCAATAATGTAACAAGTAACATACTTTGCCATGTTAAATCGTGCATCATTAACTTTAGCACGATATAAAATGGTAGATCTAAATTTAATTGTTAATATTATGACAACTGATAATTGACCCTTAACAAATATGTTAAAAAATGTGATTATTGGTTTTTCTCAACGGCTTTAATTATTGGTTCTACTTCTACAAGACTATCCTTTTCTATTCAAATGATCATTCAGTACTACAAAAAAAAAAAAAGAGTAATTGCTATCAATATAACACTGCTCTTCATAACTTGAGATAAGAGAAATCAACTTCCTCATGAAGAACTCAAATCCAATCAATCTGCTTTTCCTTTCATCGCAAGAAACCGGAGCATTCACTTAATTTCCAACTTTGCCATACAAATATGGATAGGCCATTTACTATGAGATTCCGTTTTGTAATATATCGTAAGCCTTCTTATGCACGTTAATTCTTTTTGAAATCAACGGTTATGATACCTTGCAACCAACGCAAATTCCCTAGGTAACCCTAATTAGGGCTCACCATTTTTCTAGCCTACGTTTTCTCCATTTCTTTCAGATGATGATGAGTGGCATGTGTCTAGATAGTGAGATTTCGTAGAAACGATATGTAAACCCGTTAATGTTTGGTTCATATTTAAGCTATGTTTTGTGGTTTTTGAGTTAGAATGAAAAAACGGACCTATGGGGTGAAATGCTTCGTCCGATGCGTATTTAAAGAAAGTTTAACCTTGGGAGATTGAATCTCTCCTCTATTCCAGTTTTCAAACTCCGGGATTTATGGGTTTAATCAACTATTCAATTACAGAGGCTCCTTTCCGATTAAATTCCGTTTTAAATATGAAACTAGGTGACTGGCCCGCACATGTGCGGATATGATTTTTTTATAAAAATAATTCGATTATACCATTTACACAAAATAAAGATATATGATTATTTTTTTAAAAATTTTCATCTTATGTTTCATACACTTTTTCATAAAAAAAAAATTTTCCATCCTATCTTTCATACACTTTTCATTGTATATTGGTCCTTTTTATCTTATCCAACATATTTTTTTTCTTTCTTGGTTCAAATTTTTCCTTGTCTTCGTGCTTCTCTTCCGTTTCTTCTTTATTCTTTTTTTTACTTGTTTTTTACTTTTTTTTCTTTTTTTTGTAGGATTGTTATTTGTGGCCAAAATCGCTACACTTTTTTGTTGTACTCCAACTTATTCTTTTTATTCATCTTCTTCTTCTTATGAAATTTCCTTGTCTTCGTGATTCTCTTTGGTTTCTTCTTTGTTTCTTTGCTTTCTCAATTGTATTTACTTAGAAAATGTTTTTTTTCTATTTTCTTACATTTAGAAGATGTAAATAATTTGTTGTCGCATTGTCCATTTCCCAATAATAACAAAATGTAAATTAATTGGAGAAAATGATACGATCAAATAACATAAATAATGTTAGTAATAGAAACATACTTGCACTAAATAAATTTCACTAAAAACTCTATTTGTATTCTAAACAAAAAAAATTTGTATTCGTCTTCATTCCTTTCCTATTAGTGATCCTCTTAAGTTGTGGGTCTAATTAATTGTAGTTTATATCTTTCTCACATTTGGTCCATGATATTTTACGTTTCATTTTTACGCGAAAAACGTTTTAAAACTTTTATGTTTGAGAAAGCAAAATGCTTATATATATATATATACATATGAGAATGCAATTTTTGATACAAAATACACACATTGTTCCGTTTTATTTTTCTTGCTTGTTTTTGACTTTATATATGTGTGCTTCATCAATCCATCGCAAGACCCCAAGACTCAGATAATAGTACGTTAAAGTTTTGAACTTACAAAATTGATTTGGAGTTTCTAAAACTCGATTTAGGTTTTGTCGTAGTAATCATGTAGTTTGACAGAGAGAAGACTTTGTGCTTCCAAGTTCCAATAAAGACGAAGAGGACATGTGTTTTGGCGATAGTAAAGGGTTTTTCTTCGAAGCTTTGAGAGAGGTAGTAGAGCAATTTTTTTGTGTGGAGCAGCTTTTTGAGTCGGGAAAAAGAAAAGATAAGTCGTCTATCCTCTTTTATGACGTACCTCGAATCTAATTGTCACCAATATTTTTTTCCGTTTACTTCTTTATATGATGGATTTGCTTCCGTAATATAATATAAGGAACAACACTTGACATTAGTACTACTTATAATGGAAAGTTGCAATGAAGAAGGCATCAAATATTTATTCATGCAAATTGACATAGCTTTGCGCCAAAACTTTGTTTTATTATATAACACAAAACCTAAAAGTGGTAAAATACGTTTTCGTCAGCAAATACAATTAAAGTGTTTCTCCTTAAACTACCTTGAACTATATACTATATATTTTATAAATTGACTTCAAATACAAAATTTGTACCAAGGTCAATAGATGTGGAGAGAATGATACAAACAAAAGTACATACATTGAGGCCATTCGTTGTCGAGTTTAACTATTTGATTAACAAATACATTGTTGGCAAAATCTCCCGGGCTGATAATCATGGATGATCAGTGGATCTTCCAACCCTTTTTCATTAAAGTCCTGAAAGGGTAAAGGATACACAAATCTACGACAAGATGATTAAAAAAGAGACTTATTACATTTCATCCCAAATCCTGGTTAAAAATATACATAACTTATATTTAAACAACGTTGAATTCAAACCATGGTCATCATGGGAGTGATGATCAAAGTGAGAGAAATAAAAAAATGAATTGGATTAGATAAAAGAAGCATGAGATTATTAAAATAAGCAGGGAAGTAAAAGAATCACAGAAAAAGGAGCTAAGATCAAACATTATTAATTTTTATGGACTTTAATTTTCTACAACCCAAAAGTGAGACATACTGTCGATAATAAAAATTTCCAAAAACTAAAGTGGAATCTGAAGATAAGACGAACAAAACAACAATTTATTTTGAAGTCGTTGGTTTTTTCTTTTATAAATTAAATAAAACTAAATCACACAAGATCATTAGAACCTTCAAATCATCACAAAATTCATCACCTCACCGGCATGGGATGGTCAGTCCCGAAAACCAAAGCTCAAATGTTAGATATACACATAACATTGATCAATTTACAAAAGCACTCGTATAACAAATAAAGCAGAGAAAGGAAATTATCAAATACACCTTGTTGAAGAACAAAATCCCATGTATAATAGAAACCAAAATAACTTGCATGCATTGAAAACACCTATAACAGCAAAAAAAAAAAAAAATCAGAATTGATTACAAACAAAAGCAACGAACAAATGAATAAAAGAGACCAAACGAATGAAAAGCAAAACATACTCGAGTAGTCGAGTTTGACGTATATATAGGGAAGAGGGTATAGTTTAGAGAATATTAGGTTTTGGTGTTTCCAAACCTTTTTAGAAATAAAAATCAATAGTATATTTTAGTTGAGTACTTTTTGTTGCCGATTGTATAGCCATAACTGTCCAATGAAATATTTATTATGTTGATATTACGATCTTTTGCAAATATTACGGAGCGAGAAATTAGTCATTGGTTGCTAAACATCCGGAAATATTAAATGGTGTATAAATTATTAAGTATGAAACTATAATTAAGCCAAAAGTATTTTAGTATGTAATTGGGGAGTTATATAGTTGCTAAGATTTCGGAAACAAAAAGATATAATTAAAAAAATTATTTAGATAATGCGGATTTTTGTAACTTTAAATATTTGTTTTTAATTATTTAAGTATCTAATGATATAAGAGGTTTTATTATATAAAATTTGTTTAATTTAGTTATCCAATAGTTTTTGAGGATTATGCCATGTCACATTTTTACCTAAGACATGTCATCATTTTTTTCAATCCATGTCATCATTTTAAATCAATCAAATTATAACAATTAATTAGGTTAACTAATGTGACTTGTCTTTTAATAGGAAAGGGGATGATGTTTTTTTCTAACAATTTCAAATAACATGTGGACTGAAATCACAGGGTTTGCGCGTATAGGTTTTTTTTGCAGTGAATTATCAAATGATTGCTGCGGAATCAAATTCGAAGCTATAAGTGATAGCTTCTACTGCGACGAATGTGACTATTTCTTCCACAAGGCATGCAGCAATGCCCCTGAATATAGCGAGCACCCACTTTCTTCTTGGAAGAGAATAAGATAAACAAAACTCAAATCTGGAAATTTCTCTTTACTCTCAACAAATGTTACATTAAGACATACAACACTTATATATACATGTTTACACAAACGTAACGTAACCGTCTGTAAGAGTTGTAATTTATCCAACAAGTTACGTCTACTCACACCTTTTTGTAATAAGTCACGGTTAAAACATAACCATTGATTTTACATACACATAAAAGATATAACAATTTAATTATGGACTCAGTCTCAACACTCCCTATTGAGTCCATTAATTTAAAGAGAAATTTACTCTTAAAGATACTTTTTAGTAAACTTACTTCAGGAAAAGATATTTTCACATGATGCAATACTTTTGGTCTTTAACAATGCAATTAATGGCAAAATTGTCATTCTTCTTCCTTTTCAACTCTTTCTCTCTCTTCTTTCTTCTTCTTTTTCCATTTTAGTTGTCTTTTATTTCTCGGGTTTTGCCATGGATGAGATCTCAATTTACAAATCTTGCCCAATGAATCTAAGCAATATGATCAATTTTGAATTTTGAGCAGTAGATCAATTTTGAGTTATGGTGTAACCCAATATGTCTTACAAAGAGAAATAAACGAATTCTCCAACGATTAAACGACGAGAGGAATGACTATGGACATGGACGAGCCACTGAAGCCATGATTCCTTCTTGCTCTTGTCTCTTAAGAAGCATGTGTCTCCCAACGCAATTTTATAAAAAGATGGATATATTTTAATGGATGCAGAACAGTGGACACAAATCGGAGATGCCTAATATTGTATACTTAAATACTTTTGAAGGTACTTTTGCTTAAATAATTGGTTTTCAAAGATTTGAATTTCGTTATCTTTCTCGTTGATGAATGACTATTCTCCATACTTTCAAAGGACAGGCTAACAAGTTCTTCTAAACCTTATTTGTAAGTTAATAATTGTACATAATAGTGTGTCCACATAAATATGTCCAAGACATTTTAACCATTCCATAATGTCTTTCACGAGAATGATTGAATGTTCGAATAAAAATGGACATATTCTCTTGGATGACAATCCACAAGTTTCCATGGAAACATCATTCATAAGTAAATTCTTAGAACCTTGCAATCAAATGCATAGTAATCCACAAAATACATCAATTTTTTAGTTTCGTCAATAATCTCAATCATATACAACAAAGCTTCAATTTTTATTTATAAAATTAGAAAACACCACACAACTAAATCCATTTATTGAAAAATGAGAGAGGAGAGATGAGAGAACTTGGAACTCAAACTAATGTCAAATGTGTCGAAATATTAGTTGTTGGGAATTATGGATTTACTGTTGACTTTTTTTTATAAAGGCTTAAAATTGATTTGAAAATCTATGTAAGTCTCTATGTTGAGAAATGAGAGAGTGAGAGAACAACATATCTAAAGCACTTTAATTTGTTTTATCTAAACCACAAGATCTTCATATCTGTTTTTTAAATGAATGGTGTAGATCTTCACATCATTTAACTCTCCACTAAGTGTAGGGTGTTTCTTGTCTTTTTACATCAAAAAGTATAGCATGGATATAAAGTATCTTGTTTGTAAGGAAAGTTTACTAAAGTACCTATAAGTGTAAAAAGCCCTAATTTAAATCCCCAATTTCAATCTAGGGATTTGAATCCCATAGCTTCTTCTTTGTCTCTTGTGATTTGCCACTTCTCTGGTCTTAGTAAGCTTGCCTTTTTTATATATTCTGCCTCCCTCTTGATCGGGTGCTTCACCACTAGGATTCTCTTCGCGATAACTCCATGATCGATTGTTTCTTATTTTAAGGCTGCATCACTCATGCTTTGATCTCAAACGCCTTGTCATGTGATTGTGGTTCATCGGACATGTTAAAACAAATTTCTCTTCACACTTCACCATTAGTGTTGTATCTCACGTTTCTTGACACTTCCACCTTTTGTGAATTATCCACTCCTTCTTGACACTTCCACCTTTTGTGAATTATCCACTCCTTCTTGACACTTCCACCTTTTGTGAATTATCCACTCCTTCTTCTTCAAATGTCACGTCTTTGACATGTTCTTCTTAGTCTTCTTTTACCCTGTTTTCAATTGATAACTTCTTATCAATTGTTTCTTCTTCTTGAGACATTGGATCTCTTGGATTTTCTCTTATCAGTGAGCCTTCTCCATGTCTTCTTTACGTCTCCTTTGACGTATTGGCGTGAATCTTCTCCACGTCTTCTTCAAGCCTCTTATGGGTTTTCCTCACGTCTCCTTGACGTTGCATACGTGAAACTTCTCCACGTCTGCTTCTAGCCTCTTGTGGGCTTTCCTCACGTCTTTTTGACGTCTCATACGTGAAACTTAACCACGTCTTCTTCGGTTTTCTCTGTAACCGATTCCTTGCGTGAATCTCCACTCCACGTCTTCTCGGATTATCTTTATAACTAGTCCGCTGCGTGAATCGCTTATCCACGTCTTCTCCGGTTATCTGTGTAACCGTCTTCTGCTCCCTATTTCTTCGTAGGTAAGCATCCTCCGTTGCTTGGTGTCATCCTTTGATCACCACCCATTGCTATGTTTCTACAAACATGCAATTATGTAATTCGCCTATATTGTTTCTTTCAACATGCGGCTTTGGTGTGATTATGTTTCTTACAAATATATCACTATTTTTTGTTTCTTTCTGGTTAAAAAAACCAGGAATTCCTCTTTTTCGTCAAGCATCAAACACACTTTAGTCGTTGATGCTTTCTTCCATTGATTTTCCAAATCAATTAACTTGTTTTTGGAGGAGATCTTCGAAATTTCAGCTTCGATGCATTCCCATCACCCTTTGATGTGATTGTTGATGTTATACAGTGACATCTCTCTGATCTGTGACAACCGTTTTCAAGAGTTGCATCGCCATAATATGAAGAGTTAACGCTTCGTTTCATTGATTCTTCAGTTCTACCACTTTGGGTGTCTCCTCTCTATGTGTGGGTCGGATCGGAACTCCGTTTTACACTACCGATCCATCACCGCTCATAACTCTTTGGTTTCATTGTCCCTGTTGCAACGACGCTTCTCTAGCGGCAGCCACGAACCACGGCTTTTTGTCGGAGTAAGTCTTTTGTAGCATTGAGTCTTTCACTAACGCTTAGAGCCGGAAGAGCAATTAACTTCCTCACGAACACTGTAGTTTCCTTCATTGTTGATGCTTTCTTCCATAGCTTTTCAATTACAACCCTTTTGGTGTCTCTTTTGTTGATGTTGATTGGTTTGGAACACCTTTGTTCATCACGACACAAAACCTTTAAGATGACTTTCATCTTAATTCATCTTAAACACCACAAACCCTCTCCATCAAACCCGAGAACAACACTCTGTTTTTGTTTGAATTTTTTGGACAAGAATTTGCTTGAACCGTTTGCGGAATTATTGGCCTTTTGAATCAACCTGACTCATGATACCATCTTGGAAGAGAATAAGAGAAACAAAACTCAAATCTGGAAATTTCTCTTTACTCTTAACAAATGTTACATTAAGACATACAACACTTATATATACATGTTTACACAAACGTAACGTAACCGTTTGTAAGAGTTGTAACTTATCCAACAAGTTACGTCTACTCACACCCTTTTGTAATAAGTCACGGTTAAAACATAACCATTGATTTTACATACACATAAAAGATATAACTAATCTCAACATTTCTCACCCATGTACATGTAGTATTATTAGTTTGATTACAAAAGCCTATGATTTAACTAGTAAGAGATGTGGCTTATGTGGAGAGGAATTCTTGAGCGACACATTATGTTATGAATGTTGGGCATGTGATTTAAAAGTCTATTTGGATTGTGGCAAGTACCCACCGCCGGAGATCATTGACGTTCCACAAAACCATGAGCATCAACTCAATCTAGAGATGGTGGGAAGCTGCTTCACCTGCGCTACTTGCGGGAAAGATGGAGATGGATATTCATAGAAATGCCATGAATGCGATTTGACATTTCATGTGAGCTGTGGAAAGTATGCCGCTGAGGTAAACCACCCTTTCCACCGCTTACACCCTCTGAAACTCTGCAAGGGTCAACTACCTGCTTATACAGATGGAAAATGTCGTGTGTGTGGCAAAATACCTGTTGATGAAGTCTCTTATCATTGTTCCCTTTGTAACTTCACCTAGATTTGCTTTGTGTTGCTAATCCACCACCAGTCTATCATCACGACCTAGATATCCATGACCATCCACTCACCCTTATGCCAAAATCCATCTCTTTCACTTGCACCATTTGCGGCCTGAATGGAGATTGAAGCCCTTATGTTTGTCTTCCATGTGATTTCACTGCCCACAATGATTGCTCTGAATTTCCATGGATCATCAACATCAACCGCCATGATCATCGCGTTTCTCGCACTTCTCTTATCGGTGTGGTGATTCGGTTTGTGGAGTTTGTCAAAAGAAAATGGGGGATTTGGAGAAGTACCCTAAATTTGTTTGAAAATTTGAAAACTATACTAAATTTGTTAACATTTGAAAATTATCCTATTTTTAGTTTGAAATGATATTTTTACTATTAGTTAATTCATTAATTATTCTAATAATTAGAAATTTAAATATTGTAATTAAAATTAACTTTATAATTTAGATTTTAATTAATTTAGATATTAATTTGTTAAATCCATGAACATGTTAATTGAGTCAGTGGTTTAAAAAGTCGACAAAGTAAAAAGTCAACAAAGCATAATATAAATCGATAGTGTAAAATAAATCGATGAATAGAAGAAATTAAGTCAATGAACATAAAAACAGTAAGTCAATGGTTATATAAGTCGACAAAAAAAGTCAACTAATACAAATATAAATCAACAGTTAAAAAGAAATCGACGAACACAAAAACAATAAGTCAATGGTTATATAAGTCGACAAAGGAAAAAGTCAACCAATACAAATATAAATCCATAGTTGAAAATAAATCGACGAATCTGATGATTAAGTCGACGAACATAAAAAAAATAAGTCAATAATTATATAAGTCGACAAAAAAAAAAAATCAACCAATACAAATATAAATCCATAGTTGATAAATAAGTTGACCAAACTGAAAATTAAATCGACGAACATGACAAAATAAGTCAGTAGTTTAAATAAATCAATAGAGCAAAAAATCAACGAAGAAAAATATAAATCAACTGTGTAAAATAAATCGACTTACTCAATTATAATTATAGTTGCAAAAATTATGATTAATTAACCATATAGTTTTTTTGTTTTAAAAAATAAATATGAGTTGTTAATAAATTGAACTTAATTTTATAATTTACACTAAACAATTTTTAATTGTCAGTATATTTATATGATAATTTGTTCAATGTTAAGGGTAGTTTTCCAATGTTGTAAAATTTGGTATACTTTTCCAATGTTAACAAGTTTAAAGGTATACAATCCAATTTTCTCAAAGAAAATGGATTGGAGTTGTGGGGGATATTCTTGTCAAAAATGTCCCAGCTCTGTGTTTCGTACCAAATGCGCTACTAGAGAAGATGTATGGGACGGCGAAGAGTTGAAAGACGAACCTGAAGAGGATGAAGACCTCCCACCATTCAAGGTGATAGATGAAAACACGATACGGCATTTCCTCCACTACGGACATAACCTGAGACTTGACACGTCTGGCATCTTTATTGAAGAAAGAGGAAGTTGTAAGGCATGCGCTTATCCTATCTATCATCATTCGTTCTATAGCTGCATGACTTGTAATTTCATCCTTCATGAGAGCTGCACTAATTTGCCTCCGCAGAAACGGCATGTGGTAAGCAACACACTGTTAAGGCTACGTATACCCAGTTGTGTTGCTAAATGCAGGGCTTGTGGAATATATTTCAATGGTTTCGAATACCAATACAATCATACGCATAAGCGTAAGGGATTAGATATGCAATGTGCTTCAGTTTCTGAGCCATTTGTTCACCAAAGTCATCCCCATCCCTTATTTTACACATCACCAAAAGAAGTATGCAGTGTTTGCAACGAAGCGGCACATCATGTGCTCAAATGCGTTGAAGATAATTGTGGATATGTCATGGACTTCAAGTGCGCTCTATTGCCATATGAGGTAAAACATATAGTCGACGATCATTTTCTCTCTTTATGCTATGGTGAAAAAGATGCAAGTGGTAAATATTGGTGTGATATTTGCGAGAAAGAAACTGATCCAAAAACATGGTTTTACACCTGCAAAGATTGTGGGGTTACTTTGCATACGGATTGTGTGCTTGGAGATTTCAGGGCTCTCGTGCCACAAGGAGTAGTGATAGTGCGCATAACCAAGTGCGGATACAAATATTTTGACGCGGTTCGCAACAATAGTATGTCTAGACCATATTGCATTGAATGTAAGTTCCGTTGCATATTCCCTGTCATCTTGAAACAATTGGGAGGAACCAGTAATAGATACTATTGCTCTGTTAAATGTTGTCACTTTCCTTGATATACGATGTTTTTGATTTTTGTATTCTTTTTGTATTCAAAGTTCTTAATTTTGTTATATATGAAGGTGTATTGTTGTTTCTCATTACTCGTTTGATATTAAAAAGATTCCTTCCATTTATTTTCTACGAACCTTCATCCTTCTTCAGCGACACTAAGTGGATGATAGCTCACTAAAGTCCTTGTGATTCACTTTCTTCCAATGAATAGTTACTCAACAATCATCTTTTGTTCATGTGATTCTATTCTTTTTGTTCAATATCTCAATTTGGTAAAATAAAGATTTAGTTGGTCATGGTGACTTATTTGCAAAAATCAAAATAAAACAAGAAAAAATTACGTATAATGTCACATATTGAGTTTTAATCTCACAAAATGTCACAAATGAGTTTCACTCTCATAATATGTCATATTTATACAATTATTCTGAAAATACCCTTGGCATATGTGTGTAGGAGTGCTGACACAATTAAATTAAATGTGTCAGTTAAATTAATATCATTTAATGCTGGAGAGAGAATATGAGTTTGTTTCATTTAAAATAATAGCATTTAATGCTAGAAAGAAAACATGTTATTTCCGTACGTACATAGGTGAGGTAAATAATAGATGTACGCGATGGTTGGACTGTGTACACCTTCGTTTGTCAGTGGTAGGACAGTGTACACAGTGACAGTGGTTAAATTGTGTACATGATGACGATGATTGGACTATACACACCGTGTATACGGTGGTGTACCAACATTCATCAGTTAGAATTACATTAATTGCTACAAAATTCACAACATCTACAGTTTTTACCAATTTGAAAGAAAAACTAAATCTACGAAACATGTAATATAAAACAAAATTTATAGAACTACATCATACATACACAAAAATTATGTACATTCAAAATAAAATTACATGTACACCAAATCAAACATTGTACATAGTGGTGTGTCGTTAGTCGAACTGTGTACACGATGATTGTGGTTGGACTATGTACACCGTGGTGTATTTGTGGTTGTATAGTGTACACGGTGTTATACAGGCCGCCGGATAATGTACAAGCCGGTATTCGAATGATGTATATGGTGGTGTACCAGTTGTCGGACAGTGTACACGGTGACGATGGCTAGACAGTGTACGTGTAGTATATACTGTTGGTTGGACTATGTACATATGGTTCTAAAAATAACATCCCTAGCCTCAAACTGTGTACGTAGATATGACAGCTATTAACGTACATAGAAAAATTGACGTATATTTCACCATTTTACAATGTTGGTGTACGTACATCCTATTGAAAAATAATGACAACTCTTACCGGAATAGGCGTGTCGGTAACAACTCTCTATGGAGAGGTGGACCCACCTCTTGTCTAGTTGAAATTTCGCGGTGGAGAGGACCAATCGCCTTTTGTTCTCGATAACAAATTGTTGTGGAAAGATGGATTCGCCGCTTTTTCCGGTGATATCTCATGGATTGGATATAAACCGATATTGTTGTGTTGGTAACATCTTCGGAAGCTCGTCACATGCCGGATCCACTACAAGAGGCTTTGAATCGGCGGTGACTTTTCCGGTGGAGAGAGAGAGGTTTTAATGTTTGAGAGAGAGAGAAAGAGAAAAGCTTCTTGTGTATGAGACAAAGAAAGAAGAAAGAGAAAGTGTAAGAAACTGAAAAATTTGTAGAAGAAATTGAAATCATTAAATGAAAGAAACGGAAAATCTCCCAATATTTGAAATATATTATTCTGAAAAGGTGTAAGTAATTTTCTTACACAAAGCTCGTTGTTTCACTTCAATGTCAGGTGAGTGTTTGTACATTGGAAGGGTAAAATCGTCATAAAATGATACTTGTGACAAAACTTGATAAATCAGTTTTCTTGTATGACATAGTTGACATTTGAATTTCATACTATGACTTTTCTGTAATTATTTCATAAAACAAGGAGAACAAGACTTAGTCTTGGTTTGGTTTCTTGCATAGGTTATAGGTATGATCGACACGTCTTGGTTCGACACCGGTCAGTTCCATGTTTGCATCAGTTGCTCATGAATCAAGGTTACAAAGCTAGAGAAAGATTCGGACTTGCTTGGAAGGTTTCAGTATGAGCTAGAGTCTTTGGAGCTCAAAGAATGTTACATCGTCTCACGCGCAAGGCACATGCTTACTAACTAATACTACAAAGTATGTTAGGGAGGAAACCAACGTCGTCGTTTAGTTGAGTATAAGAACAGTGTGTGTAAAGTGAGTGAGAGTGAGTGTGTAATCACATTCTTATTCTTCTTCTTCGATCATAACTCTTCAATTTCAAGCTTAATCGTAGCTTCTCTAACAATTCGTAGATTTAATCACAGAGATGATGAATTATGATATTAAGATCTTTAGATAAACTGAGGTCAATAAAAATGTCCACATAATATCAAACTCGAACAATTCAATGTATTAATCGTCGATATTGATGGAGTTTTGGACTAAGGCCCTTTACAGGCCCATAAGTCAATTTAATTTCATTTGATTATTTTATATGAATTTAATTTCTCTTGATTCAAAAATTCGAAATATCTTCAACAAAAATTGTATTCCAAATATATTTATTTTTGAAAAAATAAAATAATATCGCACATAAGCCATGTGTGTGCCAGTTTAACAATTTTTGAATATTATTTACAATCTTTTAGTATAAACAGAGGTGAAGAATAATCTTCCCATTACTTTCACAAGTCTTCTGTAGCAGAAAACAAAGTCGTCTGTTTAATTTAGTTGAGTAATTTCCCTCCCATTTGCTATATAATTTGTATTTATTTATAATATAATTAAAAGGTATATTGATGTTTATCTGACTTTTCTTGTCCTTCACTGAATAAAAATCGCACATGAAAACAAAATAATAATTGTTTGGTTGAAGTAAACTACAATATACTTTAGATTTCAAATGGGGAAAATATCTTCACGAGTAAACAATAATTCAGAAAAAGATCTCGAATAGAACAGCTGTGCAGCTTCGTGACCAAGTCTTGAAGCAGGTAGACAACAAAAACGGTGCAAGTGCATTAAGAAATCTTTTTTTTTTCCACATACAGAGAATATGCTAAAGTCATGAATATAAATATATTTTCCAATTTTATAATTTGCGTTTTATACTAATATTTTGCATAATTTAGACTAAGTTTTCATTTATGTAAATTCTAGTAAAAATATGGATTTTGTTGATTACAATTTGAAGATGCTTCTTTGTGTTTTTGGCTTTTGGTGATTACAAAACAATTGACGTACACCAAGCAATGACAGAGGTACAGAAAAATATCTAAGTTATAACCACGTGGTCTGTCTTGCATTTCATGACTACTAGTCTACGAGGGACACCACTAAGTTTCCTTTTTTATAACAAACCATTTATTTAATAATTCCCACTAATGGTCCTACTTACCGTTTTTTGAAAAAAGTCTGGTACCAAGAATCAACATCAAACCCAAATATTTTCGTCCATAAAATAATATTTACCACCTAATCATACTTTATTTACTCTTTTATCTAAAAATTTCACTGATTTTAAATAGAATTACAAAATTTAAAAAAAACAAACTAATTCAATGAAAAAAACTTTACTATATTCGTTCTATGTATATATATATATATAGTATTTGTTCGCTAAAACTTCTAAATTATATATCACATAACAACATATTAGACGTTTTTACTAATAGTTTTGAATTTTTAAATATCGATATTTTAATACCAAAATTTATACTATGTTAAAGTCATTCGGAAGTATTTTGATTAGCTAATCATAAAAACAAATCTAAAATCATACTATTTATTTATGTTCTTAAAAGATAAAAACTTTACAAAAAAAAATTTGTTCTAAAAATATAGAGTTTTTATTCTATGTACTTTTACAAATTGCAAAACAAATACTAAAATATTATTGATTAAACTTTATTGAAAACTCTAAATCGTAGAAATCAATGCGTTTTCTTAATAAGTGTGCATAACCTTAAACATCCATTTTTTTTGGAACGGATTATTATATAAAGCTCTAGATATATCTCTAATTAGTTACGACAAAAAAAATATCTTTTTTTTTTTTTTTGACGTAAAATAGACTCACACGTGAGAACGTGACGTCGGCACGCTTGGCCACGTAATATCATTGCTTAATTTGAAAAGATAAAAACAGCAAATTAAAACTAACCATAATATAAGGAAGTCGAAGAGATAATCTCAGAGAGAGAGAAGGAGATTCGAAATCCGATTCTCAGATCCATTTTCCGGGAAAATTATCTCCCGAGAAAAGCTTCTTCGTCTTTCTCTAATCGTCAAGCTTTTTCTCTAATCGATTTTCCCAGAATCATCTCCAGATTCTCGGATCTCCAAGCTTTTCGGTGTTTCGTCATCAATGGCGGAAACAACGGTTGAGAAAAAGTACATTACAAATTCAGATCTGAGTAAACACAACAAACCTGGAGATCTATGGATCGCAATACAAGGCAAAGTCTATAACGTCTCCGATTGGATCAAATCTCATCCCGGTGGCGACACGGTGATTCTAAATCTCGTAGGTCAAGACGTAACCGATGCATTCATCGCATTCCATCCTGGAACCGCTTGGCACAATCTCGAACCTCTCTTCACAGGTTATCACCTACGCGATTTCGAAGTCTCTGATGTCTCACGCGATTACCGTAAAATGGCTGCAGAGTTTCGAAAACTCGGTTTATTCGAGAAAAAAGGTCATGTAACTCTATACACCTTAGCTTTTATCGCTTCTATGTTCGCTGGTGTTCTTTACGGTGTATTAGCATGTACTTCGATTATCGTACATCAAATCGCTGCTGCTTTGCTCGGGCTGTTATGGATCCAAAGTGCTTACATAGGTCACGATTCAGGTCATTATGTAATCATGGCGAATGAGTCTTATAATCGTATTGCTCAGCTTATTTCTGGTAATTGTCTTACTGGTATATCAATCGCGTGGTGGAAATGGACTCATAATGCTCATCATTTAGCTTGTAATAGTCTTGATTACGATCCAGATCTACAACATATCCCTGTTTTCGCAGTCTCTACGAAGTTTTTTAACTCTATGACTTCGCGGTTTTACGATAGGAAGCTCACCTTCGATCCTGTTGCGAGGTTCTTGATTAGCTACCAACATTGGACTTATTACCCTGTTATGTGTTTTGGTAGAATCAATCTGTTTATACAAACGTTCCTCTTGCTATTCTCTACTCGTGAAGTGCCTGATCGCGCGCTAAACTTCGCGGGGATCTTGGTTTTCTGGACTTGGTTTCCGCTACTGGTATCGTGTTTACCGACCTGGCCTGAACGTTTCTTCTTCGTGTTTACGAGCTTTACAGTCACGGCGTTGCAGCATATTCAATTCACGCTTAACCATTTCGCAGCTGATGTTTACATGGGTCCTCCTACGGGTAATGATTGGTTCGAGAAGCAAGCTGCAGGGACGTTGGATATTACGTGTGTGTCTTATATGGATTGGTTCTATGGTGGGTTACAGTTTCAGTTAGAGCATCATTTGTTCCCGAGACTACCGAGGTGTCATCTTAGGAAAGTTTCTCCGGTGGTTAAAGAGCTTTGTAAGAAGCATAATTTGCCGTATAGAAGTCTTTCGTGGTGGGATGCGAATGTTTTAACTATTGAGACTTTGAAGAAAGCTGCTTATCATGCTCGTGATGCTGCTAATCCTGTGGTTAAGAATTTGGTTTGGGAAGCTTTGAATACTCATGGCTAATTAATAAGTTGTTGAATATGATCAAACAGAGACTTTTGTGGTTGTTTTGTGTTTTATTGTTATGCTTTTGAATCTTTTGAATTTGGGATTACTATTGGGAAGATATGTTTTTAGTAATGAATTGAATCGAGATTCGATTTTTATTATATGAGATTATTTTACTAGAGTTTTGTTTTGTTTCGTTTTTCGTAGTTTTGTTTCACATGGCTCTTTTTTGATGCTTGTGACTTTTGTTGGTTTGCTTTTGGGTCTTATTCAATGTTTTGTCGTGTTTACATCATTACGTTATCGGTGTAATTTGGTGGTATATTATTATAAAGTTTTTAAAAAGATCAACGGTCTTGTAAATTATTCGTGTGGTCCGAAACCACGAATCGTTGTAGATGTGGACTTCTCATCCTTTGTAAGCTAGGAAACTTGGTTATTAATCGTTTTGGTATTCAAATAATGGGCTTAAGTGTGCATTAATTTGTCCAGGCCCAAACCACTAACCACTGTCCGACTCCGAAATAAGAAAACACATGTTTGGGAATTTTCAGAACAAGAACTGTTCTTGTTTACGAGTGGTTGTTGCACTTGAAATGTTAAGGCTGATAAAGAAGACATGAAACCTTTGGTTTCTGAATTTGTTTATGTTCCCAAGATAATGCCCATTGGACCTTGGTTCATGTTTTCTAGTAATTTGATCGGTGATGTGACTACAAAAAGTTAAAATTCAGTGATTCTTTGGTAATAAAACCTTGGAATTTTCATTATCAGATCAGAAACACTAGGTGAATTTAGAAATTTCATTTGATTTGACTAATGGGCGCTTCTCTGGTGAAAGTTTCAAATCGATTTGGGATCAAATAAAGGCTTATTGGGCTTTAGTCTATTTGTATTTTTAGAATTTATGCTATATCGGTTATTTTTCATCATTTTATTGTAGACTATCACTAGAGTTTTTAGACGTCGCTCTTTTTCATGTTCGATTATATATATTAAGTAATAAAACTTGATTTTAATTTCACACTATTTAAATCTCCTCGGCCAAAGATTATATACTCCATTATTGGCAAATTAGTTTCTTTGCCAATGATACTGATAATTTATGTTTTGTAAAAGAGACTAGTCTTTTTCTTAAACTAGGAGAGAGAGAGAGAAGAATAGTTACAAGGCCTAGTTACAAAGTACAATAAATTGGAAACGTGGTAGAGAAACAGTAAAAAAGGGAACAAGAAAATGTGGAGCAGAAGAAGAGAACATCATCATGATTATATGTGACTTCTAAGTTTAGTCCACTTCCGTTTGCTGCCAAACAAATACAACAAATTTTTTGTCAACTTCCATAATCATTTCTCTTTTTGATCCATCTTTTTATAACTACCACATTTATATATACCTTATCATATGTGGTAATTACTTGTTCCCTTTCAAATTAGTATCATTTTAACACTTTTTTTCACTCAATTAACAAATAAACAAGTTAATTATTCTCTTATACTTTTTGATTGCCTAGTAACATTTCATGATAATTTATATTTTATGGAAACGCATTGTGGTAAATATTAGAAAGGTTATTTATAAAATGGGATATAAGAATTAGTTTAGGATTTATCATTGTTACAAATACAGTTATGAAAAAACAGTATGTGTGTGCATGTGTGAGAGTGTTTGCTCCATAATGTTAAAAGAATGATAAGTGAGATGTGACTTAATGTGCACAAAGGTAGCTTTGGCAGAAAGACCAAAGGCTGGTCCATAACCATAAGTGACAAATTAGTATTTGCCACTATGTCTTTACATTTATATTTTTTACCATTTCTTTATTGTTATATTTCTAATTAATTTTATATGAAACCACCAAATAGGTCAAATTGATTAGTGCATATTGATCTTGCTAGATCTTCCCACAATCTTCACATCACAGTCACACTCTTGTTCTTTCTTGTTCTTTTGAGAAAAAATAATTATTATAATAATGTTTCTTTTGGTCATAATAATGCTGTTTTATACTATTAGAGCTATTAGTATTAACTTAGAGATATTAAACGCGATTTGACTACTCTGCCTTTCGATTAGTTCCGGTTTTATCTCTAAATACAAACATAGTAAAGGTGACCAGTAAAACCAAGTTGCAAAACACTTTTTTGCAACATTTCTAAAACAGTCATGTTTTAAAAGTTGTATATGGATTTAGCCAAAACTCAAAAGTCTTCAAACATTATTAACATATCTACATTGAATGTTTTTACGAACCACAACTATAGGGTTTTAGGGGTTGTAACTTGTTTCACATACAACTTCTACAATCTTTACAATAAAAAAAGGTCGTCGGTTATACGTACTTCCAACCAATCAGACATCAACCTCGTAGTAGTAATAAATACGCATATCTAAGAATGAAATTTTGCAATTTTGAAGTATGAATTACGGACTTAAAAAAACCCAATGGATAATGAATCAAAACGCACATATCTTTCATATATTGTGTTAAATTATGTCCACTTCCGATAACAATATATATTAAAAAAAAAGACTTGTACAATTCGTAATCTTTATATCTAAATAACAATTTTGAATTTGTTGAAGTTAAACTCTCTTTAAAAACGAAGTGCCATGTGCATAAAGTATTTTGAATCTCTAAAACTTTCACTACCAAACTAAAGCAATAATTAAGCCAGTGCATGCATCGCAAAGTATATGCTTTAATTTTTGGATTTATAACTAAAAGTTTAAATGGTATATTCTACTGGATATTTCTCTTCCACAATTCGCTAGAAACACATTTAAATATTATAATCTCCAATTTGCGAGAGTTTAAAAGGCGATATTAATTACTATATTTGAATAGAACCACCACATAAACAATTAACAGTTGCTTTTACGTAAGATATTAGATATAACATTTGACAAAAAGATCCACGTTTTTTAAAACGCATATAACCAGAAAATGTGATTATATACATGAGCCACTAATTGTATATACGTAATTACTGTACGTGGAATATAAACAATGGAGTAGTTAATTAACTATAAAGGGTAAGGGCACATGATCGAAAGAAGAAAGAAAGTAATGCGTAATGAAGCTGAGATCACTATATAAACTTTACACGTAAAACGTGGTTAGTAGTAGTGCATATGAGGCCAGCAACATTTTAAAGTTGTTATTTTATGTTACATGACGAAAAATTAAATTATTAACTTGTACACCTATGAACTAATTAGTTATTTTTTGTATAGTGAGTGTATTAGGTAAAGGGACAGACCACTAAGAAACTGCGAGAAGTCTAGGCTAAGGAAAGTATAGAGAGGCAGACCTTTCAGTGTTTCAAAAGCAAAGTATAATTACTATAAGGAAATTATAATAATTTATTTTCAAATAATTGATTTTCAAAATAAATTTATGAAACAATTAAAAAGACAAAAAGGTTACCTCATGTGTTATGTCATTTTCAGCAAAACCATCTTAGTTTTATTGTTTTAAAAAAAAATTATTATGTTATTACTTATTTATATTATTTTTGTTATTATGTCATTTCTAATTTACCATTAAAATACTTATTTTATTTCAAAGTAATTATCGTTTTTTTTTTACACATATATTAATAAACCAATTAAAATTTGTTTTATTTTTATTTAATATGTTAATTTATGTAATACGAGTAATTAGTAAATTAAAAATTTAAAAGTAAAAATAGAAAACTTATCATATAAATTGGGAATGAAAATATAAAACGATACTTATCTAAATCAAAAGTTAAATTTGGAATGACAATTAATATATAAATAATTGACTAGCGTTTATATGTTATAAAAAAAAATTAAATTTAGAATGATAATTAATATAAAACGTAGATGTAAAGATTGAATAACATTTATACGTTATAACTAAACATTAAATTTAGAATGACAATTAATATAAAACGTATATGTAAAGATTGACTAATGTTTATACGTTACAATAAAAAATTAAATTTAGAATGACAACTAATATAAAACGTATATGTAAAGATTGACTAACGTTTATATGTTATAACAAAACATTAAATTTAAAATGACAATTAATATAAAATGTATATGTAAAGACTGACTAACGTTTATACGTTATAACAAAACATTTAATTTAGAATGACAATTAATAATAAAACGTATATGTAAAGGATTGACTAACGTTTATATACGTTACAACAACAATGCTTAATAAACCATATAATTATTCATTTAATAAAAAAAATACTCTAAGACAGCATTATTATTGGTGTTTATGATTGTATTTTCATTGTTTTTTTTTGTTTGTAAGTTCCCAATGAAATAATTATTTTCCATAAACAGTTACCTAAATTTATTCTTTTCACATAAAAAGTAATTTAACAACACGCGCTTACACGCGCCTCTTACATTTATATATATTTAAACCATTTCCCTCAAAAACAAAACTAAAAATAAAATAAAAAAACGTCTTCTTCTTCCTCGACCTTGCTCGCTCCTCTTCTCTCTCTTTCTCTCTCTTTTGTCTTTCTCTTTCGTTTCTCTTTTGTCTTCCTTCGTCTCTTGTCTGTTTCATTCACATATTTATAATCGAACCCGAAACGTCTCTTCTTCTAAACTAACCCTCTCTCTCTCTATAAAACCAAGATTTGTACCAATCTATCAATCTCTCTCGTTTTCTTGACGAATCCCTTTTCCTCATTCTCACTCTTCGACAAATCAGTGACCCATTTCACTCCCTTGTTCTATTTTTAGGAAAAATCTCATCTTTTTTCGGTTTTCTCAATAAAACCAAGATCCGTAAAACCGGCATTTCATATTCCGGTTTTAAATCTCGAGCTCCAAAATCAAAGGTGTGTAATGAATCTAGATGGGTTTATCATTTGTGTTTGATTTTCACTGTCTCTGTTCCGTGTTCGTAATCTCTGGTTTTTGTGTGTATTTATTGATGTATGTTGTTACCAGATGTTAGATTGATGTATATGTTTAGCCTAATTTCATATTTTAATACCTAACATCTAATTATTGTATTTAATCTTTGACGTTGAAATGATGACACAAGCTTTCTCCTTTTTATGTTCCTGTCTTAATATTAGACCAAGTCTCTAAACATTAGTTATCTTCTTAATCTATTTGGACTATAATTATGCATGTCTCATAAACCAAATCTCATTCAAAAGGTTTTATCTATGTTGTTGCTATTGGATTCAGATTTTGTTATGGTTTTATAACTTTGTTATCATTTGTGTTTTTTTTTTTCAGTGGTTGTTGAGTTATGGAAGCAGAACCGTCATGGACTAATTATCCATATGGCTACATTACTACTACTACTTATGTACCTGAAGCTATATCATACTCAGAGCAAAGCGATGATGATGAGACGAAAATCGAAACGTTTTCGATGGATTCACTTCTTCCTAACGATTTACTAGAGAGAATCCTATCATTTCTCCCTATTGCAAGTATCTTTAGAGCTGGTACAGTTTGCAAAAGATGGAATGAGATTGTATCTTCTCGACGGTTCTTATGGAATTTCTCGAATAATTCGGTACCTCAACGGCCTTGGTACTTTATGTTTACTAGCTCTGATGATCCTTCTGGTTATGCTTATGATCCGATTATTCGGAAATGGTATAGTTTTGATCTTCCTTGTATCGAAACACGGAATTGGTTTGTTGCTTCTTCTTGTGGATTGGTTTGTTTTATGGATAATGATTGCAGAAACAAGATTTATGTCTCGAATCCGATTACTAAACAATGGAGGAGGCTTATTGAGCCACCGGGTCATAAATCTACTGATTATACCGCAATGTCTACCTCCGTAAACCGTGGAAACCGGAGTTACTCAGTGTCGATAGTGAAGTCGAAGCAAGTTCCCGGGAATTTCATCGAATGGGATCTTTCTATACATGTTTATAGCTCGGAAACAATGGCTTGGACAGCGTCTTTAACTGATGTTTTAACCGGATGGAGAGGAGGTAACGAGAGCGTGATCTGCGACGGTGTGCTATACTTCTTGATTTACTCAACGGGCGGTTCTGATCATCGCCATGGCTTGATTGCTTCGGATATGAGATCATTGTCGTCGTCTAGCGGAATCTTGATGAGGAGTTTTATACCAATGCCGTGTTCTTTAACTTGTGGAAGATTGATGAATCTAAAGGAGAGGCTAGTGATCGTTGGAGGCATTGGAAAACACGATCGACCGGATATAATCAAAGGGATTGGGATTTGGATCTTGAAAGGTAAAGAATGGCAAGAAATGGCGAGAATGCCTCAGAGATTCTTCCAAGGTTTCGGTGAATTCGACGATGTTTTCGCGAGTAGCGGTACTGATGATCTTGTTTACATTCAAAGCTATGGATCACCCGCGCTTTTGACGTTTGATATGAAGCTAAAGTATTGGAAATGGTCACAGAAATGTCCTGTTACTAAGAGGTTTCCACTTCAGCTTTTTACTGGTTTTAGCTTCGAACCGAGACTCGAGGTTGCTCCATAGAGTTGTAATGAAGAAGATGAAGTTTTTGGTTTGTTTTTGTTTCTCTATTGGACAGAGAAATCACTGAGCTTGAAGATGAAGAGCATACAGGAATTATATTGTTGTTTGCAATTTGGTACTCTATTTATTATGGAATTGTTAAAGGAGGCTTATATGTTTTTGAATTTTTCAATTGAGTCCTATTATTATTTTGTGAACCTTTTGAACATGTGGCCCACAATATCTCATAATTGGGTCAGAAATTTCTGAAACTTGAGGTTGTCTTGTTGCTGTTCTTAGGAGGAAAAAATAATGATTTTGTTGTTTTTTTTTCTTAGAGATATTGATAGTGATTTTTAATGTTTATTGGTTATTTATAGCTGTAAATTATTGAAAAGATTTGTGTTTTTTTTTGTACTTGTATAAAATTGGGAGCTATTTTCGTGATGGGATTTGTCAGGTTTGGCAGTGTTAGGTTTACCGGTAATGGACAACAGCTATTTTCTTTTATGCATTTTTATTATTTTCTTAGGGGTCATTTATTTTCGTAGCTTTAATAATAGTACAGTGTTAGTTAATTTTGAAGTGGTATAATGTCTCCCATGAAATAACTAGTGTAGACGACAAAAAAAAATAACTAGTGTAAAAGATGAATGACGAAATGATGTATGGATTTCTACAAGTTTTTGTTTCCACTCTTGATTATAGGTAGGCATGACCAAAATCTAACCGTAACCGTATTTCGGACCGTAACCGTATCGTTTTAAACCGTAACCAAACCGTAACCGTATTAAACGGTTGAAAAACCGTAACCGTAACCGTAAAAGTTGATTAGTTATGGTTAAACCGTAATCGTTAACCGTAACCGTTATTAACCGTAACCATACTAAAACCGTCGGTTAACCGTAAGGTTAAATTTTTAACCGTAACCATTTTAAAATAAAATAAATTATGTATAATTAATTATGTATGATAAATATGACATAGTAAAATTATATGTAATCAATATTTATCGAGTCTAATTTTATAATATTTAATTAGAAAAAATTAAATCAATAATAACTAAATATTAAAACTGAATGTGCTAAATTGATTATTTTCTAACTAATATAAATAATATTAAAACACATCAAATTTACAATAAAAATAAATAAGATTAGAAAAACTATTAATTATAACAAAAAAAAGATCGTGGTAATAAAGTTATGCCTATAAACATGACATCTAACTAATTTGATGAAAATATTGTGAATTATGTTATATTTTAGTTGAACTCAAAGATTTACTTAAGTTTGAAATAAAATATGATCGTTTACGTTACACAATATAAATGATTTTGACTAATTGATTTTGTTAAGATAAATTAGTTGCCGTTTGTTTTAGAATTTTAGTACCATTTCCCACGATTACACGACCATAACTTTTTAAAATATATTTTCCATAATATTATTGTTTAAATATTTATTTTTAAAAAATTACATAGTTATATAATTATAACCTAAATATTAACCGTATCTAACCGTAACTATACCGTATATAACCGTAACCGTTTTAACCGTATATTAAATGGTTAAGGTTAAGGTTAAAAGAAATTGATAACCGTAACCGGTGGTTAATAAACCGTAACCGTAATAACTGTAACCGTGGTCATGCCTAATTATAGGTTCTTTTGTTGGTTTAATAGTTAAAAATTTGTCACCTTACACAAAAACATATAATCACATGCCATTTTCATTATATTGAAATAAATAATTTAGACAATTTATCTGACCCAGCAATTCAATTAAGAGTTAGGACCTAATATCAAATCAACAGAAACAAACACAAAAATTACTAACGAGTTTGGCTTTCACATTCACATTACTAAAATTGTACTAATAAAAAATCTGCTACTATTGATGTAAAATGTACATATTTGTCCCAAATTAAGAAGCCCACTACATTCTCAAGCCCAATATTGGCCCAGTGGTTTCTATGTCTTCTTCATTTGCGAAATCAAAGAGAAATTAGAAGCTCCTAACATCTCGCTTTTGAAGCTCCTAACATATTTGCGAAATCACGCCTCAACCCCATATCGCTTTAGAAGCGCCACATTCGCGCGTCTCTAGAGGTGGAGGCGAGGCAACCTCCGTAAACCGGTCTTTGTGGCGCTTCTAAAGCGATATGAGGTTGAGGCGTGAGCACTTATTGGAAACCCTATAAACTTATTCACGTTCCTCTCTACTCGTACTTGATTTAGTTTGAAATCACCGATGATGGTGATGATTATATATTGATCTACTAGTGTTTTAGGCTTATCTACCAATCTTAAGAAATAGTATTATGTTTGCTTTTTTCTCTAATCTCTACCTTTTTATCATGTGGATTGGATTGTTTTGGAGATTCACTTCCATAACACTTACTCGTTGCTCTCTCATCGCATCGAAATCTCATCTTTGTAATGAAAAGTGCTCATTGATACGACTTATTAGCCAACCAGCATTGCGAATTCTTGAAGAAGCAAGAAACTAAACCTAACAGTTCTTGAACCAACTTTAACCGTAGCACCAAATACATAGGCAAGCCTGTTCGTTTACCTGCCGCATGCGGCTGCGGCTGCAGCTTGCGGCTGCGTCATGCGGCTGCGATTGTTGTTCGTTTGACTTGCAGTTGCGTCATGCGGCCAGACGCAGCGTCTAATCGCTGTTCGTTTGTCTGCCGCTGCGGCTGCGGCTGAAATTTTAGCCGTGACGCTAATTTTTAAACGCAAACGCTGAATTTAGCTGCGGCCAAAAATTCCTGACGCAAGATGCAACGTCTGGCTGCATGACGCAGTCGCAGGTACCTGCGGCAGGCAAACGAACAACATTTTGCCGCATGACGCAGCTGCAAGCCGCTGCGGCTGCCAAACGAACATGCCTAATGTCTTCTTCCTTGGACCACTTTTGAAAGATAATAAGACTTTCGTGAACATTTCGTTTACATGGGATTTATTCTTGACTATTCGTAAAAGTTAGGTACTAAACCAATAAATTCAACTCTTTACTCTTCTTCACGTATCTTATTCCTACGGAAAATTCAAAAGTTTCTAACAAACCCGAATCAAACCGTACTAAACCGAACCGGTTATTAGGTAGATAAGAACTGGACTACTAGTGTAAAAGATGAATGACGAAATGATGCATAGATTTCTACAAGTTTATGTTTCCCCTCTTGATTATAGGTTCTGAAGTTGGTGTAATAGTAAAAATTTGTCACCTTCCACAAAAACATATACAATCATTATATCAAAATAAAAAGAAAATTAGACGATTAGTCAGACCCATCAATTTAGTTTAAGAGTTGGGACCTAATACCAAATCAACAGAAAAAAAAAAAAAAAAAAACTAGTTTGGCTTTCAATGGAAATTTGGAGATTCTTCAAAACAAACAATTGTTAACTAAAATAAGAAGACTCATTACTCTCTTATCGCGTCGAAATCCTATTTTCGTAACGAAAAGAGCTCATCGATACGACACTTTAGTCAACCAGCATTGCAAATTTTTGAAGAAGCAAGAAACTAACCTCACAATTCTATAACCAACTTTAACCGTAGCACCAAATACAGAGACAATGTCTTCTTCCTTGGACTTCGATTTCCGAACGTTATTTCTTCATGATGTAATAAAATGTTCAAATAAGACTCAAGACTAAACCTTATGATCCACCATTCACCATAGATTGTTGTTGTGAGAAAGTGTTGGAACCAGCTCTTTAAAATCCTCTTGCTTTAAGATAAAACAATCTTCCAACCGTACGACCATTTCCTCTAATGTCTTTGTGTTTTCAAAAAAATGTTTCATGAATGACAACAAGTAAAGAAATGACTAACTCTAGTGTGTTTAAAACGAGGTGCGATGCAAAAATGTTCAGTATTATAAACCGTACACCCATCATCAAACAGAAAAAAGGTTCGATAAGACTCGATCGAGGCTAAAAAAAATCCTATAATTCACCACTTCATCTGATCCCGGCGATGCTTGTTAGTGTAAAACGCAATGGTGACATTATTGTGAGAAAGTGTTGGAATTGGCTCTTTAAACTTAAGGTAACTTTTGTCCAATAGTACAACCATCTTCTCCAATGTCTTTGTGTTTTTAAGCACAAGTTCCACAAGTGAAACCACGTGATTCCACTCTACATCTTTATGGCACTTGTTCCAAAAGACTCCATCTTTTGATCTCCAGCATTGATCCGGATTCAAGCCTTGCGATTTCAAGTAGCTGTCAAGATGCTCCTCCTGCTCAACAAAAAGAAAATATTAAAACGGTTCTTGGGAAAGAAAAAAAAGGTTCTTGGATATAGCAGGGAAGCCATGGAAAATAAAAAAGGTTAATCGTAAATATATATACCGGTATGGTTTTGCTATTCCTTGCGCGTATTGTTAGCTTCTTTAAACTAGGTGAGTTTTGTAACACTCTTTCTATACCAGGAATAACATACTGAAATATCCCCGTCTCAAGAGTTAGAATTTTGACCTTGAGCATCCGAAAAGAAACACCACGAAGCTCGACAAGAGATAAAATCTAACAAAAAGATATATAGTGGATACCGCAACACATACTGATCAGTACTTTGCTTATAAGTTAGATATTTAAACGTTCTTACTTCTTAGCCCTATATAAAATCAAATTAAAATGAAAACTAATCCACTTATAAAATGTTTGCAACTGCTTTATAGGAATTAGAGAATAATAGCTAGGACTCGAGAAATCGAGGAACAGATTCTCCACGTTACGGGACATAGCGAACTTGATCCACTTGTCCATGTAAGGAAAATTCCGATACAAGCTGGGTTTGTGGTGATAATTCATAATCTTGTGAGCAGTGTAGTGACTTAGGATTTTGTTTATGGAATCAGCCTTTAGTATATTGGCATTGAAAGAGAGAGAAGGTATATCGCACCATACATGCCTCCATCGTTTGGACAAGATAGAAGTTCCGATGGCTAGTTTGGTCGGAACAAAGCAGAGGATATCTTCGAGGATCACATTAGGTAGAGTGCTGATTAAGTCTTCTTCTCCTCCTCTGATTTTGCCGTCGTTAGGCATCTCAATGTGCAATTTTTTTTAAGGGTTTTATTTTATAAAACAGCTTTTAATACTGTAGGGAAATTAGGGTATATATAACCAAAAACCCTACCCAACTAGCTAAGCCAGCTTTTAACATCTCAATAGTGATGATGATATATATATGTATAGATCTACTACTGTTAGCCGTTAGAGCAAGAGCATCATTAATGGTGATTTTCTGAGGTGTCTTTAATTAAAATAATAATAAATGTTAATGAGAAAAACATGATTTGTGTGTCTTTCAAGAGATACTAAAAACATTTTTCTTCCCAAGTTCTTCTCCTATTCCTCTTTCTTATTGGTCTATTTTCTTTTTAATTTAATACTTAATTATTGTATTTGTTTAGAACTTTTTACCACAATGTCACCATTAATGATAGCTCTTAAGTTTATCTAATTATCTTTAAGAACTATTATTATTATTTTTTTATCAAAATTTTATTAAGGGTCAATTTGTGTAATAACCCAAAAAAAATTATAACTCATAAACTAGACAAAAACCATAAATCTAAGGGTTGAGATTTGCCGGACCACTTTGACTAGTTTATAAGTTATAATTTTTTTTTGGTGTTATATAGTCAATTTTCTCTTTTGAGAAACTAGTATTATGTTTGCTTTTCTCTGTAGTCTCTACGACTTTATGATGTGGATTGGATACATAAAAACAAGTGGATTTGGAGAATCAATAGACAAAGATTGTTTTCCACCCTTTATTTTTTTCCTTTTTTTGAAAATTAAAGATTGTTTTCCACTTGTGTGGTCTGATTTATGCATGTTCCAAGTTCAATGCGTTGAATCGTCCATTTACATTACCTAATTTTTATCTATTTGCTTAGTGTTATTTAAATATATAATTTAGTCAATAGTAATACCTCCAATAAAAGTTATAGGACCTTATTGAACATTTCGTTTTCATGAGCTTTATTCTTGACTATTCGTAAAAGTTAGACACCAAACCAATAAACCAAAATCCAAACCAAACCGGAATAAACCGAACCGGTTATTGAATGATAAGAAGAGAACTCGTAGCCTTTCGTCTCTCTTACCTGAAAACCGTTGAGAGCTTTTCTCTCTTTTCCGGCGACGATTCCGATGAGAGGTGGTGGTGGTGAAAATAATACAGATCTATTCGACCCAAAAACCCAGATGGATTCTGATTTCTCTCGTCATGGTTCTTCACCAGACGCAGGAGATTTTGGATTCGCGTTTAACGATAGTAACTTCTCTGATCGATTACTTCGAATCGAAATCATGGGTGGTGGTCTTAATTCTGATTCTAGGTCCGATGTTGAAGGTTGTTGTACTAGTATAGCTGATTGGGCTCGTCATCGAAAACGAAGAAGAGAAGATTTCAAGAAAGATTCTAATGGTAAAAGGATTGATTTTTATTTAGGGTTTATGGGTTTTTGTTTGAATCTGATGTGTTGATTTTTTCCAGTTTCGATTTCAGATATTGTAGCGTGTCCTGAGGAAGAACAGATTTTGACTGATGAACAACCTGATATGGATGGTTGTCCTGTTGATGAAGGAGGAGAAGCAATGGTTGAAGAAGCTTTATCAGGTTTATTATTGTTTTGAGAGTTAAAGGAACTTCATTTCTAGCTTATGTTGATGTTAGCTAGCTTTGGTTTTAGGTGATGAAGATGATACAACTAGTGAACCAAATTGGGGAATGGATTGTTCTAAAGTTGTTAGAGTTAAAGAACTTCATATTAGCTCACCTATCTTGGCTGCGAAAAGCCCGTTCTTTTACAAGGTAATGTTAATGGTTCTTTTGATTGATGATTTTAGTTAATGCTTGTGTGTGTATGATGAGTGTATCTCATTTCTTTTTTCTTGAAAATGTTGTAGTTGTTCTCTAATGGAATGAGGGAATCTGAGCAAAGGCATGTTACCCTTAGAATTAATGCATCAGGTACGGGCTATTATCGGAATAGAAGCTATTTGGTTAACATATCTGAACGCGCTATTAGGGTTATCGTTGGGTTTTATATTTTCAACATGACTTGACTTAAATTGTTCTGTTGTGTATTAGGTCTACTACAGAATTTATATGTTTTTGATATGCATTGTTACCATATCAATCTCTATTTATGTTGCGATAAGCTATTTGGCTTGTGGCTCGTTTTAACATATCTGAACGCGCTATTAGGGTTATCGTTTATAGTTTTAACACGACTAGACATAAATGGTTTGCATTTGTTTTTTCTGTTGTCTATTAGGTCTACAGAATTTATATGTTTTTGATATGCATTGTTACCATATCAATCTCTATTTATGTTGCGATATGCATTGTTACCATATCGCAACATAAGCTATTTGGCTTGTGGCTCATTTTAACATATCTGAACGTGCTATTAGGGTTATCGTTAGGTTTATATTGTTAACATGACTAGACATAAATGGTTTGCATTTGTTTTTTCTGTTGTGTATTAGTTCTACAGAATTTATGTTTTTGGATATGCATTGTTAGTTGTTACCATATTAATCTCTATTAATTTTAGGTTATTTGGAGCTTCATATTATTAATTTGATCTACGTGTATACTCTGCTTTGTGTGTATGGCAGAGGAGGCTGCTTTGATGGAGCTTTTGAACTTTATGTATAGCAATGCGGTATCTGTAGCTACAGCACCTGCTTTATTAGATGTGTTGATGGCTGCTGATAAATTTGAAGTTGCCTCTTGCATGAGGTACTGCAGTAGGCTTCTCCGCAATATGCCTATGACTCCTGAGTCTGCACTTCTCTATCTCGAGCTTCCCTCTAGTGTTCTAATGGCTAAAGCTGTTCAGCCTTTAACTGATGCTGCTAAACAGTTCCTTGCTGCTCGTTACAAGGATATTACCAAGTAAGACCTTGAAACGACATAACATTTTTGAATGAATATTCACTATATTACTGTAATCATTTCTTATAAGCCATGGTTACATTTTTTCCAGGTTTCAAGAGGAGGTTATGGCTCTACCCTTGGCAGGAATCGAGGCAATTCTATCAAGCGACGATCTCCAAATTGCATCAGAGGATGCAGTTTATGATTTTATCTTGAAATGGGCAAGGATGCAATATCCTTTGTTGGAGGAGCGAAGAGAGATTCTCGGGTCACGTCTTGCACTCTCCATCCGCTTCCCATTCATGACATGCCGAAAGCTGAAGAAGGTACTGACATGCAGTGACTTTGACCACGAAATAGCATCAAAGCTTGTTCTAGAGGCTCTTTTCTTCAAGGCAGAAGCTCCACACAGGCAACGTAGCCTAGCATCAGAAGAATCTGCCTCGGTGAACCGCCGTCTCATAGAGAGAGCTTACAAATACAGACCCGTCAAAGTCGTCGAGTTTGAGCTTCCTAGACCGCAATGTGTAGTCTACCTGGACTTGAAACGAGAAGAATGCGTAGGATTGTTCCCTTCAGGAAGAGTCTATTCGCAAGCCTTCCACTTAGGCGGTCAAGGTTTTTTCCTCTCAGCGCACTGCAACATGGACCAACAGAGCTCGTTCCACTGTTTCGGTCTGTTCCTAGGGATGCAAGAGAAAGGGTCAGTGAGTTTCGGAGTGGACTACGAATTCTCAGCGAGGTCAAAACCCACAGAGGATTTCACAAGCAAATACAAAGGGAACTACACATTCACAGGAGGTAAAGCAGTTGGTTACAGAAACTTGTTTGGGATTCCATGGACTTCGTTTATCGCAGAAGATAGTCTTTGCTTCATCAATGGCATTCTCCATCTCAGAGCCGAGCTTACAATCAAAAGGGCTACAGATCCTCAGTGACCGTTTCTTTGTTCTTTCATACTACATCTCTTGTTTTTGTCATTTGTGAGGCTTGAAGAAGACTTAAGCTTGTAAAAAGTCTTAAGGTCAAAAACATTTTCAAAGCAACGTCGTTTAAAGAACAATGTAAATTACGCTTGCTTAGTGAGTTACTCACTCTTGTGCTTAAATTGATTACTTTGGTTTATCAATTTAACTTTTCGATGAAATTCTAAGCATAGATTCTTTGTATTATGCTACGTAAACTCTACGCAAAGAGAGAGAAGGAATAATCTGAAAAATCACTACAAAAAAAAGA
The DNA here is from genome assembly GCA_900128785.1 of Arabis alpina. Taxonomy (NCBI): domain Eukaryota; kingdom Viridiplantae; phylum Streptophyta; class Magnoliopsida; order Brassicales; family Brassicaceae; genus Arabis; species Arabis alpina. Next base: position 27,214,620 of record LT669792.1, read on the forward strand.
TCAAACCAAAGCAATCTATTGCATTTCAACAACTTGTCTTCTTCATTTCTTAAGCATTTTCGATGCCGAAGAACAAAGGAAAAGGAGGAAAGAACAGAAAGAGAGGTAAAAATGAAGCGGACGACGAAAAACGTGAACTGATCTTCAAAGAAGATGGTCAAGAATACGCACAAGTTCTTCGTATGCTAGGAAACGGACGTTGCGAAGCCATGTGTATAGATGGAATCAAAAGACTATGTCACATAAGAGGTAAGATGCATAAGAAAGTTTGGATTAGTGGTGGTGACATTGTTCTTGTTGGATTAAGGGATTTTCAAGACGACAAAGCTGATATTATACTTAAGTTTATGCCTGATGAAGCACGTTTGCTTAAAGCTTACGGGGAGCTTCCTGATAATGTTCGTCTTAACGAAGGAATTGCTGGTGGTGTTGATGAAGATGATGAAGGTGGAGTTGTTGATGATTATCTTGAGTTTGGTGATGATGAGATTAATAGGCTTTAAGCTTTGATTAATGGAAGTTATTGTTGGTATGTAATAAATATAACTCTTTTACGTACTACTATAGTGATTATGAGATGAATATGATCATGTATTCTCCTCCTCTACGTGCTATTTCTATGTTAAAGACATGAAATCGGTTATTTGTCTATCGTAGTTGTTAAGATCTCAGCTAATCCAGTTTATATAAATCAATCAATTTATGATCGTTTTTTACTTGGAAATCCATAAAATTGAAATGAATTTTCGGCTATATGTTAAAAATCCATGGATAGTGTAGGCTATTGCTGGTATAAATTTTTCATTTTTTTGGAATTAGGATTTGGGAAGAAAATATTTAACCTTAGTGGAATATTTGCATGGTATTATGTAAATTTTCATTTTGTAACATTCAGAACGTTTAGATGATTTAAGGGATGACCAAATTTAGATTTTAGATCGGGTTAAAATTGTTTGAATTATAAATAACTGGACAAAAGTAAACCTAAATCTGTTTTTATATAAATTGTTAAGGTTTGAGATTGGATTTTGTTACTTGAATTTTTATTAAGGAATGATAATAACATCTTCTTAACGCAAATTAGTAATAGTTAAACTAGAATAATTAAAACATGCAATATAAAATAATGGAAGAAACGATTGAAAATGTTCTTCTATTTTCCAATTGAGGAATTTTTATACTAAAATTACATAATTTTATGAATTTAAAATTCTTCTGTTTGAGATAAGAAAAAAGTTAAACAGAACATACACCAAAATACAAAATAAACACTCATAACAGTTTGTTATGACATACAAACTAATAAACACTCATAACACTCACAAATACAAACTAAACACTCATAACATTTTGGAAAATACTAAACTAAACACTCATGACAGAACATACACCAAAATACAAACTAAACACTCATAACATTATTTTTTTTTTGTCGAAATCTGAACACTCAAAAACACAATATAAAAATTATCAAGATATGAATTCAACTATTGATCTTTCTTGGAAAGAGTCGAATGCCATTAAAGTCCACACTTTTGAAGCCTCACACATGTGGAATCAAGCACCACATGTTTATACTTATTTGCATACAAATAACAAAATCTTGGGAAATCTGGAATCTTGATTGAGAGTTGCAATTAGATTTTATACTTTGAAGAGACTCAAATTCCATGAAGAAGATGTATTTTATATTTTGAAGATATTTTTTCATATCAATCTACATTTAATGATATAGATTTTTTTCACCATCTATGTGCATGAGAAGTTCAAGATTTGAAAGCATTTGGAAATCCAAGCAAAATTCTCTGTTACTCAATTATTGATATCAAATCCTTATTAGTATTTTGTGTTATTCAACTATGATATACTCTAGTACAAATTAAAACCAAGTGTTACAATTTACTTGGTTTTCAAATCCATTTTAATCGTTTTTTAAATTCCTCTTTACATATAATAGCTCAAGGTGTTCTAAACTCACTTGGCAAAAACGAAACGAGTCAAATCCTCAAAGCACAAAATACTATATTACTCAATTATTGATTTTCAAATTCTTATCATCATCTTGTGTTATTCAATTGTGAGTCTCAAATACAAATTAAAATCAAGTGTTATTACTAGGAAGTTAAACATAAATTTGAGAAATGAATTTTAATAGATTTGGTAGTAAGATCACAATTTTATGTGGCTTTCTCCGATGTCCACTACCTTATTTCGGGGACATACATCGTAATAACAAAACTGCTCTTGAAATCAACAACTTCTTTTGTGATGTCGAGATGTTTGTTATTGGAGATATGACGCCTCGGGGTTCTCTTCATAATTTAAAGACGATCTTTGGTAATCAAGAAATCAAAATCATCTCATATCATATAGGTAATTTTTTTTATTCCCATTGTTTGTTGTCAATAACATTTATTTTGATATTTTGTTTAGATACATTTTCATTTTTAATTACATAATATGTAGGTGTTGGTCTTAAAATCACAAGTGGCAAGTATATCATCGTAGTCGCGTTGACGAAGATGTATCATCTAGCTAACATCGGAGAATGCGGTGTTTTCTCTGTGATGACAAATGACATCGACTTTTGTTTTGCATTAGACGAGATGAAGGGACATAATACTAGAGTTATAATTGCTAACAACTTACGTAGTGAAGACGATGATCCCGAAGACCGATTTTCAAACCAAAAGATGCGTCGTAAGTTTCATTCTTCTTCCTCTAGACTCTCTTGTCGAAGGATGTGTTATATTTGTCATTTCATATTTAGTGTGTTGAAAACTTACGATATTTGTGTTTATTCTAATTTTTTGCAAAAACGCTAAAGCTTGGGATAGCTAAAGATGGATGAGATGGAGATTCGGCGTGATGTAGTGACGTTAGAGATTTTTATTAACAATCTTTGTAAATCAAGAAGGGTCGACGAATCTTTCTCCCAAATCGAAAGTCGACTTTACTTAGTTTTCAAATCCATTCATTCGATTTTCAAATTCTTGAGTTCCCTTTACTTAATTCTTTAATCCAATATCTTGATTTTGATATTCAAATATTTATTGAGTTCTCAAATTCATTACAATCTATGAACCAATTAATGGATTTCTAAATCAATTAAAAGCCTTTGTGTATCATTGAAAATGTTAGATGATTTATTTATTTTATTTTTTTGTCAACGATGATTTATTTATTTACTTTAGTAAAATTTCGGTCTACACTCTGAAAAAGTCGATTTATTTGTTACATTGGGCTTTATAACATAATAGGAAATGAAGCCCATTTATGGAATATAAAACTGCGTCGTTTGATTTTGAATAGATTATTCACCCTGGATTGAATGAAATAGATCTGACTTTTGATTTTTTTTTTTTTTTTTTTTTTTTTTTGTCAACAGATCTGACTTTTGATTAGAGCCATGCGTTTCGTTCTTACCGTTGGATTATTAAATCCCCTCATAGAATTTTAATTTTTTTTCAAATTTAAACTGACCGTTAGTTATATACCGTACACGTGGTACATTGTCCCATATTGTACACTGTTTACAATCATTCTTTTTATTAGACAAATCATGAGACAAACAAAGTACACAAATTATAAATGGAATTGTGACGTTTACAGTTTGCTACAATTTACCAAAACTAAAAACTACTAATATAAAAACTTTACAAAAAAAATTTTGTTCCAAAAAGATAAAGTTTTTACAGTTTTCTATGTACTTTTACAAATTTCAAAACAAATATTGAAATACTATTGGTTAAACTTTATTGGAAACTGTAAATCGTAGAAATCAATGCATTTTCTTAATAAATGTATATAACCTTAAACATCTATCATTTTGGAACGGAGGAAGTAGTTATGGTAGTATTTTTGTGTGTAAGGTTCCAAATTCAGGATGATGAGTTAATAATAATTATACATTTCATACTATACATACAAAAATATGGTGAACCAAGTATCAAATTATAAGTTATATATTTCATACTATACATAAAGAAAAAATTACATTTTTGTAAGCTCTTAATTAATATGGATGTACATTGGAATTTGGAAATGCAAATAGTTTTTTTCCTCTAGTTTCCTTGTGAACCAAGAATCTAGTTCCACTAATTAAGGTAGTATCATTCTTCTCCTCTAACCTCAAATTATGTCTGTATCTTAGTATTTAATTAATGACAGGTTGTACATTAATAAACAAATAAATAATAGAATATTTAAAATATGATAAATTAAATAAAACTCAAATACATTGAAGAAAGTTCTGTTCTGTTTCCGCCATGTCTATTTGAAACAATGCACGTAACCTCCTCTTAAAATTCAATTCAATAAATAAATTCACAATTCTCTCCATTTTTTTTTTTATAAAATCAAAAACTATAAACTCTCCAGTTACATCAAATTGTCCTTATTTTTTTACCATTTAAAAGCTAACTTGAAATATTTATATTTAAATCTTTGAATTTGAGTAACTTCCAAAAAAAATGATGTTTTATTAATCTTTTTATATAAATTTATTACTCTAAAAGATCAAGTTGATAGCTGTTTTACTCTTTGCATCGCCAAGTGTTGTTCCTTCTCTGTCATTTTCTTTTCTTGAAGAGAGAGTACCGTTCAGATCTCACATTCATGACATTACTGTGATAAAGATTAAAGCTCTTTTGTCTTTCTTTTTTTTCTTGTCGGGAAGTTTTTGAGATTTTCAAAAAATTTAGAACAAGTTCTTGAAAATCAAGAAATGGGTCATTACGCAACAGTGTGGGATGATAAAGCAGCTACTGAAGTTATCAAAGATTGGAATGGTATTGACCAAATCGTTCTTAGAAACCCACATGGTGCTTCTGCTAAAGTAATAATCTTTTTGTGTGTTTTTGTCTCTTAAATTCGAGGTTTTAAATTGATTCTGTGTTCTGAGTTTTGTTGTTGTTGTCCAGATTAGTTTACATGGAGGACAAGTGATTTCATGGAGGAATGAACTAGGTGAAGAGCTTCTTTTCACTAGCAATAAGGTATGCAGAAACTAGCAACAATTTTATAATCATTAACACATAAATAAAAATCTGTTGTGAATTGTTTAGGCTATATTCAAACACCCTAAAGCAATGCGTGGAGGGATTCAGATTTGTTATCCACAGGTATGTGTGCTCATTGTTCTTACTGAGATGTTTTATTGAACATGGTACTTGAGTTGTTTTGTTTTTGTATGTATTGATTAGTTTTTGTGTGTGTGTGTGTGTTGAAGTTTGGAGATTGTGGATTATTGGACCAACATGGTTTTGCAAGGAACAAAATTTGGGTAATAGATGAGAATCCACCTCCACTTAACTCAAATGAAACCGTTGGAAAATCATTTGTTGATCTTCTTTTGAAATCATCAGAAGAAGATTTAAAGTATTGGCCTCACAGGTATAATCAAATGTTACTTGGTTTTGTTTTCTTTCTCTTATACAGATTCTAAATATGGGATTGTGATTTCCCTTTGCAGTTTCGAGTTCCGTCTTCGGGTTTCGCTTTCTGTAGATGGCGACTTAAAATTGATTTCTCGAGTTAGAAACATCAATGGGAAACCTTTTAGCTTCTCATTTGCTTATCACACTTACCTCTCTGTCTCAGACATAAGGTATTTACTGTTAGCCAAAGATTATATGTACTTGGTGAAATCATTCATCATAACAAAACTTGGTCACTTTTGTTAACAGTGAAGTGAGAATTGAAGGGTTAGAGACATTGGACTACTTAGACAACCTATGCAAAAGAGAGCTTTTGACAGAACAAGGGGACGCTATTACCTTTGAATCCGAGGTGAAAACAAATAGAATGTTATAATCATCTATAGCGAATAAGTATTATCGGTTACCTTATATCAGATGTTTCTTTGATTTAGATGGACCGGACTTACCTTAGATCGCCGAAAGTAGTTGCAGTTCTTGATCATGAAAGAAAAAGAACATATGTTATCGGAAAAGAAGGACTTCCAGACACCGGTATGTATCAGACAAAGACATTTTCGATTACTTGTTTGTATATGTATGAGATGGTTCACTAATTATAATGGTTGGTGCAGTGGTATGGAATCCATGGGACAAGAAATCGAAAACAATGGCGGATTTTGGTGATGAGGAGTACAAAAGCATGTTATGTGTGGATGGTGCAGCAATTGAGAGACCTATCACATTGAAGCCAGGAGAAGAATGGACCGGCCGGCTTATGTTAACCGCGGTTAAGTCCAGTTTCTGCTTCGATCAACTTGAGTTACAAAGCAAAGGATTCTGATTCTGAATATTATGCTTATTCCATTGCCAGTCTTTGCAGTTTTTTTGTACTGCAACAACATTGGAAGAGCAGAAAAAAATTGTTTATTCTCATTTTCGTAGTAGGGAAGCTTTTGAACCGGTGATTTCTCAAACCGGTCTTGTGATGTAGTGACAAAGAAAGCCTTATGTGTTTTTTTCTGCAATGGCTAATGTATGAATGTGAGACAAGTTGGGTTCGGTTTAGCTTTTTGGATCAATTCGAATTTCAATTGTGGTTTGATTATTTTCGGTTTAGCAAGGATATCAATGTTGATTGTTTCAAAGACAAAACCATATTAACCACAATAGCATAACTCTGCATTACTAACTTTGAGTTTGAGAAAATTCCAAGATTACACTATGAGATCAAATATGGGTCCATAAGGCAATACAAACAATTTTTTTTTATTATGATCTGTTTTAGGTTTTTATAGTATGCTGTTTTCGGTTCAGTTTCGATTTTTTGGATATTTTTAAAGCTACAAACAACCAAATTAACCACAAAGAGCATATAACTCTCAATAAGTAGCCTATTGTTTGAGAGAAATCTAGGTTCTTGAATCTAGATACTCAACTTCCAAAAATCAACAGCAAAAAAATTAACGAACACATTGACTAAACATTTTTGTATTCCTCTTATCCCTAAAGATTATGCAGCTCGACGATACTCTAACTGTTTGGTGTTTTCTTGAAGTACCTTCAAAAGCAGAAGAACCAAAGATTTTAGAATACAAAGAATACTCTTTCAATGGTGGAAAAAGAAAAGCTAAAAAAGAGTCAAAATTCATTGTTACCTCGCGAATTCTCTCTGCAATTGCCTTGCAACCCTCAGAAGCCAAAGCAAACACCGTTTCAAATGTTTCCATAGGTAACTTCGCATCCATCTATACATTTTAACAAAACACATAAACCATCTACAATCAATTTGATTGCAAGTGTAGAAAAATGTGATATGGAGAGGAGAAGAAGAAGAAGAACCTGAAGGAGTGTAACTTTGTCTAATTTAGGTAGAATACCAACGGTTACATCAGCTCCTCCGGCACTATCTTCGACATAATTCAGATCTTATATGGAAATGTCATTAGTCCTTAACTCCGAAAAAACGAAAAATTTATGCTAATGAATGTATAAAAATGAGTATTACCAAGAAGAGGAGTACTGTTTAAGTATCCAGCACTACAGGAGACAGCAAGATCACGCATTGGAATTCCAGCGTCTGCAAGAGCTAGAGTCGCGGCATTGATACAAGCTGATCTTGTTCCTGATTACAGATAACATCAACTGTGGATCCAGAGATTAAAAAGCAAGGTTTTAAAACTTGAAAGCTCTTTTGCAGAACAGTAATCATTACCTCCATCAGCTTGTAGAACCTGGAGGAAAATGTCAATCTGCATAAAAGAAAGAAATCATCATTGACTAGGAATTCAAACCATGGATAGCAAACGCTATGCTCTATCAAAAACTCAATTTTCTCTTGAATATTTCAATGGAATGTAGAAGGTAAACCTGAGAATGAGGCATCAGTTCTGTTAAAATGCACGCTTCCATTGTCTGACGAATGACTAACGATAGCTCTGTTGTTCGCCTAACCATAATACACAACGATTCAATCTTTATGACCATACGCAAGAACAAGCGAGAGAGTCTTTTAGTTATATTGTAAATCTAACCTGTCAGTTTTCTGTCTTCTACGATCACCAGTACTAAACTGAGCCATACTATACTCACACAACACCTACCAAAACATACAAATTAGAGCAAAGAAGCCACAAGCATTTCCAATTCACAAATCAAGATCAAAACATATACATACCAATGCACGATCATTCTTTAGTTGTTGGCTCTTGTTTTGAATCTGTGAGCACAAAGATACAATTAAGCACACACGCATACATACACCAATCAACATAATTCAATACAGATAAAGCATCAATCTTAAAATTGAGTACCTCTCTTGGACCATAAACAGCTGCAATCACTTTCGTATTACCCATCTCAAAAACAGCAGAACTGAAATAAGAAGAACAACAAAAATTCGTCTTTTTACAGTCACATAGGTTCCAAACCAGAATTGAGCTGAGAAAGATATTGAATTTACCCATCAGCTTTAGAAACCACTCCAACTTCAGCTACGATTTGCCTCATCTGTGATTTCATTACACAAACATCAAGAACACTAGTGAAAAGACTAACAAAGACAAGGAAACAGAGAGAGATGTAAACATACCTCATTGAATCGGCGACCATCTAATCGAAGACCTTCAGGGTTTACGTACTCCATTGTTGTCACTTTCAAAGAGCTCTACATCGAGAAATCAATGGTGAGAAGAAGCATAGAAACAGAACAAGTTCGATACTTTATGTTTCCCAGAACAGAGAACAAGTGAAGAGGCAAAAAAGTGAGATTTTGTTACCTTCGTCGATATTTGCGGCGGCGATACGTCGGAGGTTTGATGAAAGAGACAAGATTTTACCTTTGGTTGTGTTTTGTGAATTAGAAGAGATTTTAAGGGTATAAACGTAAAAACAGTATTACATAGTGGTTTTTGGGAATTGGGAACTAAATTAAAGACCGGTTTGGTTATATAACCGAATTTTGGTTAAGAATTGATGAAGAAAGTCTTGAAATTGTACACACATCTTTTTAGTTTTCCCGTCTAAACAAAGTCTAATCTCACACAAAGAGTAAACCAAAACCAATTAAAATGATGTAAACACAATACTTGAGAGTTTATTGGTTATGAATTTTATTGGATTTGAAAATCTACGAGTATTTGAGAAAATATGAGTATTTATTGAGAGATCACATCACTATAAAATATTTTTAGGAGTTTATACTTTGTCGGATATTACTTGCGTACTTTATTATGATTTATTTCTTTGTTTTTTTAAAAACTAAATATGTTTTCATTTTAAAAAGCAAATGAATCAGATACAAAACATATCACAATCAAGTCTAAGATTTTCAACAAGAACCGAGAAAGTGACTACATAAACCTAGATACGCATAAACACAAATTTGACAATGATATTTAGTCCAACCATAATGTTACCGCCATTAACCTCATAGTGAGACCCGTACACTTCCTGACACTCGAAATAGTTGATCAAATAGTTCACGATTCCGACATTGGCCGCAAAAACTGCATGGTAATGGTTGATGGTCACGTTTCCTCTAGAGCAACTAATTAACCTAAATCCTCTATCAAAGTGGTAGTTGCTACCTCGGGATGGATGCGAGATTGGAGTACATAAGCAACATCGAATTGTATATAATTATACTCCTACTCTTTTTGCTCCTGAATATTGTTTCAATGTATTTCAGTGTGAAGAATGACACAACAAATTTTTTGGCATACATTCCCATGATCCGGCTTATGACCCATTCATCAAGGGTCATATTTTCCACAATGGCGAGTCCGTGTATCATCTGAACTTCATTGAACGTCAGAGAGCTGGATTTGATAAGGTGAGCTCTCACAAAGTGCAGCACGTTACCGATGTCTGTAAATGCTTGGAGACTCTCGTGATGCTTAAGTTTCATGTCGACAATACGGGTGAGGATTGCAAGCTCTTCTTCTTCAAGTTGAGTTTTCTGAAAGGTTTAAAAGAATAAAAAGACACAGGCCCATCAATTATCCAACAATTATCCATCAATGCAACATTATGCCCTATCAAGTCTAAGAATTTTCAACAAGGACCAAGAAAGTGACTACATAAACTTAGATACGCATAAACACAAATCCGACAATGACATTTATTCCAACCCTAATGTTGTCGTCATTAACCCCATAGTGAGACTCGTTCACATCTTGACGCTCGAAATAATTGATCAAACAGTTCATTATCCCGACCTTGGCCGCAAAAACGGCATGGTAATGGCTGATGGTCACGTTTCCTGCATGCACTTGGTATATGACCAGCTGTCAACTGAGACGCATGTCCACACATGAATTACAACTGACATAGGGCTGTGGAAATGCATTGGCGGAGGCAATCCTCAAAAAGATCCCGAGACCAAAACTCTCTTCAAATTAAGTGGTTGACTTTGCGTTTCAAAATTTCATCCTTCCTTTGATTCACCTCACATGTCTTTTAAAGAGTTTCATGAAGATTGTGAACTTGATACATAGGAGAAGTCTTTGCTTATTCTATTTTTCAGCAACGATTAATGTATGAATTGCGGTTTGATTATTTCCGGTTTAGTTAGGAAATCGGTTTTGACTGTTTTATATTTAAAAGACAAAACCATATTATCAATAAATTGCATAAAGTTGCATTACTAGCTTTTGAGTTTGGGAGAATTGCCCGTTTTTTACTCCTCATTTTCCAAAATTAGCATCAAAATTTAACGAATTTATTAATTAAAATCTTAGACATTTTTGTTTTTCTCGAGCTTTAAAGTTTATACATCTCGAAAATACTCTATCTGCTTGGTGTTTTTTAAGTATGTTCACAACAAAAGAAGAATCAAAGATATAGAAAACAAAGAACGATTTTCGATGGTGGAAAAATATATGATGTTGAAATATTACATAATCTACTAACGATTTATTGGATAAATGATTTTTGGCGATGCTAAACCCAATCAAAATTTGTGTTATTTGATCCAGTAGAGCTAATTCCTTTTCAACAAGTTTAGTGTTTAGTTCATTTTTTAAACCCGAATATATATAGTTCTAAGTATTTTTTCAATTGAATTTGGCTTTGTCTTTCAATACGACCATATCCAAACAAAGTGTAACTAACCGGAAAATAAAATTTGATTAGAAACGCACCCTTTACTTGCAAATACTTAAAAATCTAAGATTTAAATTAATTCGAATTGAAACTTAATCAAAATCAAATATTTAGTTTCTTGATTCTGATTAAGGAGTATTTGATAAACAAAAACAACTTTAAGGGATTAGAACGAAACCATCAACCGGATCGGTCATATATCCACTGATCACACAATCATAGTCAAAATGAACATTCTATTTTAGTATCGAGTTATTCGTCGATTATAGAGTTTGTTTATTTAAGGTTCATGTTTATTTCTTTCCTCTGAGTCTGCTATTTGTTTTATCATGTCTTATTATCTAGATTAATTTACAACACAATGATAGTAGCCTCAACGTGTCGGGATTTACATTTGCACTCCAAATAATGAAAATCCAAAGTGACGTATATGAAAACGACGGGCTTGTGACGAAGGGAATGATGAAAGAATTAATATGTTTTTTTTTTTTTTTTTTGAATTACCAGGAAGTTCCGGCTAAGCCAATAATCCTCCAGACTCGAAACCACATCATGTAATATTAGTTTCGTCCCAAACGCCACTCGAACCAGCGAATTAATATGTTTTTCATTCTCTATAAAATTAAATTTGTATCAAAAACTATATAATAAGCGATATTAGACAATTTAAGAGAAGTCATTGTATACCTAGTACCTACTACGACTATATATGGTCCTAACGAATGTCATGCAATTTAAGTTTTATCAAGATCATCACAAGTGAATTCGTAAATATTTAAAAAAAACATATACAAAGATTGCTTTTTTTCTTTAGTTATTGTGTCCCGACCAATTCTAGTCAAAACTCAACGAAATAAATTATGGAAATCTAGTTAAGTTACCTTTTCTCCTGATTCTAAGAATAGACAATAAATATCAGGAGGTTGTGACTTGGACTCCAAGTAAAAAATTCATAAATTTCCAAAATAAATACATTTCCTAACACTAGATTTTTAAATTAGATTCATTTATCATTATTTATAATGTTGGGGTCAATGCACCGAATTGACATATCCTCATGACAAATCTAAAAAAAGAGGGCCCCACTAGCTAGCGCGTGAAGACACATACACAAGAAAACGCGCGTGTGAGTGCTAAAAATTGCTTGGAGATCAAGCTATTTTAGTATAGGACAAAAGCACTACTTTCGGTACGGTAACTAAACACGTGTCATAAATCCAACGTCTCAATCTGCGATGCGGAAAGCCGTTTTAAATCCCCCCAATGCCCGCCACGTATTCGCCGCCTTAACCCCTCTCCCCGGTTTACATAAACCAATCCGGTTAACTTCCAATATTTCATAAAAATACTCGAAATTGACTGAGTCATAAACCGGTTTTTAAAACAAAGCCATCAATTTCTCTCTAAACAGTTAAACGTAAAGACAAAAAACACTAAATTAAAAATCACCATATTTAGTCATGACTTAATAGTATTTAAAGCTTGTTCCAAATAAACGGTGATTCTACTTTACTCTTTTGACTCTCTCTCTCTCTCTAAAACTCAAAAAAAATATCTCTTTTATTTCTCTCTCTCTCTAGAAATGGAGAGAAGAAGAACGAGAAGAGTAAAGCTCACTGAGCATCGAACTGTGACTAACGTGAAAGCTAAACCATGTAACGATTCTCCTAAAGTGGTTCGTATCACAGTCACTGATCCGTACGCTACTGATTCATCAAGCGACGATGATGACGTCATCAACATGACTCATCGATCTCCGAGAGTGAAACGGTTCGTGGAGGAGATTAGATTCGGTGTAGCTCCGGTGAGGAAAGGTAGGGTTTCTAAGTCGGAGAAAGGTGGTGATGACGTGGCACCACCGGTGAAGAAATACAGAGGAGTGAGACAGAGACCATGGGGGAAATTCGCGGCGGAGATTAGAGATCCGGTTAGTAAGACACGGGTTTGGTTAGGGACTTTTGCTACGGCGGAGGAAGCTGCTATGGTTTACGACGGAGCTGCGATTCATTTCAGAGGACACAACGCACAAACAAACTTTCTCACTCCTCCTCCGTCTCCGTCGTCTTCTCCGGTGACGACGGAGGAGAAGAAAGCTCCGGTTTATATTGATATTGAGACGGTTTCAGGTTCTGATTCCGGTTTAGAGTCAAAGCAGAGTCTACGTTCTCCGACCTCTGTTTTAAGATACAACGTTAATGAAGAAACAGAGCATGAGATTGAACCAATCGAGTTATCTCCGGTTAGGAAGTTAACCGGTTTAGAAGAATCCGGTTTGTTTCAAGATCCGGATTTATGTCTCGCTGGAGAATATTTCTGGGATTTAGAGATTGCTCAAGATCCTCTGTTTTTTGATGAACCGTTACAAAACTTGGCGATTCCGAAAGAAGAAGAAGATTTCTCGTTTGGTTTGATTGAAGATTTTGGTTCTTCTTCATGGGATGTGGATAGTTTCTTCGAGTTGGGTTAAAAATCGGATTTTTTTCTGGTTCTTGAGATTTTTTGTTGGTGATGATGATGACGTGGAGGAATCTTGACCGTACGTTGTCCTTTTGCCCGTTCGTTGACGTGGACGGTTTTGATAAGCTGGAGCGGAGAAAATAGTTTTTTTTTGTTTTAATTTATTTGTGGGGTAAATATAATTTAGTTAAGATAAATCATAAATGTCAATTTTATGAAGGTTTTTGGCCTCTATTAAGACAGCTATTTCGGTATTTGCTTTTTATTGAGAGTGTCTCAACATGAGGAAGCAGTGTATAGGAGTGTTTAATATGTTTAGTATAAGTATTTATGAAATGTAAAAAAATCTCTAGTTTTTTTCTTTTGTTAGTTGTGTGACAAATGACATGTCTCTATTGCTAAATAAGTATCCTTTTCAAATTTTAAAGTCAAATACTCCATTATTATACAAAAATATATGAATAATCAATCAAAATTCCAAAACATATGGAGTTTGAATTCTTTTCAAATGATGAAAAAGAATAATCTTTTTTATATCAAGTAATATAAATTTACAATGACATGTTTCAGTTTTTGTCCATTCCAAACATGGTATTGTTTTGAAATTCATATTCTATAATAGTAAAACGTATGTTTCATCGACTAATTGACTTAAACTTGGTATAGAAGTGATACTAAATTTACTAATCTTTTGTCCCATAAACTTATTACATTTTGATAAAACTTTGAAACGTAAGTCATCCGTCTTAGAATGTAGCACCTAGGATTTAAACTTGGTACGATAGCATCATAACAACACCAAATCTAAACCGGTTAAATCAATTTGTACTTGGTTAAATGAAAAAAAAATGTTATAGGATTTATCCTCATCTTGATTTGAGTGGGTGTGATTGTGTGAAGTGAAGATTCAAAGTATCAAGCAAAAGACATGTTGTCGTGTCTGTTGTTGTTTTCCACTAGAGAAGTAACAAAAACCCATTTCTTGTGAAGAACTAAACCATTGAATCCTATATTAACCCTACCAATTCTGTCTCCACTCATTAAAACATCCTTCACATTATTCAAATTCACCATAAAAAGATAACCAAGTACTTTTACTTTCTTTTTCTATTTATATATTAGATTACAATAATCATAAAGATGCATTTTCCCATTCTATCAAATTTTGGTCGATGTCTATGAGAGGACTTAGACAATGGAGTTTGGTATATATCAATTTTCAAGGACAAAGTGTTTTGTCTTTTAATTAAATGGATGTTTTCTATTTTGTACTATGGTCCATCCAAGTGGGTAGGACAAATGTATAGAGTTCTATGTTTCAAGGCCATTTTAATCAAATTTTTAGTTCAATACAAATCATCTTATAAAATCGTGTAAATTGAAAATTAAATATGAGAAAACTATTTTAAAAAAAGAAGCAAATAAATCGATGAATTTTTTATTAATCTTTACATCTCTAATTGTTAGTTTTCTTTTCTTTATAGATAAAGTCAATAACTCAGTATTCTTCGTTTTCTTATAAAAACATTGATCGTATATATTACTTTATTATATTTGAGTAGTATTATTTAAAGAGATGATAAAAGCATTATTTTTATCCAATTTGATCTTATTTCATATCTACACTCTTGTTTTTTTATTGACATTTTCCTTTTATAAATAAAGTATAGTATACCTTCTTCCCTACCAATTAGTGATATTGTTTGGATTACTATATTTTCCAAACGCTATAATAAATAAAAACACACCACTAAAAAATTACCAACTCAAACAACTTTGGAACCTTTGGTCTTTTCAGGATCTAAATTTTGACCAATTTGATAATATTTCTATCTTTTGAAGCATTTGAAATTAGATTTCGAATTCTGATTACTCGAGTGGGAAACCATGCAAACTTCCTTGTCCTTCATATTTTTTTTTTGCGATTTCATTTAATTTTGGTTAGAGTCGATGAATATGATTACAAAATTTAGCACTAGATTTGTGGAATCCCAAAGAAAATGCACAAAAAACCACACATAGAGATTCACATAATAATCAGAACCATTTGCAAAACACACATGTAAAGCATAGGAGCATTTAATGCCTGCAGCTTGGACCGACCATATAGGAACAAGATTCAAGAAAATTCAAAAGGAAAAAAACTAATTTTAAATTCGAAATTTAGCCAATTATAGCTTTGCATTTCAATTCAAACTGAGTGGATATTTGTTGGAGATGATTTACTGCTATATAAGTTAAAAAGAAATGAAAATTCTGACCCATTTTTAAAAGGATTTAGTTGAAATTGAGTTGGAATAATTTATTTTGATTAAGAAGAGTCAAATGACTATGGTTCAAGCTTTTTAAGTTTTACAACATAAAAAATAAACTAACATGAGTTTTTGAACTGATTTAATACGGTTCTTGTTATTGTCTTGTTTTTTATAGTAATTTCCGGTTTTTAGTATTTGTTTAAATCGAATCATAGCTCGATTCGGTTTGTTAATCAGATTATTTTCGAATAGGTTTACGTTAGATTAGTTTGGTTAATCAGATTCAGAAATCAGAATAAAGACTTGTATAATTCGATTTAGATGAGTAAAAAAAGATGAGTAAAGAAAAGCAAAAAGTGGGTTTAAGCCCATATAGTGAACACGAAATGGTCAAAAGATTGGGCCACAAGAGTTTGAGAGGTGAAGCAACTTGGCTAGTGGCCACAAATCTAATCTATAATAGGGCCCCGATAAGATTTTTCAACGCTTACAAGACCGACTTTTACAAAGTTCATGCCCTTTATTATACTCTTATGTTTTTGTTTTAGGTCAAAAAGAAAGAATAAAATTAAGGGATATATGACTATATAACGCAAAAAAATTTAATAATTAAATTCCTAACGCAAATTACTGTGCTATGAACAGCGTCTGTGTATAATATGTATATGGACAATTTTACCCTTACCGCCAGATTCAACTTTAGGAGGTAGGGTTTGGGTTTGGGGTTTAGGGTTTAGTTTTGAATGTTAAATTTTTGGGTTTAGGTTAACTATTCCAAAATTAGGGTATAGTTTTAGGGGGTAGGGTTTGGGTTTGGGGTTTAGGGTTTGGGTTTGGGGTTTAGGGTTTAGTTTTGAATGTTAAATTTTTGGGTTTGGGTTAACTATTCAAAAATTAAGGTATAGTTTTAGGGGGTATGGTTTGGGTTTGGGGTTTAGGGTTTATTTTTGAATGTTAAATTTTTGGGTTTGGGTTAAATATTCCAAAATTAGGGTATAGTTTTAGGGGATAGGGTTTGGGTTTAGATGCACGTGCTTTTCACGTGAGAAGGACAAAATGGTAAACGACCATGTGCATTGGCTACTCCCTTTAATAAAATTATTACATAGCTAATACACAAATAAAAATATCAAATTGTGTTAGTTTGCAAATTGGCCCTAAAATTAAATGCAATAAAGTATGTATGTCATTCTCTAATTCACAAAACATGCTTGAAGTTGGGTCAATAATGAGACTATAAAGTATTAAGCAATGTTGCCAGATTGGTCTTCATTCTTGTTGAAGTGTCCATTTTTCTCAATACCTAAAATATTAGACCAACCCTAACAGTTCTGGTCCAAACTAATAAGTAACATAGCGCTAAATTTGCAAAAAAAAAATTAAAATCTAATAAAAATTGCTTATTTAAAAAAAAAAAAATTTAAAACCAATAAAAAATTATAAAAATCACATTGACATAATGCAAATGCACCTTGCCAACACCAACCCTGAACCCCAAACGAGTGTGTAGGTGGTTCTTGTAACAAACGTAATTCGATGGGGCATTTGTTATCAAACGAACTACATGTTTAATAAAATGTTTTTAGGGACCATGTATAGTGAATAAATATAAATACGGGAAACATTTGTAATAACCGAAATTGCAAGGGAACGTTTGTAAATAACCAACCTGCATTACTTATATGGCATAGATGTTTAGAGTGCAATCATGTTTTAAATTATTCTTTTTAGCTTAGTTTTATCATTTTTTTTTGTTGTTGTCGATAAAACTAATAAAACTAAAATAGTGGGAAATTTTGTTAATTTTGATTTGAAAAAAGCAATATTATAGGGATCATATGTAATAACAAGAAAACACTGAGAACATTAGGCAATTGACAAAACTAAGGGATTAAGTGTACAATAAACAAATTTGACATGAAACTTTTTTAAAATAAACAAATTCTTTAAGAGCAATTGTAGAAAAAATAACAGAGATAAGTTTCTAGTCGATGATAGTGTTGCGCTTTTTGATATATATATATATGGCTCATCTCATGCCGTTTATTATACTCTTGTGTTTTTGTTTTTTTGTTTTTGGTCAAAAAGAAAGAATGTAATAAAATCCAATAAAGCATACAGTATGCCACTCTCTAATTCTCTATACATGTTTGAAACTGAGTCAATAATGAAAGACTATAAGGTATAAAACAGTGAACAATGTTGCTAGATTGGTTTTCTTTCTTGTCGAAGTAAAAAACCTTTTTCTCAATAGCTAAAATATTAGAAAACACATAACAAAATTTCGGTTAAAAAATAGTATATTGTAATTGATTCAATTATTTATTTTACAATATTTACCAATTTATTAGACTTTGGTGGTTTAGAAAAACACAATCACAATTTTTGTGGATTAGTATTTTGGTCTCAAACTCTTAAACCAAGAGAGTTTCATATCAGCATTGACAAGTCCCCATCTAATATTGGGCTTGTTGGAGGCCTATTTCAGAAGTTTTGGGCCCAAATGAGGCCGTAAGGAAATTTTTGGAACATTTTTTGTAAGAACCGAAAATCGCAATGGAACCTTTTGATTTTGTACTAATCAACCTGCCTTCTTTTCATTATTACCATGTTTTTAATTATTTTTTAGCTTAGTTATATCATTTTTGTTGTTGTGGATTAAACTATGTAACTAAATTACACCCGTCCAAAATGAGGCTTTGGCCCGACAAAACACACGAAACCCCTTTTTTGGGCTCAAGACTCTTTCCCTCAGTTAGAGGCTTTGGTTCTTAACAACTAGTTTCAGCTCTTTAATCTTGGTGAGTGGTTTGGAGTTTGATGTGGCACTGTTCAGCAAATTAGGGTTTTTCTGGGTGTGTTCTTGAGGGCTCCTGTAGTAGACGGTCCTTTGAAGAAAGGTTTCTTAACTGCTTAAGGTCACAGAGGTCTTGGGTCTTTTTGGAGCTCGGGTGGTTACCAGGGTGTGGTTTCTTTGATGTCGTCAGGTCTTGATAAAGTCATGATGAAGATGTCCATTGGTGAAGTGGAGGAACCGTATAACCTTCCGGATCTTCCTGAATATAGCTCGCTAGAGGAGAATAAAATGAGCCTGATAGGAAGGATTCTCAATCCGAACTGTCAGAAAGTTAAAGATGTGGTGCTAGACATGCCAAGAAAGTGGCAACTCAAAGGGAAAGTTAGAGGAGTAGCCTTATCGGAGGAAAGATTTCAGTTCATCTTTACTGAAGAAGTTGACCTGGATCTTATTCTTAATGGTGGGGCTCAAACTCATAACCAGTGGTCAATAGTCTTGGAGAGGTGGATGGAATATCCGCCGGATGATTATCTACAATACATCAATGTATGGGTAAGGATGAAGAACATACCGGCAAACCACCGGACGCTTAGCTCTATTAAGGATCTTGGTGGGTTTGCTGGGCAACTAATGGAGTTGACGTATGATCCCTTGAGATCTCAATCAAGGGAGTTTGTGAGGGTGAAGGTCAGATTCGATGTAGCTCGACCGGTGAGAAGATTCAAAGAGGTTAATTTGCCTTCAGGGGAAAAAACTAGAGTGTGGTATAATTTTGAAAGGATTCAAAAACGGTGCTACGGTTGTCAAAGACTCACTCATGAAAAGGAGAATTGCCCTTTCCCTGTGGAATCTGAAAATCCAGTTCCTATAGAAAAGGTGCTAAAGGAAGGTGACCCGTTGTTAGGTGTTTTGTCTGAAGAACAGGTAGGCTTTGACAGACAAACTGGTAGACCAAAAATCAAAGAGGAAGTTCTGCGTGGTATGAGGCTATACTTGCTTACGACTAAAGAGGAAGAGAAAGTGATCAGGCAAGAGAGAGTAAAGGAATCCGTTATGAGCTTGGTGAATGACCCTGACAAACAGAGGTCCATGCTAAGATTGGAAGCTAAACCCATCGTCACTGCGGAGCTGGACAAAGGGAAGGGTCCGGTTTTTGAGTTTGAAGGTTTTCAATCCTCAAAGTCAAGAGTTGTCTCGTCTAGTGGAGGGGACAAATTGATGAAAGAGGCCATTGAGAGTGGTGTGGCTTACTCTGTTAACTTCCTTTCCGATGGGTGCCAAACGGATTGTGGTAAAGAGATGAATCCTTCTGAGCGTCCCTTTCTCAGTGATGATCCATCGGCTTATAGAATTGGCTTCTATGAAGCTGGTTCTTCCGGGAAAATCACAAAGAAAGGTAGACCTCGAAGGAGACCTCATATCTCTAGAAGGAAACCAAGGGTTTTGGACAAAGGAGACGCGATGTTAGGTGGAGAAGAAAAAGGCTCTCAGAAAGAAGGAAAGAAAGAGAAACTAAAGGAGTGGATGTTCCCAGAGCCAAGCGCTCTAAAACCTTGGCAGTCCCACTTGAGGGACAGTCCAGTCCCCAATGAGCCTTTTGAGCTGGAATTGCCAAGGTTTGGGCCGTGTCCAAGACTTGGTGATTCCAAGATTGAGGGAGATGAGAAAAGACCATTTCCCTGAGTTACTTTTTTTAATGGAGACGATGAATAAGAGAAACGCGTTGGTGGATGTTCAGGCCTGGTTAGGTTTTGAAAGGGTTTTCACCATTGAGCCCATTGGCAGGTGTGGTGGACTCGCTTTGTTTTGCAAAAATAATGTGGAGATAGAGATGTTGTTTTCTGATAAAAATGTTTTGGATATGAAGGTCAATTATGGTGACTTGAGCTTCTTTGTATCATGTGTGTATGGTGATCCAAGTGGTGTCACTAAAAGAAAGGTTATCTGGGAACGCCTGTCCAGAATTGGAGTCTCAAGGAATGGTGGTTGGTGCCTTCTTGGAGATTTCAACGATATTAAACATTCTGGTGAAAGAATAGGAGCTTCAGATAGAGATGATGGGGACTATGGTCCCTTCAATGATATGCTTAAAGCCTGTGGAATGTCTGAGCTCCCTAGCTCTGGGAATAACTTTACATGGAGTGGTAAGAGAGGTGATTGGTGGGTTCAATCCAAGCTGGATAGATGCTTTGGAAACAAAGCTTGGTTCTCCTTATTTCCAGCTTCAAATCAAAGCTTCCTACCAAAAAGAGGCTCTGACCACAGACCCGTTTTGGTTAGCCTGGTCTCTTCCAAAGATTCTTATAGGGGTAGCTTTAGATTTGATAAGAGGCTCCTCAACAAACCTCTTGTCAAAGAAGCGATATGGCAAAGCTGGAACCAGCCCTTCAGGTTTGGACAAAAAGGCTACTCGGTGGCTGAAAGATTGAAAGCTTGCAGAAGGGCCCTAAGCAACTGGAAGAAAAGCCATCCTGTTAATTCAAGGGACAAAATCACGCACTTACAAGAGGCTCTTGAGAAGGAAGAATCTAGCAGCTATCCTCATTTTCAAAGGGTAAGGAATTTGAAGAAAGACTTGGTTATTACTTACAGGGAAGAGGAGGTTTACTGGAGCCAAAGAAGTAAGGATAGATGGTGTGTGGTTGGTGACCGTAACACCAAGTTTTTTCATGACTCAGTTAAGACCAACCAAAAGAAAAATACCATTTTGAAACTGAAAGACACTCAAGGAAGATTTCAGAGAGGTGAAGCCTCTAAAGGGGAAGTGGTTGTGGAGTACTTTAAGGAACTCTTTACGTCTACTAACCCTACTGATTTCTCTGAAGTTTTTGAAGGATTTAACTCAAAGGTGACCTCTGATATGAATGCTAGTTTGATAATGAAGGTATCGATAGAGGAAATCAAGGAAGCTGTTTTTTCCATTAAACCTGATAGTGGTCCAGGGGCTGATGGGATGACTGGCTGCTTCTTTCAGCGTTATTGAAGAATTATTGGAACAGAAGTGACTAGAGAGGTTCAAAAGTTCTTCTCAACAGGGGTGATGCCAAAGGAATGGAACTACACTCACCTGTGTTTGCTCCCCAAAATTCCTAATCCGATTCAGATGAGTGATCTTAGACCCATTAGCCTGTGTTCAGTGAGCTACAAAATAATCTCTAAGATTCTGGTTAAAAGATTGCAACCACTTCTACCTTTGTTGGTGTCACCCTTTCAATCAGCCTTCGTAGCTGAGAGGATGATAACAGATAACATACTTATTGCACATGAAGTCATGCATGCGTTGAGAACTCATGAGGCTACTACTGAAGAATATATGGCAATGAAGACTGATATGTCTAAAGCCTACGATAGAGTGGAATGGAATTATATAAGAGCTCTTCTTAAGGCTTTGGGTTTCCACCAGATGTGGATTGATTGGATCATGAGCTGTGTATCTTCGGTTACTTTCTCGGTGCTTTTGAACAATCAAGCTTTTGGTGTCATCACGCCTTCTAGAGGACTCAGACAAGGCGATCCACTGTCTCCTTTCCTCTTTGTTCTATGCACAGAAGGTCTCTCTCACCTTATTACCGTAGCTGAGCAATGTGGAAGAATTAGTGGGTTGCAGTTCTCAGCCCAAGGACCCTCTATTCATCATCTGCTTTTTGCAGATGACAGTTTATTTGTGTGTAAGGCTGAGGTGAGTGAAGTGGAGGCCTTCCAAGGGATTCTGGAAACTTATGGCCAAGCTACGGGGCAGGTGGTTAACCTGAGTAAGTCCTCTCTGTCCTTTGGAAGTAAAGTGAACACTGACATTCAAAGTACTATTAAAGCCATTACAGGAATCACAAGTGAAGGGGGTGCTGGAACCTATCTAGGTTTGCCTGAGTGCTTCAGTGGCTCAAAAATTGATATGCTAGCCTTTATACAGGAAAGATTAAAGTCAAGGATGTCAGGTTGGTTTGCAAGGTTGTTGTCTCAGGGTGGTAAGGAGATCCTTCTCAAAGTTGTGGCAATGGCACTTCCGGTGTATGCCATGTCATGCTTCAAGCTCCCAAAGACAACTTGCTCCATGATAACAAGCTCAATGTCTGACTTATGGTGGAATGCCAAAGAAGATAAGAGAAAGATGCATTGGGTCAGTTGGGAGAAGCTGTGCCTGTCAAAAAGTAATGGTGGTTTGGGACTCAAAGACATACAAGAATTCAACCAAGCTCTCTTGGCCAAGCAAGCTTGGTGTATGTTGCATGAACCTGATTGCCTTTTGGCCAACTTTCTCAAAAGTAGGTATTTCACTAACTCAGAATTCCTTGAAGCTGACATTGGGAGAAGACCATCTTTTGGATGGAGAAGTTTGCTTTTCGGAAGGGACTTGCTTGTGATGGGGTTAAGGAAGAAGATTGGTAATGGAAACTCTGTGTTTCTATGGTCTGAGCTATGGATTGAAGGAGAACATATGAGAGCACCGCTGATGAAGAATCCTATCATTGATCTCAACTTAAAGGTCAAAGATATACTAGACCCTGGAGGCATAGGGTGGAACAGAGTAAAGCTAGAAGAGCTTTTCTTTCAGGAAGACATTGACAGAATCTTGAGAATGAAACCACTTGTGTCAAGGGCAGACTTCTGGGTATGGAGATACAATAGGAGTGGCTTGTACTCTGTTAAATCCGGCTACTGGCTAATCAACAGTTTAAAACACAAAGATTGCATCCAAGCAGCTGAGATGAAACCCTCTATTAACCCTTTAAAGGAGCAACTTTGGGAAATGAAAACATCTCCTAAGATAAAGCTTTTCCTGTGGAAAGCCCTGTCTGAGGCCCTGTCTGTAGCTGAACTTATTACTAAAAGAGGCATGAAAGTGGATTCTCGGTGCCAACTGTGTGGGGTTGAAGGAGAGACTATTAATCATGCCTTTTTCGCCTGTACTTTCTCGCGCCAAGTTTGGGCAGTGTCTGAGGTACCATGGCCTGAACATGGGTTCGATGATTTCGCCTTACTTCCAAATTTGTCTTACCTGCTGAAGTGTTACAAGGATATCAGAATTCCTGGGGAGGTAAGACAATGTATTCCCTGGGTTATGTGGTATATATGGAAGAACAGGAATGGTTGGCTTTTTGAAGGATTGATGTTCACTGCGCCGGAAGTGGTAATGAAAGCTCAAGCTGAATGTGAACAATGGATGCAGGCTCAGGTCTTAGGGGAAGAAGAAGTAAAAACAGAAGAAACAGAATGCCTAAAGCCGATGAAGAGATGGAGAAAACCTCGTGATAATTGGTTTAAATGCAATGTGGGATTCTCTTGGGCCAAAAAGAAAGGCTTGGTTGGTGCTTCTTGGGTCCTTAGGAATGATAAAGGGGAGGTTTTGCTACATAGTCGCAGATGCTACCAATCCTTAAACGGGAAAGACGAGGCTAAACTTGTGGTTTTGGTGTGGGCTATGGAAAGTTTGAGGTTTCATCACATCGACCACGTTATTTTTGCGGTGGAGTTCCATGAGCTAGTGGAGGCTTTCTTAAAACCAAAGCAATGGCCGGCTTTTGCTTATCAGGTTTTGGAGTTACAAAAAGCCGTGGAGAGCTTCTCCGAGTATAAGATTGTCGTGGAAAAGGCTGAAGCGAACAGAGGTGCGTCTCTCATTGCGAGGAGTGTCACACAAGAGTACCGTACTCATTCTTATGTGGCTATTTCTTTTCCTCGTTGGTTACAGCAACTTTTTGAAGATGAGAGCGTGCCAACCTCTGTTTAGTTCGGTTTTCCATTTTTGGAGTTCAAATTCCTTTTGAGCTTGGTCTTTAGGACCCTTTTGAGCCCTCTGTCTTTAGGAAGAGGTGCACCATTTGTATAGTTTTGATGTATGTTTCTCCCTTGTTTTGGGCACCCTCCTTTTAATGAAAGAATTGTTTAGATGAAAAAAAAAAAAATTACACGAGTCCAAAAATTGTGGGGGAATACTCTGTAATAGACAAAAAAAACACATTGACAATAAAACATACTCTGTTTAAAGTTATACACACTTATTAAGATAACGCATTGATTTATACGAAATACAGTTTTTAATAAAATTTAACTAAAAGTATTTCTGTATTTGTTTTGAAATTTGTTAAAGTACATGGTAAACATTAAAAACTCTATTTTTTTGGAACAAAATTTTTTAATAAATTTTTTTATCTTTTATAAACGGAGAGAGTAATAAGTAAAAGGTACGTCTACTACAATAACCGAATTTTACGGAAAAAAAACAGAAACAGTGCCACAGATCAAAATAACATTATCCAGATAATAAAACTGTTATTATAAAACTCAAGAAACGGATTTAAAAAAAAACTCTCATATTTCGATTTACAACAAAAAAAAAAGATCAAAAGAATATGTAAAAAGATCAAAAAAAAGATGCATCAAGAGGATGAATTAAATACGTAAGCACCAAAGCAAGCACCATTAGCAAATACGCAATTCCTTGATCAATCGATGTTCCTGATTAAAATCAAAACACACACACAATTCAATTTTTCAATTTCCACACTAATTAACCATGATCTAAGGTTCATAACCGAAAATTTAACCGATTCTAATCATGATCTAATTAACCATAATCTAAGGTTCATAACCGAAAATTAAACCGATTCTAACCATGATCTAAGTTTCATAACCGAAATTTAAACCGATTCTAATCATGATCTAATAAACCATAATCTAAGGTTCATAACCGAAAATTAAACCGATTCTAATCATGATCTAATTAAACATAATCTAAGGTTCATAACCGAAAATTTAACCGATTCTAACCATGATCTAAGGTTCTTAACCGAAAATTAAACCGATTCTAAAAGCAATGTGAAACGAAAAAATCGTAATTAGAGTCGGTTCAGATCGGGAAACTAACCGTCGCTTGTCGGAGAAGGAGCCGGAGCTAAGGATTGAGCGGTGGCGAGAGGAGAAATGACGACGAATACGAAAGCGATCAAAGCGAGAACGGTTACGTAATTCCTCGACGGCATCTTTAAATTCCGGCGAGAGAGACGAATCTGAGAAAAACTCCGGCGAGAGAAGACGACGATGAAGAGTGAGTAATGAGTTATAACGCGGTTTTATAGGAGGATACGAATTGACTTGTTACCGGGTATAGCCGGTAATCACTGGAGAATTTGTTTTATACTGTGGAAATAAGTTAAGAGACACGTGTCAGTTTACGTTCCTTCCTCGATGGTTCTTTGATATTTTTTAAAGATAATGGAAATTTCAACTTTGGCAATGAGATTATTATTTTTTTTCTATATAAGTGGAGGACAATTTTTTACAGAATATATAGAGATGTAATATTCGTCAAATTAGGAAAACAAATCAAAATTGTATCAAAAAATTAACACGTTTTTCTATAAAACATGTTTTATGGTTAAATAAGGATCATTAAATATTTGGGAGAGAATAATTTGTTTATGTAAGCAGTGTATAGTGGAGGTGGCCATGTGCATGTGATGAGATTCTTTTGCTTTTTGTTTTTCCCTATAACTTTACTGTTTATTTAAAAATAATAGAAAGGCAAAATAATTTGGATTTTTTCGGTGGAGCCTTTTACAGAATGTGTTGTCTTTTTTTTCCCAATAATATGATGAGATTTAAAGTGTGATTGTTTGAATTTTGTTTTGTTTTTTACTTCACTTTTTTGTTTTTGAAATTTACTTGGCTAAAAATGACTTTTGAATTATAGATTTTGAAACGGCTAGTTTAGGTGGTGTTGATTTAGTCAGCGTGTTAATAGGTCCATATCTAGAATTTTGTTATTTACCAAAATAAGAAGAAAATTATTAGCATACAGTATTAGTAAGCAATGATTTTTTTTTTGTGAGAAGTCGTTTTAGTCGCGAATGGGAATGTTGACAAGAAAACTCGTTTTAAACGGTCCCATAACAATCCAATTTTTCAAGGTGCATGTGATTATGTACATCAGTATTCAGTACCATGGTTTTTAAAGTAGATTCCAAGATATAAGTACAACTAGTTTATACTCCCTCCGTTCCAAAAAAATAGATGTTTAAGGTTATACACACTTATTAAGAAAACGCATTGATTTATACGATTTACAGTTTCCAATAAAGTTTAACCAATAATATTTCAGTATTTGTTTTGGAATCTGTAAAAATGCATAGAAAACAGTAAAAACTTTTTTTTGTAAAAACTTTTTTGAACAAATTTTTTTTTGTAAAGTTTTTATCTTTTAGAAACAGAGGGAATATAACTTACTATGTGATATTAGTTAGCTTAATTGAACATCTCTTACAAAATTTTCTATACAAATTTGGTTTGCCTCGCTCATTTAATAACATTTTACATAAAAAGTACAAAACTAAAAATGCAGGGTTGATGACAAAATAGAAAAAAACAACATTGGTATGTGTTATATCAATTACCAAACCATCATAAGCATAAAGCATCACACACAATTTCACTCCTTTCTTTAGCATCTCACACTTACGAATATAAAGATGTGTTTGTGTTTGTGTGTTGTTGATAAAATAAAAAGCTAAAACACACATAAAAAGACACACAAGTTGAGATTCCTAAAGCTTAAGGAAATGCAACTTTATGTGCTCTCTCAATCTGCTAGGAATACTCAGAAAACACATTAATCTCAGAGATTGAAAACTCATCCACATCATAAAAACACTATTCAAGGTTTACGTGCCAACACTTACGACGACCTGAAAAACCCAGTAAAGCAAAACCTACGACGACCTGAAAAATCTCAGTTAAAACTTAAAAGTGAAACATCATGACTTTGATTACTCTAGATTTTTTTTATTTAGAACGCCATTTTAGGATCAACAACTCCTGAAGCATTGCCTTCACCACTTACACGCTGTTCTGGATCCTGAGAGAGACACACAGAGATACGATTATCATTTCGAGCTCCTACATGAATGTGTGTGATTGATTAATTATAGATGGGGAAAGCTAATATACCTCCATTCCCCATTTGATGTAATCTGGAGACTCACATGCCTTGTATTCATCTACCAAACTCTTAATTATTTCCCATGAATCATCAAACTCTGTCAGATCATCCTGTCCATATCAACATGTATATTCTCATGATTTAGACATTTGAAAACTCTCAAAGTTGGGGTGGATTAAACATCAAACAAAAACAAAGGAGCGGTTAACTTACAGCAAACATGGGAAACTTTCGGTAATTGTCAAGAAAAGCTTGCTTCTTCCTCAATTGAGAATACTGGCTCAAACATTTGCTGAAAAGGTGCCTGATACTCGTGTGATTTGCTAACATAAGACCACTGACCTGAAACATCAAATACACCTCCAATGTAAGAGTTTTCCGTTGTGATTTCTAAAGCATTAACTGGCAGCCTAAGATGTTAACTGTAAGGAGTACAACACTCAGCAAGACAGATAAATAGAGTGAGATAAGATTACCCTATGGGCAGTTTGAACATATGGAGACTTCTTGGAAAGTGCAACCTGTGGAGAATAAGATATCGAAAAACGTGTGATGAAAATCCAGGGTCAAGTCACAAACAGCAACTGTTTGCAGACATAATTTGGTTAAAAACCTGTATGCTTGCAGGTCCCCACTCGATGAAGTTAACAAGCTTTCTTTCTCGAATCCTCTGCAAACTCTCATGCACCTAGTATATCAAGTAATTATTCAGCAAAGCAAATCTCATCAACAAGACAGAATTAACGAGTACATCCTTAATATGTTGACAAGAAAACTGTTAGGTGCCAAAGCAACAGTACCTGAGTGGGATCAACTTCTCCTTGAATTATATTCAGTATTGAGATGTACTTTGCCTGACTAGCTTCTTTGTTTCTAGCATTAGACGAAACCATGATATTTTTTGTCTGCGAAAACAATCATGTTAGAGTAAGATCTGATTCAAGTTTTGGAAAAGGTAGGAGAAAGTGAACAGCTCACCTGTAGAAGTCTTCTCATAACATCCAGCACAGTAGTTTTACGAATGACATTTGCCTGCCAAGAAAAAATCACTTAATCAATAAAATGGAACATCCACACTTATGTGGCTTTAAAAATGCAATACATAATGTTCAGATTCAATGTTCAAAATACAATGGTAGCCTCCGGTTAAATGATTTGGTGTCTCAGACAATCTTACCTGGCGCTCAACAGTCAACGGTGTGTATCCTGTCATAAGGAAGTGACACCTTGGTGTAGGGATCAGAGATGCGAGCAAGCCAACCAAGTCGTTATTCATGTAGCCCGGATAACGCAAAGTTGTTGTGCTAGCAGACATCACAGTTGACACTAACGAATTCATTTGAGCAACAGTAGGATTTGGAAGATGTAGACGCTCCACAGCAATTCTATTCAATGCAGTGTTGTCAAGGACGACAACACAATCAGCATTTAACGCAAGTCGCTTCAGCGTCAACAGAGAGTTGTACGGCTGCACGACTACATCACTACTCTCTGTCTGGTTGGGGAATACACTATATGTCTGAACCAACTTCTTGCTATAGCGATCATTCAAAGTCTCCAACAGATAAGATCCCATACCTTCATGCGAATCAAAAAATTAAGTCATTCACACTATAAGAAGCAGTGAATAAACCTGAGAATGAGAACCTTAACACAGAATGCCTACATATCAAGTCCCATACCTAAACACCATTGAGGAATGACTTTTAATATAAAGCGAGATTGCGAAAAAACGAATACCTGAGCCAGTTCCTCCAGCAATGGAATGACAAAGAACAAACCCCTCAAGGCTGTCACTTCCATCAGCTTCTCGATCTATCATATCCATGATTTCCTCTTCAACACCCTTCCCCTGGCCAAATATAGCAAGTCGAAAAAATATGAGATATCATGTGATCATATTGGTCTCATGACAAACATTAATCAAAACATAATAGACACACAAAGAAGTATATACCTGGTGATATCCACTAGCCCAGTTATTTCCAGCACCACCACCATCTTTAGAAACAAAGATATTCTCATGATTATAAAGATTCCTGTATTCACCATTCTGAATACCATTGATCACTCTAGGCTCCAAATCAACCAGTAAAGCTCGTGGTATATAGTGCTGGTCATCAGCTTGGTAAAAAAACACATCTTTTCTATCACCTCCCTACACAAATCCAAAAACACAAACACAAAGCCACACAAATCAAATCTCAGTTTGCTTTTCTTAGTACATTCATTTCGTAAAAGCAAAAACTACTAAGAACCCAAAATCAGAAACAATCCTCAATTGCATTCGCTACGATTTCGAATACTAAGAACCTAAAATCAGAAACAATCCTAATACCAAACAAACCCAATTACATCCACTATGCTATTCAATTATCCAACCTAATCGAAACCCAGAAACGATTCCGAAGCAATAGCTACACATCAGACAAGCCCAGTACAGATTAGGACCTGAGTAGCGAAATCCTCGAGAATACCATCTTTACTAATCCCGTGTTCAAGACAAAGCTGTTTCCAAAACTCCATTCCGATCTGATTCCCACATTGTCCCACTTGCAGCGTAATGATCTCCCTCGGCATCTTCTTCTTCTACGGATTCGTCTCTCACAGTTAAAACTAGGGTTTCTAAGAGACAGTGAAGAAGAAGATGAAATGATTAGATTAAGCTCTGGCGCCGGATGCTTTTTAAAAGTCGACGGAGACACTAAACACTGACTATACAGTCTCTGATGCTAACGTGCGCCATGAGTTTTATTGGGCCTACATTATCGGCCCGTTAGTCTATTAACTCAGCCCATTCAATCTTTAACCAACAGTTTACCGGGTTTAAAGATATTATTCATTTCAAATGTTATCATTCAACATTTTTTGAAAATTAAAATGAGTGATATATATATATTTTGAGAAAATGAAACCATTTTTTATTAGAGTTTTAAAACTACAATAATTTTGGTGAGGGAAGATAACACACTTAACACAATTTTGATGGATTTTGGTTTTATCAGTAAAGAACAAAGAGATTATATTGACTAGAAGATACCAGTGTTTTGAAAACCGGACCGGACCGGAGGTCGGACCGGGTTCAACCGTGAACCGGCCAGCTACCCGGTTTGGGTCGACCCGGGTTTGATTTTTTTTTTTTTTTTTTGAAAATTTTCATTTTTTTATATTTTTCATATTTAATTTTTTTATAATTAAAACTTTATAAAAACAAATACTTGTTTTAAATTTAGTTAATTTGTGTTATGATTTAATGTTTTTAATTTTTTTTTTACATATAAACTTAATTATTTGTCACTAATCTTTGTTTATGAATAATATTTTTGTTATTTAAATGATTTTTTTCATGAATAATGTTTAGAAATATGTTTATTTAAATATATTACTATATATTTGGGTATAATAGTTATAAAAAAACTATTTATATGTTTTTTTTTTTAAAACTATTAAACCCGGTTCGATCCGGTCGAACCACATTAACCCATGACCCAAAAGCTTGTCCGGTTCGGTCGCCGGTCCGGTTTTAAAAACATTGGAAGATACTACAAGATATTTTTTTTTTGTAAGCTACACCGATTTATATCGGTTTCTTAGACTCCAAAATTTCGGATCAAAACTAAAAACCATATCAAACCGAACTGAGCAACCTTTCTACAAATTGTTACCAAAACCAAATCAAACCGACAAAATGTAAACCGATTCATTCTAGTCTCTTACATATATCAAAACCATATCAAACCAAACCGAACCAAAACCGAATTTAGCAAGAGCAACCTTTCTCACGTACTTTTATCTATATCCTATTAGCCCCCACAATTCTCAAGTATAATCAATCAGAGCCTAAAACTAAGAAACTAGCAAAACAAAGCCAGAAAATTCGTTAAACCGTACCTGCTCCGGCATAAAGATGAGGTCCAGGGAAGAGTTTACCAGTACGAAGATAAGTACTAACACCACCAAACACATCTTCCAAAACACCAAACCCTAACAAAAAAAGAGCCAGCATCAAAATGTTTGTCTCTATAACCCCCTTTGATCAACTCTTTCCTCTCTTCACGAAGCCGTTGGATCTGAATCTCAACCGTAGAAGGAGTAGTCGAATCAACAACGACAGTAGATGAACCATCAGGAGAAACATGAGTTGGTTTGATCTGTTTCTTGAGCTCATTGATCTCGGTTTGGATCGTACGTACGTACGCGTCTCCATTGCCAACCTAAGTAACCATCGTATACTGTGTATGCAAGTCACTGTAACTCTTGTGCTTCTTTAAAATAATAACTAGTAGTTATTTCTCGTTAAATAATTCTACCATTTTATGAAAATTGAAATATGATGATATATATTTGAGAAAGAGAACAAAATTCAGCTACACATCTTCTTTTGTTAAAGTTTTTAAGACTACAATACTTTTGGTCATGGAACATAAGTACATAACACACTAGTGATAAGTGAGTAACACAATGCAGATTTTTGGTTTAAAGAACAAAGAGATTATACTAAAACATACTACAAGACATAGAGATGAGCTCTAAGATTATACTAGAAGATTTTACAAGATATGAAGATGAGCTCTAAGATTGTACTAGATAATTGATTTCTTTAGTGATTCTATGACAAAATTTACATTTTGGGATATGAGAATTTGTACAGTTAGTGATTTTACCAGTAGACATGGATGGATGATGCTTTTACCCCTTTTAAAATCAAACCAGTTTCAAGAGTTTCATCGTTCCAGTAGAGCTCGCAGCTACGAGCGTATTCGATTTTTTCCTCCAACATACGCTCGACACAAACTGTCCGTTGTCGTCATAGGATTCATTTCCCGAAATGGGATCGACTGATCCAAACTTGTGTGAAGTCATTGGCATTGGTAAGGATCTATAGTAATTGTATACCTGTGTTGAAAAATGCTAGTTAAGAAGGTGGTTCAAAATCAAAGAACCATATGAAACACAAGAATGATATTATACCTCATTGGTCTCTGAACTACAGGCTATGTATCCATTCAAAACTGACAAACCGACAAAATTCTGTAAAAGTGAAAGATTATTATAAGTGGCAACTATTTGGATGAGTGAAAAAATCAAAGTATAGATAGAAAGCGAAATTTAAGAGTAACCTTTTGATTTGTGTGTCCTTTATATGTAGATGAGCATGCACCAGAAGATAAGCCAGAGGAATAAGCCATGTTGAGATTCCAAAGCTTGAGTGAGTTATCAGTTGAAGCGGAAACAATAGTATTTGAGTCCATAAATTTCACATAGCTAACAGCCTTCTCATGACCAGCTAATGTGCACCAAGGAGTTTTTACGTTGCGAAAACCCTTGCCCTGTCCCAGCCATCCCATATCTGCATTTACCAGCAACACCATAAGGCAAGAACATGACAAAATACATTTTCATGGTCACTAAAGCAATAAGGATATCTGGAGCCAATCAAATAGACCACACCACTGTATAATAAGGAAGTTCAAAACCCAATATACATCAATTGCAATAGAGGATACATACAAGGAAGTTTCAAATAAGTATTAATATTCACACGCACCTGAACTACACCATCATAGTCAGTTGAGGCTAAGTAGTTTGTGATGTAACTATTCCAGCAAACACAGCTTAGTTTAGTTTTGTTGCACATCTCAACTAGTGGATAATGAACACTGACTGAGTCGTCCATGAATGCATCAAAGTCAAAAATCTTGATCTTCTTTGATATACCAGCTGCTGCTATATGTGTTCTTTAAATCTCTATCTACACTAGCTGATTCTTGACTAAAGGGTCTCTTCCTATTTGAGTCTTCATTAGCATCCGAGTCTGAATCATTCTTGACAGAAGAACCAATGTACCTAAGCTTATCAGATTGAGATACAGAGAAAAAAGAAGGCCTCAAGTCTTGTAGAAAGAGTCCTTGTGAGTGTGCAGAGTTAACCAGCTCCACCAAATGCTTAAAGAGAAGAAGTCCCTTTAGTTTCTCTCTTTTAGCATTACCTGATCTCAAATATTTCCCTCAAAGTGATTTCCCCATCAGCAGAGTACACTACAGTCATGTTTTCTTCGTGAGTTAATACATTGTGAGTAGTAGGCAACTTATGATCCAATCTTTCTTCCTTGCTTCTTACTAAACCATTACCACAACCAAATTCAGGCTGAGTTTTCTTGTTTTTTCCGCACTTTTTTCAATATTCAACTGTACTATATGATATTTAAATAATTAATGTATAGACTTGGCGGACAAATTTTTGAAGATTTTAATACATTTCTTTTGTAAATCTTGTGAAGATTATATAATTAAAGAGAAATTCGAAACCAGATATTTGTCATAGCTCAATGCATCATTTTTTTTTTTTTTTCAAACTCAATGCATCATTATATAATTAAAAAAGTGCATTACGATATTTAATTAGAGGAGGAGATTTGAACACGTGGCGTCGTTTAAACGGGCTTTATACTGATATTGGGCCTAAAACGATATAATTGAGTTTTCAATTTGACTCACTAAAGTTTTCAGATGAGTATTATTTTCTATTTGAGTCATTGGTGTTAGTAGTACTTATTGGTGGCAAATATAAAACCAGAAGCTTAATCTAGATTAAGACAAGACAACACGTGAATTGTTAAGTTGCATGGTTTTTTTACTTTTTTTATCGTATTTCTATTGATTAAGGTTGTTCATGAGACAAGACAAAAAAAAGAGGTTGTTCATGATTTTAAAAAGTAATGTTGTTTAGTGTCACCGGATCATATTTCAAATTCAAATACGATTCTAAAGTTTCAAACACTACAAAATATAGTATTGATTAAGCTAATGATATTTTGAAATGCTTCTGATCCGTTCTAAAAGGTTTTGATTGACCTTGCTAAATTGCTCTTTCTTTATGCTCTCAAATAGTAAAATTGACTCCACTTTTTATAACGTTATATATGGACTCAAACCTTTATAAAAACGCTTTATGTAACGAACAAAAATCACTTAAATGTATTTATATACATTTTACAAACATGGTATCAAATGCATAAGTACATTTTCTCAGAAATTTGGTGAATGAAAACGAAAAAAGTTGAACATAATAATGAGAGGAATAAAGACGACAACGAACAATGCTTTGAAACGTTAAAGAATAACGAAGAATATAAAACTTGAATGTTGAATAAACGTTATAGTTACATCAGGTTCAACTTTTTTCCATAGAAGGTGACGTACATTTTTTCAAATTTGGTTGATAATATATATCCGTAAAAATAACAATAACAATTTAAACAATTGTTTTACTCCTTTTTAGGTCAATTTTTTTACAAAACTTAACAAGTTCGTAATTTACTTCTGACTTTTCTTTAAATTCCTATATTTATCAGTGTTAACAAAAAGAATAATATTATAAGTAAATAATCGTTAGAAACAGAAACAAATCTCGCCAGCTTGGATGTTATAAGACCATACGACCAAAAACAAAAAACTAGAGGAAGAAAACAAAAACCTTAAAACACTTTAGATAAAGACACACTTAGTGTCAGAAATCTACATCGAGAAATACACTTGCACAAACACAAACACACACACACATATTTGCATGAAGAACACTAAAGAGATCAAGACTAAGACCATGGTCGATGATGATCACAAAGATCGTATACTATGGGATTGTGGAAGTCCACTCTATGATTCGTACGAGCTCGTGTCTCTCACTCACATCATAGAACGCCATTTCATGTCTCTACCTTCTCTCGCCGGCACCGGAAAAATGTATTGTGCTAAAACGCCGTCTGATTTGGGAGCAAAGGCGAATCTCGTGGCAAACACTGTCGTGGATCTTTGTTGTTCCTCTGATTCCACGACTGGTAGATTGTTGTGCGGTGTTTTGAGGACCAAATGGTGGAAGAGAAAGAAACATGTCGATGTTGTCGAGGAGGATTATAATAACAAGAAGAAGAAGAAGCTTTTTCGTATTCTTTCTGGATTAAGGATTCATACAACAAGATCTGTTTCGTCGAATATGTGATTTTTTATATCCTTCTTCGTATAATAATATACTAATAAAAAAATTTCTTGATTTTAAATTTATAATCGAATAAAATGTAATGATGAAAACGGGATTTGAATGTTGTTAATTCATTGATTCAATGCAGATTTATTGTATTTTTAATATATATATATATATTGAGTTTATCATCATATATAGGTTATATAGAATGAAATGTGGATGTGTTAGAATGAAATGTCGATGTGTTAGAATGAAATGTGGATTAACATGCAATCCACGTGTACGTCAGTAAAATATGAGATGTAACGGTATAGACAGTTCAAAATGCCAACTGTTCAATTCTTTATCAACTATAAAAACATTTTAATATTGTTTCACAGAATTCTTGATAATTTTTTTGTAATATGTGAAAGTCTAAACAGAAAAGGTTTGATTTTGCGTAACAAATTGCAAAACAAACGTTATCTTTAAACAAAAATGAGTGGTAGTATGATTACAAAGTTTTAACTTGTAAATGTGTGTTTAAACAAGAAAAATCTAGCTAATTGATGTGTGTTTTCGTAGAATCTTCGTGATGATTAAAATCGATAAGAAAAACCTTCTTTATCACTAGTTCTACACATTTATCATTGTCCTCCCAAGTAATGTTTTTTGTTCCCAATGATCATAAAGCTTTTTGGTAAAATATAGAAATTAATTAGCATATACCAACTTTAAATCTCGAATCTTAAAGGAAGTGTCAGAAGAAAAACGTGAAACTTGATAGAAAACACAAGTGAATAAGAAGGATAAAACATGTGAAGCAATGTGTATATTGGCTTTTAATTTTTTATGATTCTTCTCACAATATCATAAGATTGATAACAAACAAATGATTTATTGAATCACTCAACGATTCAGGTCTTGGAAACTTGGTAATTTTTCATGATATATACAAGGTTATACACAATTGCAGAGACACCCATTCTCAATTTTCACATTTTCTTGCAGGGGTTATACAATAGTGCATGCATACTTTCTTTTTTCTTTTTCTGTTTTAAGCAACAATTTTTTATTTATAGTTTAAATGATTCGTTGGAGTATTTAAACACATAGAAATATAATATTTTTAAAATTTGTTAAGAATTACTCAAATTACACATAGATGTTAGTCTTTTAAGTTTTAAGTTGTTAGTTTTGTATGATGGTTACCAAACATGACTTGTTAATCACCTAAATTTTATGTACGACCCATGTTTTTGAGTAGTCAGCCACAATTGAAGGGTTTTTAAAAACTATAATCGTTTATTTATAATATGAAATCTCACATTTCTCTCCCTACAATTTCTATCGAAATCAAAAACATGTAATATCTCCTAACAAAACATGTCTTTCTAATCTAATTTTCTCTAACAAAACAAATATTTTCGATATCTTTTCTATTGTCAAAGAACAATTTACAGGTTTGTCTCTATGACTCTATCTCTTTATATCTAAAAAATGTTTCCTTTCTCTTGCTCATCGTTATAACTTTTGAAACACATTTGTTAACCTATACCATTTAAATACAAAAATTGACATTTAAAAACAACGAGAACTTATGTTAGTAACATTAAGGGATAAAAAATTACACTCCAAATCAAACGATCATGATTAGTACAAAAGCTGCTAGAAAAAGAAACAAATCATAATAATTAAATCCAATGTAACATATATATAAAATAAATACGAAAACAGACCAACAGCTATAATTGCATAATTTTTCACCAATTGATGTCCCAAAAAAACAGTTAACAGCATCATTAGCGGTGATCTCTCCATAATGTCTTTAAAATATATTATTTTAATAATTTGCATTTAATTTAATTATTTATTTATATATTAAATTATTAAATAAATACAGAAT
The DNA here is from genome assembly GCA_900128785.1 of Arabis alpina. Lineage (NCBI taxonomy): Eukaryota > Viridiplantae > Streptophyta > Magnoliopsida > Brassicales > Brassicaceae > Arabis > Arabis alpina. The sequence goes on from LT669792.1 coordinate 27,251,950, forward strand.
TAATCCTATACTAACATGTGGCAATTTGATGTCTTAAAAATGGAAGAATTGTGTCTCACAGCAGACACTTCTTTTACGATCATTTGTGCTTTTCAATATTTTTGATTTATTTATAACTGATGAACTTTGTGAAAAATCACCAATAAAGATGTCTTTAGAGCATCAGTAACCATAAATTTTTTGGTTTTTTTTATATGTATTATTATATTAAATTTTATTTGAATCAAATTTAAAGGACACATGTAAGAGAGAGAAGCAAAAAACCACAAATATACAGAGTTTTAGGATACGTTTCTTTTGGTCTCTTTCTTACTTTTTTATTTTTTTAACCACCTTTAATGAAATGATATCCAACTTATATCATGGTTAATGATGCTCTTATAGATCTTTTTTGGGATCCACAAATCACAATGTGTGTAAAAAAGTAAAATGTTGAAATATCAAGTTTATGAATTTGTTTCATATTACCACAGAAGCAGGTTTGTTAAACTAACTTAAAACGATTCATCCTATGTGGTTATAAAATCATATTTTTTAAAGTAAAAGTCTAAAAAGAAAAGAGTTTAGAGAAAACAGTCAAAAGAAGCACACACCGAGAAAAATGTGCTGAAGCTTCGATTTTTATTCCGCGAAGAAATCACGAAAGTAGGCACACCTTTAATGTGGTACGTTTGGTGTGATATTGGGCCCTACTTTAAGTACACATGGACCACTTAAATTAAACTTTCGTTTTCTTTGACCTTTAATTTACGAATATTTCCTTCTCTTTTCTTTATTTTTGTTTTCATTTTTTTTCATCTAAATTATGAAATACAATTGATTTTGTATTTAAAAAAAATATTCTGTCACATCTTTTAACAAAGGCCAAAACCCTGCTTTTCTTTTTACCTCAGTGGTCACTGACATATAAGCTATAAAGAAAAAGCTCATATAATACATATGGTTGTTATAAAAGCAAAAGCAAAAAATTCTCTCTTATTTGCATTTTCTTGTATAAATTTAAAAATTTCGATTGTGTTAGTCATTATCCGTAATCCAATACGTTACACAGTAGGCCTATGACACAGTATTCAATGAAAAAGAGAGTTTGATATAAAAAAGGGATTGGTAACCATTAACCAAGAAACAAATCATGTCTAATACTCTCTCGGTTCTTAAAAGATAAAAAAATTTAAAAAAATTTTGTTCCAAAAAAATAGAGTTTTACTGTTATCTATGCACTTTTACAAACTTCAAGACAAATACTGAAACACTATTGGTTAAATTTTTTTGAAAACTGTATTTCGTAGAAATCAATGCGTTATCTTAATAAGTGTGCATAACCTTAAACATCTTTTTTTTTGGAAACGGAGGGAGTAGTAATTAGCAACATTAATTGTGTTTTTAAATGTGTGAAAGTGGAGATAAAAGGTACTTAAAAGAAATAATAATGTACACGTCAGCATAAACCACTGAGGTTAAGATTTGACGGAACTGAGAGTTGCCGTTACGTAATGAATGGTCTCCGTTGCGTCACAGCTCAGAGGGAATAATAATGAACACAACCAAACTAGTAGTAAAGTAAAAAAAAACTCACTGTAAAACGCAGTCGTTTTAGTAAAACAAAGTAAATACGACGCCGTTTCTTTCTTTATGTTTTTAATACTCTCTGTTTACTTTTCCTCTACCGTGTGAAAAGAAGCGAAATTTGCAGCAACATTGCAAGAAACCTCAGATTTTCTTCTCACAAGACCAAACTTCGAACTCAACGAATCAAATTAAAAAGACAAAGAGTGAGAAAAAGACAGAGAGAGAGAGAGAGATTCTTTAAATTTTTTCAGACAACATTTTCCTGTGTCTTTTTCTCTTATTCTGGTTTGGTTTTTCCAAGAAAATCAAGATCGAGAAGCACGAGAGTAGCTAAAAACCCAAAGGTTCAGTTTCTTAAAAACAGTTTCATTCTAATTCACTTGAGAAGTTAGAGAAGTCATATTGTTTCTTTGAGTTTTCTTTCTCCTTTTGATTTTTGTGTTATTTTACTTTATCAGGCGTTTTTGGGTTTTTGTTCTTGTAAAGAAATGACTGAGCCGACCAAACTAAGGCTAGTTCGTTGTCCAAAGTGTGAGAATCTTTTATCAGAACCTGAAGATTCACCTTTTTTCCAGTGTGGTGGTTGCTTCACTGTTCTTCGTGGTAACTTCTTCACTTTGAATGATTAATGTAGACTTAGTTTCTTGTTTTGGTCGAAGTTTATTAGTTTCTTCTGAAGTAGCTTTGTTTTTTTTTTAATGCTTACTCTAAGGAAACTTGTTTTACATATACAGCCAAAACCAAGGAGCGTGAAGAAGCAGATTCTGTAGAAGATAGAGCCAAACCAATACCAGTTAACTCTAGTAGTTCCCTAGATAAAGCAATTGTGGATTCTAGTGAAACATCATCTGATTCTGATGTTCTTCCTTTGAGTAACCAACAAAATGTTCCTGTTGATGTTGAGAGTGATCCTTGTCCTGAAACTAAACCTTTTGATTCGAGTACTAGCTCTGTATTAGGAGAGAAAGATGATCTGAAATCTCAGTCGGGGAGACATGACTCAGGTTTGGATCGGTTTAGGAAAAGAACTACTAAGAGATGTGATTCTGATGTTGGTGTTATAAACAGATTGTCTACTTCAAAGTTTCCTTGTGATGTAGGCACTTCGAGTAAGTGCTTTCCAGATTCACTTCATGAGTTCAAGAAAGATCAGAACGATGAAGCAATCGAGCAAGACCGAGCTGGACTATTGAGACAGTTGGATAAGCTTAAAGAACAGCTTGTTCAGTCTTGCAATGTAGCTAGTGAGAAGCCTAAAGAACAAGTTCCGTCTTCCACGGGGTTGAACAAGGGGCCTCCAATGCGGTTTCACAGTTCGGGTAACCACGCTGTTGCGGGTCCTTCTTATTACCATCAACATTCTGAACCGCAGTTTCCTTACAGCAACAATGAAGTACCTATGCATCATAGTCTGATGTATCCTAGTTATGGAGACCCTCATAGGTTCCCGATGCACGGTAGAGGTTCTCATCCGCTGCAACCATCTCATCCATACTTCTCGGGACAATATGTTGGTAATAACAATAACGGTCATGATCTTTTCGACGCATACCCGCAGCAAAACGGGCATTTTCATCATTCATCTTGCTCTTGTTACCACTGTTATGATAACAAATATTGGCGAGGTTCAGCACCTGATGCACCTTATAATGCCGGTTTTTTCCCTCATGAGAGTGTTATGGGTTTTGCTCCACCACATAATCCTAGAACCTACGGTTCTCGTGGTCTACAGCCTCATGGAAGATGGCCTAGTAACTTCAGTGAAGCACAAATGGATGTTCTTTCACGTGTTCGTCCTCCTAAAGTTGTATTATCAGGCGGATCTCGACATATCCGGCCTCTGGCAGGTGGTGCTCCGTTTATAACTTGTCAAAACTGTTTTGAGCTTCTTCAGTTGCCAAAGAAACCAGAGGCTGGTACAAAGAAACAGCAGAAAGTGCAATGCGGAGCATGCTCGTGTTTGATAGATTTATCTGTTGTTAATAACAAGTTCGTTCTCTCGACAAACACAACTTCAACAAGACAAGGAGAAGCTCGTGTAGCTGCTGATTACACCTCTGATGACTATGATCTTCTCGGTTATGTGTTCCATTCGTTGGACGATGAGCCAAGAGATTTTCCAACTGCTGCTCCGGGATTGATTTCAGACAAGTCTCAAGATATGCAAAATGTTCATTCTCATTCCGATAGCCTTTCCGAGGACGAGCTAAGCTGTGACAGTCTAACAGCTAAACCACTTGGTCAAGCTCAAGATTCGCCTCTTCGCGACAACTTTGTTGAATACTCTTCGATCAATCACGACCGGTCTGGAGTAGGTAGCCAAAGCGCACGTTCAGAACAAGACAAAGGAAGCAAGACAAAAGCAATGAGACAGAACTCCATGAAAGAGGTTTCACTTGCTAGTGAGATGGAAGTTTCCTTCAATGACTACTCTCATCACAACAATGGAGTATCTAAAGATCACCAGCAAAGATCCAAGAAGAACGGATTCGCAAGCATTGTGAAGAAAAGCTTCAAGGACTTGACAAAATCTATACAGAACGATGAAGGGAACAAAAGCAATGTGTCTGTTAATGGACATACTCTAACCGAACGACAAATGAAGAAAGCAGAGAAGCAAGCTGGAGCCATTCAGCAAGGAAACTACTGGTAAATACTGAATACTGCGAATTTGATTCCTCTCTCTTGTGATCATCTTCTTCATAACTTATTGATATGTTTTGGGGACATTGTAGGTATGATTACAGAGCTGGCTTTTGGGGAGTAATGGGAGGTCCATGTCTTGGAATATTACCGGTAAGAACAGTTTGATATTATTGGTTCTTGTCAAATATGTTGCTAAAGCTTACGAAAAGGCGATTTTGTTGTTGTTGCAGCCGTTCATAGAAGAGCTAAATTACCCACTGCCAGAGAATTGCGCAGGTGGAACCACTGGAGTGTTTGTGAATGGAAGAGAGCTTCACCGTAAAGATTTAGACTTGCTTGCAGCTAGAGGTCTTCCTCCGGATAGAGATAGATCATACATTGTTGACATTACGGGTAAAGTCATCGATGAAGACACCGGTGAAGAGCTTGATTGCCTCGGAAAACTCGCCCCTACGTAAGTCTTTCTTTTACATCACCTTTGCTTTTGTGCCTGTTCTTCTTTCTTGACAAGAGAGTTTATGTGATGATGTGTGGTTTGTTTTGGATGGTGTAGGATTGAGAAGTTGAAGCGTGGGTTTGGTATGAGACTTCCGAGGAGAGTTACTTGAAGGGAACATCTAGTAACTTAATTAGTATCATTGTTTAGCATCTTGGGGAAATGTAGAACAGATTATTATTCAAGAATTTGTATATTAATGTCTTTCTAAGTTTTTCTTGGACTCTTTCTATCGCTAAGTAATCTTTGTTATTTTGTTAAATATAATTGTTGTGCACTTGTATTATTGTAATCTTACAAAGTTTACAATATATTTTCCAAGAACATGTTTGTTGACTCATACCAAACAAATTTTAATAAGTATATCTTTGTTGACCATTCTTTACCATATAAGTACTTCCAAATATTCACTTTAGTGCATAAGCAACATTTATGACTTTCTCAAAACAACACTTCCTTCCTCTCTTCTTCTTCTTATTACCTCTCCTAAACGCCTCAGAACCAAAACGTAGCTACACTTTCTTGATTTGTCCTAACGAAGATGTCAGCTTCAAGTCAGAACCTATCCAACGCCTTGGTAATTCCACTACCTCATTCTTCGCTACAACGCCTTTAAAGCTCGTAAATTCGATGATACCGTCCTCTTGTCAAATCTTCAAGACATTACTTCTTCCTGTTTCTTCGTCTCTCGCTGTTGACTTCAACGATCAAGACCTCTGGCTTAAATGGGATCACTCACCGGATTCGGTATATGGTCGGTTCATAAACAATACCACATTCAAACTCAAATGCTTAAAATCCGGTACGTAATTTAATTTATTCTCTCTTCTTTTATCATTTGACAACTTAACAGACGACAAGTTTGGCTTCAAATCGAATGACTCATTGAAATCGTGATTATTAATGGCTCATTAAACAACAAAACGAATATAGTAAGCATTGAATAAAGACTACAAGTCATTGACTCTTTTTTTGTTTGTTATGTTTTAATTAATCACATAATTAACATCACATGTATAAAAATACCAATAATATTACAACATCAGACAATGTTGTAACCAACTTCAACAGCTTAATACAAAAACTAATCCTTTCACCGTTTCATTCTTTGATCACAGGACTTTACAGTTTCACCTTACTAATACTAAAGTTAATCTGCCTCTCCTTCCTAATCACACTACTCGTCGCGTTAATCATTTGTGTGGCATATGTCACGTTCAGTAACGACTGGTTCCCTACCCTGATACGTGAACGATCTATGACATGGCTTCTCGCTCGTGAACCGTGTACTGGTCATGCTGAGTATACAATCATAGAATTGTACAAGAAAGTGGACTTAAAGGAAAATATGAAACTCCCGGGGAGAAATGATGTTATATGTCCAATTTGTTTAACGGAATACGCCAGGAATGAGACCGTTGGGTGTTTACTCGGATGTGAACACTGCTTCCACATCGAATGTATCGATACGTGGTTGCACTTACATTGTTCTTGCCCGATTTGTCGAAACAAAGTCTCTCAACAACGTAAAACTCTGTGACTAACGAATGTTGTATTACGATTGATTCAAAACTACTCTTTGTATTTGCATATGATCAAATGTTCTTTTTAAAAAGCACAAAAAGTAATTTTTATCACATTCTTCTAATAAAAATTGCGAAGGTAAAATTTAGTAATTCGATTATGATGTCTATTAGAACTCTACAATTTGTTTATGATATTTTATTTGTGGGTGTGGTGTACTAGAAAGTATAAACTAATCACACCCTAAATAAACATTACAACGTAAATATACCCAATAAACAAAAGAGAAATGTATGTTTTATCCTTCTGTTTCATAATAGATGTGTATGTCTTTTGCATATAAATTAAGAAATCATTTAATTATGTAAACTAAAACATTACTTATTAATTATTATGTAGCTACCTAATTACAATTCAACCAAATATAAAACAATCCGTAGAATATAGATGGTCAAAACCAATAAAAACTAATTAATTTTGTATGTAAAATTAAAAACATCATTTAATATGAAACAAAAAAAATTCACTAAAACATGATCTATTATGAAACAAATGAAGTATGTTTCAGAAAAAGAGAATAACTTTATACCGAAACTAAAATTAAAGAGCTATATTTTTTCAAAGTTAACTTTATGTATATAGTTTAATATTTATGTGTTTGTAATTTCTTTTGAAAAATAAATAATATTAAATTTCTTATTATCACAAAATATATTAAATGATTATCAATCATATTTTTGAATTCAATATATCATTCTAACCTCAACGAATCTCAAGATCAGCTACCAAGGCGTGGGTGTGGGTTAGTATTTGTCTTCTCTACTTATTACATACTCCCTCTGTTCTTTAAAAATTGATGTTCTAAAAAAAAAATTTGTTTTAAAAAGATTGATTTTTTACATTTTCTATGCAATAATAATGATAAATTGTATATTTCAAGACATATTAATTAATTTTATTGGATTGTTATTGGTTCAAACTTATGGAAAATTGTTTAGTACAAAAACCAATACATTTCTAGTCAAACATTAATTTGTTTTCTTAATATGTGTGAAAACTCTAGAAAAATAATATTTAAAGAATAGAGGGAATATAATTTAATCCAAAAGTTTACGTTTTTCAAGTTTGTTCTTCTTTTGCATAGAATACTGGGTTTGGATTATAGATTACATATTATAGATTAATTTGAACGATTTTTTCATAGGTCGGGATGTGTAAAGATGACAAATGATTTTTGACCTGATTAGGACTAATGAATATATAAGTCAGAAGCACAAGCGATGGACGAAACAACATATTAATTTATTCTTAGTGTACCTTGTTTCACATTTAATTGTTATAAAACAAGAAGTATATTTGTGTCTTTATGTAAATGATTTCTTTCCTACATATTAATCAAATAGTAATATTTTTGATATGGGGAAATTTGTCTTGATAATCGGTTTTCATATGTGTTGCATGTGTGTGGGAACAAATGTTTTGAGAACAAAATATCAATTTTTTTTTGAAAAAAAAATCAAATCAAATGTTTTGGAATTTTTCGATTCTCAGTCTTAAGTATAATAGTTGTTGATTCGAACACAAGAATATATCTCATTCGAACTTATAAGATTTGTAGTTTTTTTCATTTTTTATTTTGTATTCTTATTAAATCAACTTGAAAACAAAAATGAACAATATTAGGAAAAAGAAAAAAAAAACATCTTTAGTTTTAGTTTTGTTTTCCTATATCATTCTATTTGGTTTTTGTTTATTCTACACAATAAGACTTTGGTTAAATGGGAAAAACAAAAAAGAATATGTACAATTTTAGCACCATATATTTGAGATATATATAAAAAAAAAACTAGTTTTTGTTTTTCTCCGTGGTCTACTTGATTATTTGATATTGATCCAAATTTGGATTTTTTTTTTTGTAGCTAAAACTAGGCCTGTGACTGGATTTGGGTTTAATCTCTCTACAGAAGCTGGTGATGATGTTGAGAAGAGCAACAAGGAACCATTGCAGAGCCACAAAGCCCGATATGGTGTGATGAGTCCCCCAAATATAGAGGTAATGGGTTTGGTTATTGTTTCTAAACTATCCGTGTATGACTATTGCTAAGACTTGCTATTGAATATTTGATATTTTAATCCCAGAGGATAAGGTCTGAAGTAGACAGTTACGAGTACTATCTAGATGCTCCGGTTCCTTCTCTCCAGAGAGCGTTCACCATCCAGAACGAGTTACAGAAAAGTGGTTCCAAAGATGTCGAGCTTGAGCGCAAAGTTAATAGGCTGGTTAGGTTTGCAATGGCACATGAGTGGTATGGTAAATATGGAAATCTGATTTCCCTTATGATGATCCATCTCATGTGCATTAACCGAGATCTGAGAGGATTTAGACGCAATCGTGATGTGAGGATGTTGCACTGTCTAAGTCTGAAATTGGTTGTAGCTGATCCAGATTGGAACTCACGGGGCTCTACGAGTCAAAGGGGGATATGGTATCGGTGGAGAAACTTTTTCTCAGTGAAAATAACAACCTGATTGATGTGTACAACCAGAGGATCCAAGCTTTCAGTGTCAAGATAGGTGAATCAGATCTAGGCTTTCTATAAGAAAATTATTGATCTCAGGGAGATCACTCAGCAGCTACCAATGTTACACTTATTATGAATCTGATTTAGATTTGAGATAAAAAAAAAAGAGTGCAGCGGTGCAAATCATCATGACATGCCGCTTTCCGTAACCAAATGTCGTTTGACGCCGTCTTGAGCCAAAGCACACTAATCTGAAGACCGTAATCTGCAGAAAACCATAAAGAAGTGAATGAGAAGATAAAGAAGGCTCAAGACATGGTACATTTCTTGGAGGAGAACAACTGGACGTATACACATGTTTTCATAATGTCTCTAATTTTAATTCTAAAAACTAAGTTTTTATGTTTTAGTTTGTACAAATCATGCACATGTTTATATTTGAAAAAATCAATTAAGGCTATGGGCTGTTGTTGTTGATGGCTTATCACAAAGCTTGAACCTTTACACCAAAACTCAACTTTCCCGAACTAAGATTGAAACTTTAAAATGAAATTTGATAAAGATCGAACCTTTCTTCACACCCTACATCTTTTGTCTCTCTTTTTATGTGTATTTGTCTCTCTGTTTATGTGTCTCTAATTTTAATTCAAAAGGAAAGATGAGGAACTCGTATAATGGTTCCCTCGTTTTGTGAAATAGAATTTTTACCAATATAAAGGCAAATTCTAATTAGCAGTTTATGATTTTGTCACATATGGTTAGCTTGCTAATTAGAACTTAGAAGTCTATTTTTGGTATGTTTTAATTAGAAATCTAGTTTGGTTTAAAATATATATTAGCATAGTAATTTAAAAAACATGCCGTTTATCTATCTTCTTCATATGAACAACTTTTATCTTTGTCTTCCATAATGTAAAGAAAAAAGAATTTTTTTTGCTTCGACTTTTGTCTTTTTGTTAAATTTATCACATTCTTCAATCTCATAAAATGATAACACAGATTTTTTCTACTTCAAATGAAGCATTCACCATTTAGAGCTCATAATAGAAAATAATTCGATTTGTCTAGATTGGACATCTCTATTCTTTTCTTTTAAAGAAAATATAATACTACAATCGGGGAAATGGTTATTTAATTCCCCAAGTATTTCAATTTGGGTGATTTATTCCTCAACTATGCAACTTGCAATTTAATTCTCAAAGATTTCATTGACTTTGCCAATTAAGGCTTAAAAAAGTCAGCCGTTAACTTGACGTTAATGACCGTTTAAAGCTTTAATGAAACACGGGAAAAACAGATTATAATACGGGAAAGCTTTTATTTTCCCCCAAATTGAAATTGAAGAACCCTAATTTGTCTCTTTCTCTCTCTCCAATTCTCTTCTCTTCGGATCTGTCTCTGCAATTCTCTTCTTCTTCAATCGAAACCGAAATCAACATTGCTCAGGAATTATGAACAACATGACGAAGAACAAAAACCATTGCCCAGAAACAAAATGACTATATTCAACGACTTTGAACATGAAATCTGTAAGTGATTCTTTTGTCTGTGTCTTGATGTCTTGTAATTGAATGATATAATCATTTATGTTATGATTTCGATCATAGGAAGAAATCAATTCAAGTGAAAGAGGCAATTCATCTATACATGGGTCGTTCGGTGGAGAAAGAGGATTTCCGAAGAGATGTGTGTGTGGTAGTGATCTTGCAGTGTGTACTTCACAGTCAAAGCTCAATCCGGGTCGTCCTTACTTTCGTTGTTCTCGTACCAGAGCGGTAGGCAAATCTTGAACTCATTCTTTGTTGTTTGTTCTGGTTTTTCTTATATTTTGCGATTACAGGAAGGGCATTTGTTCAAGTGGGTAGAAGATGGGATGTATGAAGAAGTTAAAGACCTCTTGAGTAAGTTTCAGAGAAGGGAATCCGAGATTGAGAATGGGATGATCGAAGTCAATGAATTGAAGATTGAAATCCATAATTTGAAAGAAGAGGTGTTTGGGTGCAAAAATAAGCTTCATCAATGGAAAATGAAGATCTTAGTGCTTTTCATTTGTGTTTGTGTGTTAGCTTTTGTGATAACTTACCTCATGTTGGCATCGCAAGGCACCAATCTCTTACTTGATCACTAGTGTGTGTGGTAATGGGGAATGTATATGTGTTTGGTAATAGAAATTGGTAAAATTGTTTGCCTTTGTTTTTGTTTACTAGTTTTAGTGTTTATCTAATGTCAGACAAGTAAGACCATATCAGTTTATGAGATTGTAGTGTTTATGTTGTGTTTGTGAGATGAGAAGTTTCAGTGTGTTAGATGAGATGAGAACGAAAGAGACAAAGCAATTCGAAAATATAAATCATATCAAGAAAGATGAGACATAGCAATCCAAAAACATAATCCGATAAAGAAAGAAACAAAGCAATCCAACAATAGAACATCAACATGTTTCTAATGTGTCAAAACTACATAGCCTTAAAGACAAAGCAAACCTTCTCTAAAATACATAACCCTTGTCTGAAATACATAACCCTTGTCTTAAACGGAGAAGCCAAACCCCGTTTGTGATCCACCATGAGAAGATCCAGCTTGTGATTGGGTACCCTGAGAAGCATATGATGATTCCTCCTGAGACATACACAACCGATCACAAACATATTAAAGTAATCAACTAGTGTCAAGTGTCAAAGTAAAAACTCGAACCTGGTTCTTCCTTGGACGTCCTCTTGGTCTCTTTGGTACATGAGGTGCAGCTAGATTAGAACACCTTGTCTTGTTGTGCCCTGGTTTCTTACAGTTGGAGCATGTTGGAACACGACCATGTCGGAACACGACCATGTCGTGTTAACTTGTTTGGGTTTGAGGAAGACTCATGAGGAGCTTTTTTCCTATCATGGTTACTTGGCCTACCATCTTTGAACCTTGGTGGTGGAGGTAAAACAGGTAGACGACCAGTTTTGTCCCATAAGTCAAACCCTTGCACTGGTCTAATTCCCTTTACATACAATCCCTGCCACCATGAAGTGAAGTAGAGAGGAGAGACATATGGCTCAAGGGGCAACTTTAAAGAAGTGATGACATGCATAGCATGCATACAAGGTACGCCATTCAGCTGCCAATAGCCACAACCACAAGTTCTTGCATCCATATCAACTGAGTGACCACAACCATTATAATCAACCTCATGCACATTACCTGTTGTCATCCACCTTTTGCAATCCTTAGCCTTTTGCCTATTCAACTCTATCTCTTTATCTGCTCTAGGTGTGAACTTCTTCTTCCACTTCAAAGTCAAGATAGTCCTCTTTGCATTCCTCTCCATGACAGTCCTTCTCACATCTTCTAAGAAATCATACACTGGTTTCCTCCTTGATTCCCTAACACTCCTATTGAAAGACTCTGACAAGTTGTTCAGATTGTCATTGCAACAAGAACCTAACTTGAAGAATGCTCGAGACCAAGTGTCTTCTCAAACGAACAATAAACTTTCCATGGACAATTGTCTTCTTTTCTCTTTGTGCATCGTGCACCAAGTCTGTCAGTGGAAGACTTATACATCTTGATATCGTAAGAAGTCTTCAGAGAATACCTTAGCAGTGCATTCTTGAAATCATCTGCACTGTTGAACATTTTTCCCAATCCTAAAAGCTCATCAGCACTTACTACTGGAGTAGGTCTACCGTCTACTTCATCGTCAGAGTTACGTAACGGATCAGGAATGATATCATCATTCCATATGTCATCTCCACTGTCATCATCACTATCAACTGGATCTTCTCTAGCAGGTGAACCGAAATGGTCCTCTAGATTTTCACAGAGTTCGACCTCAATCATCTGTGCATTCTCCTCTTCCTCTGTATCTTGAGCGAGCTCTGGCTCAGTCTCTTTGTATCCAGCAGCGTCTTCAACAATCACCTCACAGTCATCTCCTTCAACACTATCATCATCTGTATCCACAATCTCTTCATAACCATTATCATTCACTGCCTCTTCCTCTACAATAGCCTCTTCGCCATCATCATTCATTCTCTCTTCCTCTACAATAGTCTCAACCAAACTAATTGGATTAACCAAGCTAGATTCCAAAGCTCTAGGTTCAACCGTATCATCAACCCCACTTACCATCGCAATGTCTGTGATGTCTTCAACCTCATTATCGTGTCTTCGATTACCTCTTCCACGACTCAGTGATCCTCGAATCGTTCTTCCTCTATGACCTCGACTCGGTGGCCCTTGTGTTGTTCCTCTTCCAATCGTTCCTCGTCGAGTCTTCACTCCTCCAGAATTAGTCTCTACAGTTGTTGTTCTTCGTCGAGTCTCTCCTCCGGAATCATTCGATACGGTTCCTCCACGAGGAGCTTTTCCTCCACGAGTCTTTACTCCTCTAGATTGTATACCTAAAGTTCTTGTTCCTCCTCGAGGAGCCTTTCCTCCTCGTGTTTTCATTGCTGAATCGATTTGTTTTTGAACTTATGGAAGAAGAGGATCGATGATAGAGATGAGAGAGATAGAGAAATTTAAGAAATTAGGGTTCGTGGAGTTTTAATTTGGGGAAAAAATCAGACTTTGGTTATGTTATAATTGGGTTTTCCCGTGTTTCATTAAAGCTTTAAACGGCGTTAAACGTGAGGTTAACGGCTGACTTTTTTAAGCCTTAATTGGCAAAGTCAACGAAATCTTTGGGAATTAAATTGCAAGTTGCATAGTTGGGGAATAAATCACCCAAATTAAAATACTTGAGGAATTAAATAACCATTTTCCCTACTACAATCTAGTATTTTGTTTATGTGGTACAAAGTAAAAAAAATCGGATTTTGTACATATGGCTAAAACTAAAAGTTCTACAACATTAAAGCTGTTTATTACACATATGAGACCAATCATGACTTAAATTAAAAATGTTTTCCAAAGAAGAGAAGCATGAATCATCTATCGGCGAGTTGGCAAACTCAGATAACAACTCGTAGGTGATTCCAGAATCTGATTTTGTAGGAGACATATTTTCCGTCGAATCTTTCCACTCGAAAAAATTCTCCGTTTCCGGATTTGAGAATGAAAACGTCCTGAAAATCTCCTTCTTGTTATCTAGATCTTCGAGGCTCAGTATCATTTCTTCAGATTTCATGTGTTTGATTGTGTCTTTGGATTGATCTGTAACATATAGCTTAGGTCCTTTGTTTAGTTCTTCTTCGGACACGAAAACAGCGTATTTGTTAGTTAACGGAATGATGTTACATGTGTGACTCTCTAGATACTTGATTTCGTAGCACAAAGGATTTGTGTCTGATTTTTGGACTTGCTTCACCGCTAGACAACCTTTTGTGAATCGATGTGTACACCTATAATATCCTCTGTATTGACAAAAACATAGCAAAAATTTCAAAATTTGGAAATGTCCATACAAAGGAAAAAGTCTAAATGTTTTTTGTAATGCTTAGAAAATGATTTCTTTACCTAGGGTTCTTGGAACCATGGATATCTTTTTGGCCATATTTTCTCCAGCAATAACCATCATCAAGAGAAGTCCCTTCTTGTCCTGCTCCTACACAAATCTTGATTTTATCGGTCTTCTTCTTCTCCGATATTCTTCTGCAAATCAAGAAACAAACACGAAAACATTATCAAAAAAAATGTCTTTAAATTCAAAACTCATAAACACACAAATGAATAATCTCTCTTTTACCTCTTCTTGTTGCTCTGGTTGATCCTCTCATGGCTTCTCTTACGACTTTTCATATCAAGATTCAACATACTTATTGCATTTTCGCAAGAACGGATAATTTCAGAGATTAAACTCTTGTTTGATTCCTCAGAAGAAGAAGAAGGATTTTTCAAATTGTTCATCAACCGAGTCGCTAACTCTTTCCCTTGCTCAAGCTCGTTAATCACAAGCTTTTCTTCCATTAACATCTCTTCCTTCATTACCATATCTAAGAAGCTTTGGTGAGTTGTTATGAGATGTGAACTTTATCTCTCACAGAGTGTATGGTTATATATGTGATTTTATTATGTTTTTAGTAATTTGTAATTTCTCTTAAAGCTTAGGCAAGAAGTTGTGGGGAAAAGAGAAAGATGTTGGAGAGAAATTGACAAAGGTGACATGGATTTTCATTAATGTATTTCAATTTTAATAAAGTTGTTATTTATTATGTTTTCTTGCTAATTTGACTCTTTCAAACTTGTTATTATCGTTATAGAAACATTTTCTGTATATCATTTAAATTTATTTAAATGAAATTTAAATGAATCCACTTGATACAAATATTTCAAAATTCTTCTCCGCGTTGTAACTTATAACGTAAGATTCCGTCGAATTAATGTATGTATTATTTTCGATGACGTAGGATTCTTGACGTCATCTAATTTTCGCGTTTTGTTTCGAATTATCCAAAAATCCCATTTTAGTTTCTTTTTTTCTACTCCCTCCGTTTTATATTAGTTGTCATTTTACACTTTTTATTTTATATCAAATTAGTTGTCGTTTTACATTTTCAATGCAAATTTATGATTGATTTTCTGATTTTATCCATACTTTTTTAGCTTATTAACTACACATATCAAATGAAAAACACATTAATTATGGGTAAACATATTTTTTAAGTGTTTTTTTAATTGACGTGAAATCACCTAGAATGAAAACTAATATGCAACGGAGAGAATAGCATTAATTCGAAATTCTTCATTAGCTAGTTCGTTAAAAAAAAAAAAAATTAGCATGCCCATGGCTTTTATCATAATTAATTAATCGTCAAAACCTAACAGCATCTATGGACCAGTCATACCATTATTAATTTTATGATTACTATTCACATGTTATATCACTAATAAATACGCGTTTGCGTTAATAAGACGATCCATGGAATTTTTTGAACATCGAGATCATAATCTTTATCTTTCAAAAAGCTTATAAAATGTTAGGTTTTGGCCTTTTTTTCTTTAGCCTTTTGGATGGATATAAATGATACAACAACGTACAATGGTAAGATAAAATAAAAACAAAAATCTAGAATTTAAGGAAATTTCGAGGAAGGCCAATTCCATTTGTTTGTTATAAGAATTGAGTGCGCGTAGAAAATGACATGAACTTGCTTTCTCTTTTTCTAGTTAATAAATAGAGCCGTGTGGGTCCTAATGTCTCCTCGTTTTATTTTTCTCCTCCCTATTCTCACGTCAATAATGTTTTAGCGTAACATATCATTACATTGTGCTATTATAAATTTGATAATGAATTAATGATCCAATTAATATGAGTATCGGTAATGGATTAAATTAGGGTGATCACATGGATGATGGATGAAACCAAAAAGTATTAAAATTTTACAAACGATCTTTGAGGATTGTGTCGATCGTTAAAAAAATTGCGAATTAATTCACACAACTATGTGATCATATTTGAGTACTCGACTAATTAAATCGTTAAAACCATGACCACTTAAGATGGACAAGATTAGCTCATTGCAACAAACAATCTAGTCCCGACTAACAAAGTACATTAGTTTCAAATTAGTATTTCAATAACTTATGTTTTGCCGTATCTATCCAAAGGTTTCCAAGTGTTCGTGTAACTAGTCACGTATGGAAAATATGATCATGATCCACGAAAACATCATCGTATTTCATTAGATTTCGTCGTCTTTTTGCTAAGTGAAGTTGCAATACCTCTTATTTTCCTATTGGGCCTCAACTATGGGTCTTTGCCCACTTGGTTCTTTTACTTTCTCTTGTTCGTGGGCTTTTACAAGAATCTAAATTTTGTAAACACACATTCATTTAAACATAATGCATCAATTTATCAAAGAAACAACAACAAGATTCATATTTTCCATTTTGAAATTTTATATTTTTCGGATTTGATAATTTTATAAAATTGATTTCTTCAAGGTTACACATTAAACAACATGGATAATATATACATTTGGAGATAAATCAATCCTACAAATAAAATATGATTGCCCAAGTTGGATAAATAAAAAGATATACATGGAGATATACCTTCAAATTATGGGTAACTACTAGTTCAATTTGTTTTCAATTTCTAGGTTAAGCTACTGTTCGATTTTATTGTATATACGTTGTTTAAATGTTAATTTAAGCTCTGTGTTTTTCTTTCTTTCTTTGTGTGTTTAAGTGGAAATTTTGTAACAACAAAGAAAGATAATTTGTTTTTTATGCAGATTGATTAATAGGACTTAGGAGACATACATGCACATTCTAGTATAAAATGCATATTACTGATATATTTTCAGAATTTTTATTCTTACATATGAGATTAACTTATAAACGTATGCTAGTCATGCAAACATATTGGTTACCACATAACGGAAACACACAAAAAAAAAATTAATATAATTATAGATTTACCAACACATACTTAACCATAAACCATATGTACTTATAATTTAAACAATTACCCAAATTTTCGTTTCAGAACTCCATTTAAATATTAGGATAGTCATATGACATTGGATTATGTAGAGGAAAAATACTATTAAGCTATAGAATGCATTACTTTTCGTTTGGAATGAATAAGATTTGGTTTGTGTGGTTGTTGATGTTCTATAACTGAAACACTTTGTTTTTTTTAGTTTGCTTTTGTTGGACTGAGATCATAACAATGAAACTTTATGTGTATCTAAGATTTGATTTGGGTTGTGTTCATTTTATCTTTAATCTAATCAATGTATATTTCTTACCTAACTAAGAAACTGTGTACATGGTATGTGCTTATATGTATGAAAATTCTAGTAATTTGTATTACTAATGTACAGTGGCGAATCCATGAATTATTTTAGAGGGATTTGAACCCAAGCAATGGTGGTTCATCGACCATATCTCAACCATTTGTGCAACCGGATCTTATCTGTTTTGTATGTATTATAATTGTATTTACTCTTTTCCCTAGGTCAGCTGACCTACAAATGCCCTACTTGGGCTCGCCACTGCTAATGTAGATTAGTAAGAAAAAGTCTCATCGACATATAATCTATTTTCTAAAATGACATTGATGGAAATTTCCTTTAAATACTTTAAAAAAACAAATGAAAATTCATTTACGACGTTTTTCACTTTTAACTTTTATTTTAACATGTATTTAAAACTATAACAAATTAGAGATTTTATTGCATACTCGACCAAGCATAGCTTAACTAAAAAATGTTTTCAAACATGAATTATCAGATAGTTCGCCTCAAATCGCAGTTGCAAATAACAATTCATCTGATTTTAGAATTTTATGTTGTAAAAAAAAAGATTCTCTATCAAA
Organism: Arabis alpina; assembly: GCA_900128785.1. Taxonomy (NCBI): domain Eukaryota; kingdom Viridiplantae; phylum Streptophyta; class Magnoliopsida; order Brassicales; family Brassicaceae; genus Arabis; species Arabis alpina. The sequence continues at coordinate 27,269,960 of LT669792.1, forward strand.
TGCCATTGCGGTATCACATTGTTGATCCGCTGATTATTGGGCTTAGCAAAGAGCCCATGACAGAATGTAATTACTTGTCTTCATTTCATTAAGCTAATAGGCTAAAGCAAGATACGACAACAACATTAATTTGGTTTAAAACTCAAAACGAACATTTTTTTTCTTGAGGTAAAATTTAGTTTTCGATAGAATAAAAAATACATATAAAAAAATCAGCTATGAGTAAATAAATCGTTTTTACCTCAAGAGAACCTTTTTTGTTTTGTTTTAAAATAATGTACAAACACAATGTGTTAGTCTCCTTTATAAACCCCATGAGAGGCCACATTTTCTATCAAATAGGTATTTCTCTCTTTATATCTCTCTCTCTCCCTCTCTCTCTCTCCACAATTGAAAGGGTTTTAATGTTTGCTCTCTCTCCACAATTGAAAGGATTTTAATGTTTTTTTGTTTTTGTTTTTAGGGAGTTTTGGATCTAGTATAACAAAACATAAGTTCCTCTTTCACCATTGTTGTTGCAAAAACCAAGGTTTGTGTCTTCCCTCTATGTGATTGTTGTGATTGTTGTTTCTTTTGTTCTTTGCTCTGCATCGATCGTCTTCTTCAGTCATTAAGGGTTGTGTTCATTTTATCTTTTAATCTAATCAATGTATATTTCTTACCTAACTAAGAAACTGTGTACATTGTATGCACTTATATGTATGAAAATTCAAGTAATTTGTATTACTAATGTAGATTAGTAAGAAAAAGTCTCATCGACATATAATATATTTTCTAAGATGACATTGATGGAAATTTCGTTTAAATACTATGTTAGTCAATGAAAACAGTGATCCATATTCGAAGAACAACATTAGAAAGAAAAAAACAAAAGAAAACTAATTTATGACGTCTTTCACTTTTAACTTTTATTTTAACATGTATTTTAAACTATAACAAATTAGAGGTTTTATTGCGTACTCAATCAAACATCACTTAACTCAAAAATGTTTTCAAACATGAATTATCAGATAGTTCACCTCAAACCCCCAGTCGCAAATAACAATTCATGTGATTTTAGAATTTTATGTTGTAAAAAAAAGATTCTCAATCAAATTTTTCCATTCAAATAAATTATCAATTAAAGATGAATTTCAACATATATCTCGATTTGGATGGACCATTAGCTCATTGCTAGTTCTTTTTAACAAAAGACAAATACGTTAGTTTCAAATTACGATTTAAACAATCTATGTATTTTCATAGAATTCTACCCATTTGGAAAAATGCAGTATTTGTTGAAATTTTGCCGTATCCAAAGGTTTTCGAATGTTGATCATCACTTGTCAAAATCTATTAATTATAGACTTCTTCGATTGTTTTACAAAAAATACAAGTGAAAGCGATTGGAATAAGATAACTTCAAATTTTCAAAAAAGAAAAAAAGGAAGACCTGCAGTTAAAACGGCACGCATGTTATGAATATATTATGCAAATGGCACACGAGCGCACATTGTTGATCCGCTAATTATTGGGCTTAGCAACGAGCCCATGACAGAATGTAATTACTTGTCTTCATTTCATTAAGCTAAAGCAAGATACTACCTAGGTTACACGGAAACTCCATCCGATGAGCGTTTCCCGTTTCGGAAACGTTTCGGAATCAGAAACGCGATGGAAACGCGGTGGAAACGCGTTTCCTAAAATTATTGATTTGGAAACGCATTGGAAACGCGAGTTTCCGTTTTGGAAACGCGGCTCTTGTTTTTTGGAAACACGATTTTTGATTTTTGGAAAATAAATTAAATATTTTAAAAATATATGGATCTATTTTTATTTAATAAGTTTAAAAACATATTATGAAACACTCATATTATTTTTCTTTTATAATCGTTTATTATGATAACCAAAAATAAAGATGATAATCTAAATATTTGAATTTGAATGATATTTGTATAATTTTTAATTAAACTATTTAATATCTATGTATTGGATTTTTGTATTTCAAATACTTTTTAATATGGTTTTGATTTTTAATAATTTTTTCATGATAATAGTATATATATATATATATATTTGTATATATATAGACGTTTCTAAAACGTACCCGTTTCCTTTTTTTTTTGAAAAATTCGTTTCCTAACGTTTCGCTTCCGCGTACCCGTTTCCGATTCCATGCAACATAGGATACTACTACAACATTCATTTGGTTTAAAACTCAAAACGAACATTTTTTTAAGGTAAAATTTAGTTTTTGATAGTATAAAAAATACATATAAAAACATCAGCTATGAGTAAATAAATCGTTTTTGGTAGTAGCTTTAATCTACTGTGTAATACTATAGTAAATTAAGATAATTTATAATCTCATATAATTCAATTAGGTTTTATCAACTTTAAAACGAGAAAACCAAAAACTCCAAAAAAATTCAAAACTAAAAGGCTACTACAAAATCTTAAAATTTCAAAATTACCACATCATATTCTTCTTTTTGTCTTCAACGTCTGAACTTTATTAACTTTGTCTTACACATGACAATGTTCTTCACGAATCATAGCTACCACATATAATGATATGTTTTGTTTTAAAAAACTATTACCATGCACCAAAAACCACATATTACAGTTTCCAAATGGTTTCTAGTTTCTACAAAAAAAAAGGCTAATGAACCTATGATTTTTAGTCTTTTTTTTGCATTGTAAGTTATTCCTCAAAATCAAATCTAAAAATACATAGTATGGTTTGATATAGAGATGTACAGTATAAAATATTGCGTATTTTTTAGAAATTGTATATGATACTACTGTTCACTGGACTTAACTTTATATCGATCGTCGTTACGGAATCTTTTACCCCACGAAAACTACAAGTGAGAAATAGATGAAACAAACTCAATTTAATATAGTATAATGTGTAATACTATACTAAATTGAGGTAAGTTAAAATCTAATATATTTCATTTAGGTTGTGTCAACTTTAAAATAGAATCATTTGAAAACCAAAAAATCCAAAACAATTCAAAACGAAAGCTACTACAAAATCTTAAAATTTCAAAATTACCACATCATATTCTTTCTCCTTATTTTGTTTGTCTTTAATGTTGGAACTTTAATTAACTTTGTCTTACACACATGACAGTGTTCTTCATGACGCATAACTACTACATATTCATATTTAAAATAAAAAAAACGACAACCAAATCTCTAATGTTCCAAACTTTACACATTTACAAATGGTTTCTACAAAAAATATAGGATCCTTCCCAATCCCAAGCCTATAAACATTAGTCCATTTTTGCATTTTAAGTTATTTCTCAAAATCATATCTAAACCCCACATGCAAAACACATACGTGCGTCATATACTGATCATAATAACGTGCAAATTTTATAAATCTTAATTCGAACATGACACTCAACTAGAATGTTTTTTTTCTTCTTTCTTAATATAATTAAGACGAGGAAAATATAGAGATACATATCTTCTTCGTCTATCCACGAAAAAATAAGCTGTGTTTCATAAGCCAGTACCTCTCAATCACCTCTGGCGTACGTCCCGGAATCCTACCGGCTATCAACGCCCACCTACTCGCCAATGTGTTACAATATATACCATAAACTACGAAACTACCCTTAGAAATTTTTAATTTGTTATGTAGCTTTAGATAGAACAATGAAACAGTGAGGTGATCAAACAAACACACAGAGAATTCAAAAGATCGAACCTGTCACCGACAAGTTTATACATCCGAAAAATGAGTTCTTCTTCTTCTTCGGACATTAACACAACTTTCCACTCAACACTAGTCACCTCTGCAAAAAAAACAACATATAAATCAGACTACCAATCGGAAATCAAGCTTATTCAACACGTAGACAAAAATGAACCCGTAGAAGTGTTGTGTTGGCCTTTAGTTCTGCTTAAGATGTCGGCGACGGGATATTTAGTTCTCATACCAAAAAAAGGAAAAGAATAAACCTAAACCTTCTGAACAAGATGATTTGGTCGTCTTTCTCTGATTCCACCGGCGTTTATCCATTTCCGGCTTGTCGGAAATTTAACTTGTGGTGGTTGGTCCGATACACGTATATATAGAAGAAATCAGCAACATTGTATGTATGTGAGAGAGACAGAGAGTTATTTCACTGTACCAAACCCTAGTTACTAGTATTAATTTGCTCGTTTGTTTTTTCTGAATCACACAACAAAGTTGTACTTGGTAAATTTATATTTTGAATGAAGATTAGTATAATTGTTAGTTAACCTTGTCCGGGGTTTAGTGATTAACACTTAGATATATAGCTATAACGATCCAAAACTTTCTAATTTGAAAAATGTTGGTTTTGAAGAGTCGTTTTAAGATTATTTTTCCTTTTTAGAAAAGAGATGTCATGTGGCAGGATCGGATGTCATATTTTCTATATCATAATTTTGAAAATAGTTATTGTCATATCATGATCAAACTCAATTCACGACTTTACCATTATTTTAAAAATGCATAACTAAAAATCATGTTTCATATTTCAAACTACTAACTTTTAATAATCAGGATATAGTCTATCGAATTTTCAAAGCTTAAAATCCCAAATTTGTAAACAATGTTACTTAGTTCTTTAGTAGTAATATTTTAATTAAATGCAAATCCTTACATTCTTAGATTCTCTTTGAAATCAACATTTAATTAGGAAAACCGCGATGTGTGAGAAACAAAACAATACAATGTTTATCAAGTTTCAAATTACTGTATAAATATTTGTGTTTAATTTGTTCTTTTTGTCATTTTAGTGATATAAGTCTACACGATTTTTATTTACAGTACTTTAAATGATGTAGCTTATGGAGTTTACGAATTTTAATTAGAAATAAATAAGTAACCGTTTATATACATACACTACATACTAAAACGAGTCCATTTTCAGATGGAAACCAACGTTCATGGGTATAGAAGCCAACGTTCTTTAAATTTGAGAGGTAGTACTTATGCATTATAGGAAGATTGTCGCTGATTTCTTGATCATGGTTGGTCATATCGGTTTGTCGTATCAAGGATATTCTGAGTTTGGTTTGTGTGCAAGCAAAGACTTTGGCTTATGTCCGAGAATCGTTTGTATTTCTTTTGCTAGTGTGCTTTTTAGTTTCTCCTTTGCGGAGCATATGTCTTTTAATTTTTGTATCTCCTTCGCGGAACATTGTATCATTTCAAATTATTAATGAAAATATTTCGTATGGAAAAAAAAACGAGTCCATTTTAGAATTATGGAAATTTGGTCTGATGTGCGGTTGGGAAAATGAAAATCTTGGAAAATTATGAAGTCGACACGTATTATAGTCGCATTGTGAACTTGTGATGAAATGAAAGGCTCTCAGCCTCTCACCTTCGGAAGATCAACTTGAAATACCATTTATTGTGATAGTACCATGTTAGGTATTTGCCATAGTCAAACTATTAACAGACAATCAAGTAGGCCTTAAAATTCTGACATGTAAAAGGAACTGATGGTTTTATCAATTCTGACATGTAAAAAAAAAAAAAAAAAGACTATATCAATCTTATTAAATACTATGTTTCTTAGACTATGTACTTGAACCGTTGAGTTGATTTTTTTAAACGACCCTATATTCTTTACCACTAGGTCACTATTATGCATACATTTTTTGAAAATAGTCCCCCAAAACTTTGCCTCGTGAATCTCGTGATGATTCTACTAAACGATACTTCAGCATTTTTGGTTTGGACCTGATCAAGCCCATGAAAGTTTTCTTCAACTGGAGCCTAAATTGATTTTTGACATGAACCAAATTCTTCACAATATAAACATTACGACTCAATGATAAAGGTACATTTCTAGTAAATGGCAATTTATAGCTTACACAACCACACTTACATGGAGGAATTAGTCATGAATTTGTCCTAAAAGAGTACTAGATGTTTAACTTAAGACTTGGCCACATTCAATAGTGTAACATTGTTCGAGTCTTCGGCTATATATACATTCAAAAGAGAGACAAAATGGCCATTACAAGAAGATCAATTTCTCTTACCAATGTTTGCTATACGATCCCACGGTTTGCGGAAGAAAACTTAGTACCGATTCATAACTTCTGCCGTGTCCTGCGCAGCCATTCTTTCGCAAACATTTGTAAGAGATTTGAGATTGCATCGTATAAGAGCTTCCACGAAGTAACAAGTCTCATCTTTGGTGTTCCCTTCTGGTACATCCACCATGAATGATTCGATTACCATTGTACCAGCTCTTCCGTCTATTATCTCTGGATGTACTGTCACAACTGATGAATAGTTCTGCAAGAAGAACAATAGATAAAACCAAATCAGGTTATTGACTCTTAAGTTTGCTTCATGATACAAATTTTATCTATTGAGTAGGTTTTTACTAGATCCATCAAAAACATGAATCAAGAGGTTAAGTTCACTGAATCTTGGGCACTTATATTGAGCCAAGCTCTGTCAAAAACAGAGCTCAACTTGAAGCTTAGTTCATCGAAAAGGCAACTAATTAGGGACACAAGGTACTTACTAACTCTATCAAAATCAGTGATCACGTCAAAATTGTTTTTTATTGAAAGATACTAAAGGAAACTACTAAAGCACGAAGCGATATACCACCGAGCAAATGAGTCTTTCGACATGAAAGTAAAGAGATGTCGAAAAAGGGTAAAAGTAAAACCTTAAGCCGATGATCACCACCAACGATTTTGATACCAAGAATGTGTTCATTATCATCCAAAAGCTCTAATCTCTCAGTACTTGTAGTAGCTGGAAGACCAGATTTAACATCAACTTCTCGAACACTTCCAATTCCAATATCACCTTTTGTCACACACCTAGTAACAAATGGCTTATACTTTTGTGGTTGATCAAATCTCCTCACTAGAGACCAAACCTAATAATAATAATATTCAAATACTTCTCAGCTTAAATTTGCAAAACATAACACTAAAAAACAAGAGAGATCTAGTGAAGACTTACTAGATGAATAGGAGCTTTGATATGCTTAACGAGGACTGAAGAACACTGATTCTCTTTAAGAACGTGTTTATGTAAAAACTCCGACGAAGACGCACCACCGGAAACTACTTCCATCGTCGGATTCATATTTTTGAGATCGATGATTCTTGTTTATAGAAAGTGTTCTTAAGAATCTCTTTGAGAGGAAAGGTAACGTAAAAGGAAAAATGAAAATGAAAATGGAGAATATAAAGAATTCGATGATTCGAGAAGAGATTTGAAAGATAAGTATTGATTTTTTTTTCTTTCAAGTTGTATATAGTTTGGTGCAATGTACAGAGAAAGCTTCATATTCCCTCGAAAATTTCTATTTTTAAAAAATTCATTATTTTAATTATTATGTTAATGTTAGGACCACTTATAATGTATAGTTATTTATTCGCATATTCGATTTTTGTGTGGATATGTTGGTGAAACAAATCAAATGATAATATTTTTTGGTTTGTTTTTTAGTCATGGTGAGTTAGGTAAGTGTTCTTTACAAATGTTGGCCTATTTTTTGTTTTCTATTTTATTCACAAGTTGCATAATGCAACTATGACGATTTTTGGATCTATTTTTTTTTCTTGTTAATTTTACACATCATGATCAGAAGTTCTTAGAAGAATTATAATAAACAGTTTAAGCCTAACTTTCTTTCAAATTAATTAAGCTATGATTGTTGACTGTTTTTTGGTTTTAAAATTGTGTCACTATCATCTAAAGATTTCAATCTAGATTTTTCTCCTTTGAGATACAACTATTTTCTTAATAATATTATTACATTTTAATTTAGTGTGACATAATGATGTGATTCAAATCTTTATTGCCAACTTGATAATCACCATAGGCCTGATAGCTTATGGGCCTTAGATTTTCAATTTTCACTTTGAATATTTTGGAGAAACAAGCCCATTCGTGAATAAAGCCCATTTATAAAATTGAAACGGAGGGTTATTATGAGAACACGTGGCGAGTCTACTTGGCAGAACATGGACCCCAAAAAAAGAACTTGAAAACCGGCGGGAAACTAACGGCGGCTACAACCACCTGTGGAACAATATGTGGAGATTACTGACGCTCTTTGCATGCAACCGAACATTTGGCTCGTCGTGGTCCATCTGTTAAATTACTATTTTACCCTTGACTCCTCCGTGGTCAAATAGATATTTTCATCTATCACGCACGCTTCAAATATTAAAATGACCGGAGTACCCTTGACCTTTGTATGGGAAATTTAATTTCTTTCACAACTACATCGATTTTGTTAGATTTTTTGGGGTTTGACTAAAATTTTAGAAAACTTGTAAGAGGTATAAAGTCACGAATATACTGATTTCATTAAGAGAATTTTAAGTGTTTTGTTTTTTCGTAACCACATTTACCAAAATTTTCTCCCTAATTAAGCAAAAAAATGTCTAACTACTCTCCAACAACCACGGTTTTTCCAATTTTGTGAACAAAAAGACTACGTTGAGGGTATTTACGTCATGTTTTGGCTCTTTTTTCCTTTGTCTCTCCACGTGACTTGATTCTCTCTCTTCTTTCATTTCATTTATATATTAATCAGGCTTGTTTCTACATCAGAGAGAGAGAGAGAGATTCATGAATCTTTTACAGAACAAGAAACAAGTTTCACAATCTGGTTCTGACTCTTTGTAACCTTCTTGTTTAAAGACTCATCGTACTTATTCAAATCTACATTTCTCTACTAAACGATTTAATCTACGATCTAATGATGATGATGACGACAATCTCTGGCTAATCCAACGTTTTGAGAGTCACTGTTTTGAATCCTCCATTGTTGTTTTCCATCTATCAAGAAAAAATAAGGTAATGCATCTCGAGACTCGTGTTCTTCAATCTTTGTTTTGTTTCTTCCAATACACATATGCTTTTGTTTGTTTTTTTTCTTTCATAATTTTCAATGATTTTTTTGTCCCTTTTCTTACATTTCGAAAGTTTTATTATTCGAGTTATAGGAAAAATTTCCAGGCAATGTTCGTCGTAGTTCATAGAGTTACCATAACAAACAATACCAATAAAATCTCGATCGATAAAGAAAAAATTAAAGATATGCTTATTTAAATCAGAAAAATAATTAGACTAAACTTTTTTTTTTGCTTTCTCGATCTTTTTGGTAATGGAAAATGATAATACGATGTGCACATCGTACGTGGCGCACGTGGAAGCTCCTCTGTACGAAGGACCCAGTCCAACTATTAAGATTCGAACCCCACAAATTACGAGAGACATGACCAAAGTTTTGTTAGTTGGTTCGTAGGTATAATTGTATTGTATTGGTACTTAATGACATATGTCACTAGCTGTCTAATTACCTAAAACCGGCCCATACTACTTAAATAACACACATACCACCTATAATACGCCAATTGTTGACCCTTTGGTCAAACTAATTTTAACGTTTCATTATCTTTCCGCATTTGTAAATAATTTGAACGTTTCATTATGTTTCCGCATTTGTAAAGTATGTAATAATTTAGATTTTCTACTACTTTTTTGTCGATGAAAATGACAACAACATATTAAGAACGGTTATACAAACTAAGGTTGTTTTTCTTCTTCTTCTAACTTTGTTTGATTGTCTTTTCTTGATTGATATAGTTGGAGTTTTGTTCATAAAGTATGGCGTTTAATGCGGCTTTAACGTCAACGTCACCATCAGCGGCGAATGACGTTTTCAAAGAACATATCGGTCTCCGTAGATCATTATCCGGTCAAGATCTCGTCGTGAAAGGTGGTGGTATAAGAAGATCTAGTTCCGACAATCATTTATGTTGTCACTCCGGTAATAATAACAACCGGATCCGTGCTCTTTCTCTGCATCCGGGAATGAAAAATAGCCGATCTGTAGGAATGTTCTCGTTTCAGATATCGAGTTCTATAATCCCAAAACCGATGAAATCATTGTTGTTTGAAACGGAGACGGTTCAAGACGATAAAGAGAGTGATGAGACTGAATATGAACCGAATCTTGATGGAATCAAGAAAGCGAATTGGGTCGAGAGGTTGCTTGAGATTAGGAGACAATGGAAGAAAGAGGCAAGAACAGAGAGTGGTAATGGTGATGTTGTTGGAGAGGTAAATGTAAATGTGAAGTGTGGTTGTGTAGATGAAGAAGAAGAAGGTTGTGTTGCGGACTACGGGTCCGAAAATGGCGAATGGGAACGTGAATCGTTTTCGAGATTGCTTGCGAAGGTTTCTTGGTCTGATGCTAAACGTCTTTCTCAGTTAGCTTATTTATGTAACGTGGCTTACACGATACCTGAGATCAAAGGTGAAGATTTGAGAAGAAACTATGGTTTAAAGTTTGTGACATCTTCATTGGAAAAGAAAGCGAAGCTCGAGCAAGATTCGACGCTTGTTTCTGTTGAATCGGAATCCGAGAAGCCTCAACAACGGTCATCTTCTGCTTCGGCTTACAAGATTGCTGCTTCAGCTGCGTCTTACATTCACTCGTGCAAAGAGTATGATCTTTCAGAACCGAATAACTCGATTTATAAATCAGCGGCTGCGGCTCAAGCTGCAACGTCTACAATGACGGCGGTTGTAGCTGCGTGTGAGGAGGAGAAGCTAGAAGCAGCAAAGGAGTTGCAGTCACTACAGTCTTCTCCTTGTGAGTGGTTTGTATGTGATGATCCAAACACTTACACTAGGTGCTTTGTGATTCAGGTAAAATTAATGTTTTTTAAATCCTCTGTTTTATCAAATGGTGATCCTTCATGTGTTAGTTAATATCATAATTTTTGTAGGGATCTGAATCTTTATCTTCTTGGAAAGCAAACCTCTTCTTCGAGCCAACCAAGTTTGAGGTAAAGATCATGTTCTACATTTGGTTTTTGGTTTAGTTGTCAATATCGGGTTATCGGATCGCTTAGGTTACACTTAAATTGGTTTCGGTTGGGTTTTTATACTAAAGACGCTAGGGTATTGATGTGAATATTGCAGGATACAGATGTATTAGTCCACAGAGGAATCTACGAGGCAGCTAAAGGAATTTACGAACAATTCTTACCCGAAATAACAGAACATTTGTCTCGATATGGAGATAGAGCTAAGTTTCAGTTTACGGGTCATTCTCTTGGAGGCAGTCTGTCGTTAATAGTGAATCTGATGCTACTCACTAGAGGACTTGTTAGCTCAGAAGCTATGAAACCTGTTGTTACGTTTGGTTCACCGTTTGTGTTTTGTGGTGGTGAAAAGATTCTAGAGGAGCTTGGTCTTGATGAGAGTCATGTTCATTGTGTGATGATGCATAGAGATATCGTCCCACGAGCTTTTTCGTGTAATTACCCTGACCATGTTGCTCTCATTCTCAAACGTTTAAACGGGTCGTTTCGTACACATCCTTGTCTCAACAAAAACGTAAGTCTTTAGTGTTTTCTAACGTTTTGGAGATAGAAAAATAGCGTTTGAAACAGTCACATTATATCTTGTTGAAATGTTTGGTGGTGTTTTTACAGAAACTTTTGTATTCACCGATGGGGAAAGTATTTATACTCCAGCCAAGTGAGAGCGTTTCGCCGACGCACCCTTGGCTACCGCCGGGAAACGCTCTCTACGTTTTAGACAAAAGCCATGAAAGTTACTCTCCCACTGCGTTACGTGCGTTTCTAAACCGTCCTCACCCGCTCGAAACGTTGAGTCAAAGAGCGGCTTATGGCTCGGACGGTTCGGTCTTGAGAGACCATGACTCCAAAAACTACGTCAAGGCCGTGAACGGAGTTATCCGGCAGCATGCTAGGCTCATCGTTAGGAAAGTTAGGAGAGAGAGGAGGAATGTTTGGCCGGTGCTGACGTCACCAGGACGGAGCTCCGAGAGCCTGACGACGACAGAGGAGATCATGACACGTGTCTAGTGAAAAGATTACGGTCGATGATGTCTCGTTGGGTTGTATATAAATGGAAACTCTTTTGATTGTGCGTTTGTTTACATTTCTTGTGGTGACCCAAAACGAGTTAATAAAATGTTGTATAGACGTTAAATACCTAATTCATTTTTCGTGGTTAGCGAAATTTTAAAAGCAAAAGCTGTACGGAAGCAAACAAATATATATAAACAAACATATTACGAAAAATTTATATATTATTTTAAAAGATCTCGGGTATTATATGAAATCGAATTGAAAAAGAAAGTAAATATACGTGTATATTCTGTTATCAAATATGTAAAGAAAAGTTTACCAAAACAAAAATATGTAAAGAAAAACCTTTTGATCACAAGTAATATTCTTGAGAAATTAGGTCATTCTCGGTTGTAGCTTGCTCTCAGAATCATTAGAGATTTTTATTTGCTTGATTTGCAAAGTTACTTTAATCACAAAGCAAGTGATCTCTATGGAGTGGAGAAGCCTTCCGGGAGATTTGATAGAGGATATACTTTCTAGGGTGCCGGCTAAACTTCTGGCACGATTTCGATCCACATGCAAAGAGTGGAACGCTCTATTGAAATCCAGAAGCTTTGGTAAGATTCAATCTGCTAATGCACCAAAAGAGGAGTCTACGATTATCATGTTGGTTGATTCTAGGGTTTGCTTAGTAAGGATCAATCTTTGTGATCCATCTATTAAGCTTGCAGCTCAGTTTTACCTTAAAGATCCTCTTTCTAATTCTTCACAAGTCGATATACGTAATGTCTTTCACTGCGACGGCTTATTGCTATGCACCACAATGGATAATAGACTTGTGCTTTGGAATCCATGTTCAGGGGAAACCAAGTGGATTAAACCCAGAGATAGCTACGATGAAACCGACTACTATGCTCTTGGTTACGACAACAAATCCTCTTGCAAGCAATACAAAATCTTGAGGGTGAATCGTCATCAAATTTTACCAATCAAGAATGAGTACGAGGTTTATGACTTCAACTCTAGTTTGTGGAGATTTGTTGGTGTGGCTAATGATTGGTTTTTATCACTATATAGCCTTGGCGTATCTGTCAAGGGAAATATTTATTGGCTTGCTACTCAAGCTGGGGGACCACATTCTGATATCTTACTTAGTTTTGATTTTTCAACAGAGATGTTTCAAAGTCTAACTCTTCCTTATTTTTTTGGGTGTACTAAATCGGCTTTATCAGTGGTTAGAGAAGAGCAACTTTGTCTACTATGTATAGAGGATTATTCACGAGATTTACAACTATGGGTGAAAACTAGTACTGGATCATGGAACAAGTCCCTAGTAATGACAACCAATTTACACAACTTATCTAAAGGGATGAGTTTCTTTGCAGACGAGCAGAACAAAGTTGTAGTGTGTTTGAACACCAACAACATCTTACGAATTATGTCAGAAAATGCATCACAAACTTGTAGAGCGGGTCCTCTTGAAGTGTGCAAAAGGAAAAGCACCAAACAAGTGACTTGTAAGTTTATGTCAGTTATTCTGAACTATGTTCCGAGTTTAGCTGATATTCAACAAGGTACACTTCTTGTTCCTGGAGGACGCAAAAGGAAATCACCAAACACGTGACTTGTAATGGTCTCACACTAATCTATGCAAGTTTCTTTTCATATATTGTGTTTCTTTAGCAACTTTCATATCGTCGTTTAAAGTTTAAGATTTTCTTGTTTATGTTGAGTTTTATATTTCGTTTTCAACTTGGTCTATGCTGGTTTTGATTTTCCCGAGAGGACTTGTCAATTTTACGAGTTCAATATATCGACAACTATTTTTGAATACAAATCAGTAAATATCATTAGGATCAAGCCCGAGACAATGTAATAATACCCCGGTGCAATACATCAGTAAATATCCGAAGAGTTTGATTCGAAATGGGTTGGATATGATTTGATTTTTTAATTAGGAGTTTTAGCAAATTGATTTGATCTAGGGAATTTCTGGAACTGATGGATCGTTTTTTTCTATATGAATTTGCTCCTCGTTTAAGCTTATTAACATGTATCATTGTATCCACAGCTAAATAATTTCGATTTTGGATTCACTATGTGTTTCATTTCATATTTACTCTTATCTTTTCCTTGTGATTGGGTTATTTGAAGAAGATGTTGTTAGGGAACTTCTTGGTTCACATATGTGACTCTACGTAGAATTGGCCTATATTTTGGACATGTGACAAAACTATAAATTATTGTTATGATGCATGATCTCTGATCATTGTACCTATTTACATTCTTGCAATATAGTTGGTAACGTTGGTGTATATGCCTTGGGATTCTTGTACACTGTAATACCTTCTAGAAAAGAGAAGGTGTTTTCCTTGTTGCTGTTGTTTCTGGTTCCAAATCTTATGTTTTTCTCTCATGCAGGACAATTCCGTTGAGTGCTTCCTAAGAGCATTCAAGATATTCAGTTTGGATTCTCAGCAGGTAATGTGTTCCATGCCTGATTTTTTACCTAGTATGTACATGATATGCATGTCACTTTATGCATACTGTAGGTGGTACATGTGATATTTCTGATATTATTCTTGCAGTTACAAATTTTACCTGTGCTTTTGGTTATGTAGTTGCACATTTGGGATGTTTCTAGCCAAACAACCTTGTTTTTCGAAAGTGATGTGAGCAATTTCAAGGATTGTCAACTACAAACAGATCAGGAAGTAAGTGTGATACTGTTTGAGTCAATGTGGATATTGCGTCATAGTATGTTATTAAATTGCTTTCGACTTATTCCAGAGTTGGCTACTCTTTTTCCTTTTTCTTTCCTTAATTCTTTTTGATGCAGTATTTCTTATCAATCCTGAAAAGTGACTCAAGACAGCAGATGCCTCATTCGAATCGTTGCACAAATTCCGAAACTTGTTCAACACAAGTAGAAGTCCAGTGTCCCTCAGAATAATAGTTTCACCACATCAGCAGCCTTGTCCTACACATCACATAAGACTCAATTTCTATCAGCGGCCACAAACTTACACAGTAGACTTGCAGTTCATTAACTATTAGCAAAAGAGGTACACAAATGAAACCTATCAAAATATAGCTTGAAGAATGATATACTTAGCTCACACACTCAAAATACCCTGAATGTACAAAACACATTCACACATTACAATCCCAAACACCTAAAATATCGATATTCGAATCCCACTTTTTAAGCTTCAAAGAAGAAATAGATAGTTGAAAGTGAGAACAATCAGAAAACCACCTTCAAAAGCGGGACGTTAACAAGTTTGTTTTCCCGAATCTCTCTCGGTCTGAACCATTAAACTCTTCACTGTCCTCAATAAAGAGGACCAACAAACCACAAAAATGCATAAAGAGGACCAACAAACAAAAACATACATCAACAAGAGGACAATAATTTCATCAAAAGCGATTGATTCAGACCTGTACAGGATAAATGATGGATACTCCGAAATGACGCGAAACCTTGAGAATCAAATCACGCCAAAACTGAAATTTGTGTTCCCAATCGGATCTTTGCCCTTAAACCTCGCCATCGCCACCACTTCATCGTCCCAAGTCAGGAACTTCCCTTGGTATAAACAAATTAGGTGATGATTCAAAAGAGGTTAAGGCAAGATTGACACGAGCAGTAGCTTTAGTTTCTTCGTCACGTCAAGCTTAGTTTCTCTGTTTTTAGGGTTTATTTTTATCATCATACTTTGTTTAGATTTTTAGGGTTTTTTTTGGCGTTTTGAGTATTCGTCTTAAGGAGTTACTAGTCCAATCTGATAAACCATTTCATTATTTATTAAAACTAAACCCAAAATTAGAACATGAAATCTGTAAGCGTAGCTTGACCAAAAATAAAACGTGTAAAAACATATACCAAGAGTGACCAAAACAAAACAAAGGTTTACCAAAAGAAGTGCTCATGAAAAAACTCATCCACATGAAGAAAACAGAGTCTCTTATTCCGTTCGCACTCTTTTCTTTGTCTAAACCAGATGAGCAGTTGTTTTGCCCTCACTCCTAAAACGTCCGCTAAATCACCCACTGCTGCAACCATAGATTTTGAGACTGTCTCATCCCTGTTCCAAGACCCACCATAAATATAAGTTGATGCAATGTAACTGTTACTTAAACCATAATATTACATAAACTGATACATACCTTACTCGGTTGTTGGTAATGCCGCCTTCCACCATTGGAATAATTACGCTTATCGGATTCTCCGATAGATTCTCAACTAGGGTGCTCTCATACAAGTTGCGACTAGGAAATTCGGTGTAATGGAACACTTCATACCTTCCTATCATATTGGAACCAAACATATATATATATATATATATATATATATATATTGAGTTTATCTCTTAAAACCAAACAAAAACAACCATTTTTTTTATCAAAGATCAAATTTGTTCTTGAGAAAAACATATATACAATGAATTAGATGCATGATTGTACTAGTAAATTTCTCCACAAACATCAAGCGACGATTCATGTAAAAAACAGTAAGATTTGAGCTAAAATTGGAAAACACGATCCTAATTCAGAATCTGTGCGAAAATTTGAATTTCAACATCTCAGTTATTCGAGGTGATTTTTCATATGGATTATAACGAAAATTGATGTAAAATAAACTATTAGATTTACGATTATAGTAATAAATTTCTCTATAAACAGTGAGCGACGATTCAATTAAAGAACATAAAATTTGAGTTAAAAATAAAAAATACGATTGTAGATAACAATTGAAATTTCAGATCTAAGTTATTTGAGGTGTTTTTTCGTAGGGATTACAGTGAAAATTAATGCTAAATAAACAAACAGATAAGCGATTATATTATGAATTTTTTTCATAAACATTGAGCGACGATTCAACCAAATAACATTACGATTTGATCTAAAATTGGAACACACAATTCTAGATTCAGAGTTTGAGCTTACAATTTTAACGAGAATAGAAGAATTTTATCATCTCCTAGTATGTATAACTTGACATTTAAGCTCCTAGTATGAGCTTACAGTTCTAATAACAAGTAAAACACTCTTTATTCGATATGGGTTCGTTGCATTGTGGATAAATAGTTTTTTTTCTTCAAGTCCATGGACCATATTTAAATTCAGTTCTTCGGTGTTTGACATTCTTGGGCTTATGAAAAAGGCCTAGAAAATTAAAAATGTTTAGTTGATAGGCCCGTTAAGCAAACCTGTATATATTTGAGAGAAAATAAAGGAAATTAATCTTCATCAACTTCATAGGTTCAATATTCACTAAAAACGTAGAATTAAATCTGTTTAAAGAGCTGAAAATGACACTTGTTTTCTTACTTAACAATATACAGCACAATTGATTCGACAAAGAGGTAGATAAAGTCACTTCAATATTCTTTTATAAATGGTTTCATCCATAAGAAAAACAGTGACCAGAGGTGGAATATTTTCATGCTCAAAAACAAAAATACGTAACATTTAGATCATTTTAATGGTTTTTATTATTATTAACAAAAACTGAATTTATTGTTATGTGTGTCTCTCTCCTCTCTACAATGATAAGTAGGAGTATTTAAATCAATTTAATTTGTTTTATTATTGCTAATAAAAACAGAATTTATTATTGTGTATTTGTGTCTCTCTCTATTCTCTCCAATGATAATTAACATAATTAAAAACTTAAAACTAGTATAAAACGATAAAACTCTAGAAACTAGGACAATTTATACGGTGTTTCGATTCAAGAACGTAAGATATAGGTATAACAAAATCATAGAGAATCAAAAAGAAATATTGATTATCATCAATAATATTAGACTATTATAAGATTTCATTCAAAAGAAAATAACCGAAAACGAAGATCTCATCAATTTCGGATTGATTCTGGATAGGAAAAAAAAGCTGGTATCGAAAGCATCATAAAAATTCACTTTTTCGATTGTTTTTTTTTTTTTTTGAACATCTGAGATTATTATATTAATAAGAATCATGAATCAAAAACATTAGAAAAGTTTAACACCAATAAAAAACCAAACGAAACACTACGAACATCATAATCCTAATATAAAGGATTTGAAGATGCTATTGTAGAGCTTCTTGACGTAAACACTCGTGTAACCATGACGAACCACCCATGGCCAAATAAGAGTTAAACCGTCCATCTCTTATAACACTCTTGGCAATTGAACAAGCCACAAAGTTAAAAGTAGTAGACTCATGTTCAAAAACACAACTAGTAAACTGAACACGCAAAACCTCAATCTGTTGTAACAGAACTCGATACCTTGGCCAACCGTGAGGCTTAGACACAGCCTCAAAAGCGGCATGGCAATTAAATGCCATAATGATGTCCGCTTGTCGAAGATCAAGTAAACTCTGTAGTGCCCAAATTATACATCGCAACTCCGCCGTAATTCGGTTCGTACAACTCGTCGTAGTATCACATGCATGCCATATCACCGAACCAGAAAAATCTGTAGCAATCCATGCCTCACCACAATGTAAACTAGCATTAGGCCAATTCGATTGTTGTTTTTAATGATTGGTTTATGTATTTGTAAAATGTGTATTTAAATTAGAAAATTACGAAAACACCCTTAAGAGGGTTGAGGAATCTACTATCTCTATAACCAAACACTCCCACTTTTACCCTCTTCCTTCCATAGTTCCATAGCAAAAATCGTACAGAGAAAGAAAGAAAGAAAAAGATAATTTTTTTTTATTTATTTTACATATTAAAAAAAAAAAACCTAATCAATATAAACATCTTCATCTTCTTCTTCTTCTTCTTCTTCTTCTTCAACATCATCTTCTTCCTCCGCACGATTTCACTCCTCCCACTGATTTCAATCTCGCATTTCCCTCTCTATTCCTCGATTATTCCTAGGGTTCTTATTGATTTCCGTTTTTAGCAAATCCAACTTCTTCCTTCTCTCCTAGGGTTTTCTCCTTCTTCCCCCATTTCCCTCCTTCTTCTTGCTCTATTCGATTCCGTATTTTGCCGGTGCTTGAATCGATTCGTGCTTGAATCGTACACTAATCGATTAGATTCTTCTTACCAATTGTTAGATCGAAGCGATTAGAGATTTTTGTGTTCAATTCGCTGATTTTGAAGCAACCGTAACGGTTGTGTAAAAGGTGTTTAGATTTGCATGGGTGAGTATGAATCATGGGCGGTGGTTACTCCGCCTTCACCTTCACCTACAGGTTTATATCCAAATGGGTTATTACCAGGGAAAGCTGCATCTGTGATACGTCCTCTTGATGCAGAACGATGGGGTAAAGCAGAAGATAGAATCGCTAAGCTTATTGCTTGTATTCAACCTAATCCACCTTCTGAAGATCGTAGAAATGCTGTTGCTAAATATGTTAGAAGGCTTATCATGGATTGCTTTCCTCGTCAAGTTGAGGTTGGAGATAGATAAGGCTTTATATTCTGTGTATTTTGATTCTTGGCTTAAGTTTTGATTTTGTGTGTGTATCAGATATTTACTTTTGGATCTGTACCTTTGAAGACTTATCTACCTGATGGAGATATTGACTTAACAGCTTTTAGTACAAATCAGAATTTGAAGGATTCTTGGGCTAATTTGGTTCGTGATATGCTTGAGAAGGAAGAGAAGAATGAGGATGCTGAATTTCATGTTAAAGAAGTTCAGTACATTCAAGCAGAAGTATGTACTCTTGCTTCTTTTATTGGAAGTATGGTTTGATGTAGTGGATTGTGTTTTGATTTTTCACTGGTATGATGTTTCAGGTGAAGATAATTAAGTGTCTGGTGGAGAATATTGTGGTGGATATATCTTTTAATCAGATTGGAGGGCTGTGTACACTATGTTTCCTTGAGGAGGTTAGTTGTCTGCGAAAGAAAACATTCCACTTACTTTCTCTTCCTGAGTTTAGGAGATGTTTTGATATCTTGTTGTTTTATATGCAGGTTGATCATCATATAAACCAGAACCATTTATTCAAGCGTAGTATCATATTGATTAAAGCCTGGTGTTATTACGAGAGCCGTATATTGGGGGCTCACCATGGGCTTATTTCAACATATGCCTTGGAAACCTTGGTTCTTTACATATTTCATGTTTTCAACAACTCGTTTTCTGGACCTCTTGAGGTAAGTGTCATTATGAAACTGCGTTTATTCTGCTAATATTGCTTCTTCAGTTCATCTGACTGGATTGCTTGCATTTGTAGGTCCTCTATCGTTTTCTTGAGTTTTTTAGTAAGTTTGACTGGCAGAATTTTTGTATTAGCCTCTGGGGTCCTGTTCCAGTTAGTTCACTACCAGATGTAACAGGTATTTACAAACTGCTTTACATCTCAATTGTACATTGTAACTGTCTCTAGTACTAATTGTCTTGCTATGTAATGTTTGGCAGCGGAGCCTCCTCGAAGGGATGTTGGAGAGTTGCGAGGTAGCGAATATCTTAGAACTTGTAGTAGAGCTTATGCAGTTAACCCTGCTGCTCAAGAGACACAGGGGCAACCTTTTGTTTCCAAACATTTCAATGTTATTGACCCTTTGCGCGAAAATAACAACCTTGGTCGCAGTGTCAGTAAAGGTACTTACCTGGGTTGAAGCTGCTGCCTTTTCAGTTTTTATTTATTAGTTATAAATCCTTACTTTTGTAGTTGAACGCATAGCTGTAAATCTGCAATTCGCATTCTGTTCAAATCTGTAGGTTCAAATCTTGCCTTAGTAGTTTATTGGACTTGGTTTTTCCTTTATATAGTATGAAGCTAGAAGATGCACAAACATGTTGACTTCCTTACATGCTTGAATTTTGTTTTTCTTATCCAATTGTTGTGTCAGGTAACTTCTTCAGGATACGAAGTGCATTTACTCTTGGTGCCAAGAAGTTGGCTAGGTTACTTGAGTGCCCTAAGGAGAATTTGATCCATGAAGTTAACCTATTTTTTATGAATACATGGGAAAGACATGGCAGTGGTCAACGTCCTGATGCTCCTGGAATTGATTTATGGATATCAAGACTGGGAGATCCTGAGCCATATCATCAAGCTGAAAATGTTACTAATTCCTCAAGCAGCAAAAAAAATCAAAATGCCGCCCGTCTTGGTGGGGTTCATGGAGCTCGCAGTATGCCGTCTCAACAAAAAAATTGTGGAACAGAAGTTATATCTAGAGCAACATATCAAACGCAAAAGAGTTCTGGGAACTCTTACAAACCTGCTCAGGATGTCAGTTCTAATCAAAGTGCTTCAAATGATAAGCTTCAGCATACTGGTAAGCCAGAAATCAAGGTGAATAGTTTTCATGGTAGGCATCGTTTTGCCAGGACCCGGTCTAGCCCTGAGCTTACTGAGACATACGGTGAAACTCTTTTGCAACCACGTCATAGTAGAGCCCCAGAAGCTGGAAAACGCCAAACTAGTTCTACGAGGGTTGATAATATTAGGAAAGAGAATCCGGAGTCCGAAACTTTGTCAAGCAATGCCAGATATTCGGCTGACTCATCGTCAGTTAGGCATACTCCATCCCCTCGAAGTCCTGATAGTACTGCTGACATGAGCAGTGCAGTGAACAGTTATTATGATGATTTAGGTTCAGTTTCCGTTAATGAAGACTTTTCTGCTGCAGGGGACCAAGGAATGCAACAGGAAGATCAAGATCTTGTTAACTCAATGACATCTGTTGGGCAAGGTTTTAATGGACACTTATCTTTCCCGTTCAATATTTCTACGGGTCACTTACCATTTCCAATTACACCTTCCATCTTAGCTTCAATGGGTTATGGTCAAAGGAATGGGCCTGGCATTGTTCCTTCTAACCTTCCTTTCATGGAGACACCCCCTTGGGGTACGAATGTGCAATTTCCGCCAAACTTTGTTCCTTCATTTACCCATTATTTTCCTAGTGGATCCCACCCCATTTCAGAAAAGCTGAGCAGAACGGGTAATGACAACATGGGGTCTGCTGAAATGAATGCTGACGAGTCTGACCATGATATTTGGCATGCGCAAGAGAGGGGAACTCATAGTTTTGAGTTTGAAAATGGTTGTTATGGAACGCATCAGGCAGATGATAAACATCAGCCATCTTCTGCAGAGAACAGTTTTGTACCCTCAAGTCGGAAAATACGTTCAACAAGGGGAGATAATTTGGAAAATTCCCACTCTCCAGTCAGGGGAGGTAGTCAGATTCAGAGTGAGGAGAGAACTGCAGGCTCTAGATCTGTGTCTTGTGCTAGTTCCGTTAAAAGCAGGACTTCATCTGAAAGCTCTTGGGACGGATCAACTACAAGGGGCTCAAAGCCAGGTAGACGGAATAGGAAAGTAGTTTCTGGGGGTGCATCTGCACTTTCTGGAAAAGGAAAGAGTGTTCCGGAGCACTCCATTCAGATTAATGATGATAACAGAGAGTGGATTCCTGTATCAAGCAATGAAATACCAGAAAGGGATCTCGGCCCTCGGCCTATTGTTGCTTCATTTCCATTTCAGAGGCATCAAATATATGGTCATGAACTACCTCAGGTAAGTGGATCAGAGTCCACAGTGTCTCTTGCTCCATTTCTCCTTGGCATGCAACAAAACGAGGGTGATAATTCTACAAAGACTTTTTTTCCCACTGGGCCACCTATTCCGTTTTTCGCAATGTTTCCAATGGGCAACTATCCAGCTGGTGGTAATGCGACATCATATGCTCTGGCAAGCCACCTCAATGTGGATGAAGGAGTAGAGAATCATGATCCCTGTCAAAGTACTGACTCAATCAGGGGAGTTGAACAGTCTGAGATAGTAGTTTCTGAGCACAAAAATGATATTCTCAATGGTGATTTAATAAGCCATTGGCAAAATTTGCAGTATGGCCGCTCTTGCCAGAATTCTCAACATCCGCACCTGATGTATCCTACTCCTGTTGTAGTGCCACCTGCTTATCTCCAGGGTCGTTTACCTTGGGATGGTCCTGGAAGACCTCTTGCTTACACCAACGTCGTGAATCAGCTCATGACCTATGGACCTCGTCTTGTACCTGTTGCTCCTGTACAACCTGTTTCAACTAGGCCACCCAACATTTACCCTCGTTACTCTAATGATACTCCGAGATATCGAAGTGGGACAGGGACTTATTTTCCAACGCCTGTAAGAACTGAATACCTTCCCTTGAGCTTCCATTATACTTGTGTGCATGAGTTTTTACTAGATCATTAATAAATTGTCTGTCAGTCTTATGGCCCTATGGGTCGTGAATGAATTAACAGCATGACTTGTATGCTTACCCTACTTGCATATTAGTCTGCATCTTGACAAATGTGGCCACATTGATGGCGGTTTTGATTTGTCACACTGCTCTAAACTCATGGCGGTTTTGATTTGTCACACTGCTCTAAACTTGTGCTGAATTTTTGCAGAAGGTTTCCCCTAGGGAGCAGCGGCCTACATCTGGCATGAGGCGTGGGAGTTATGGGCATGACAGAAACGAGCATCACAGTGATAGGGAAGGGAATTGGAATGCTGGTACAAAGACACGGGGTTCTGGACGTGGCCACAACAATCGTAACCAAGCTGATAATAAGGCAAGCTTGAGGCAAGACCGATCTGATAGGCAATGGGGGTCGTCGTATAGGCATGAATCGTCCTCATATTCTTCTCATCATTCTCAAAACGGTCCTATTCGCTCAAACACTTCACAAGATGCTTCTGGAAATATTGCTTATGGCATGTACCGATTGCCACCGAGCATGAAGCAAAACAACCTGACTTCTTCAGAGGGACACACTGTTCCATCGGTCATGATGTTTTATCCATATGATCATAATAATCTCGAGTTTGGGTCTGTTGGACCAGGTGGTGAAGCGCCACATCCGAATGACGGAAACCTATCTGCTGGTGGTGCATATGAAGGTCAGCCAAGGTTTCGTGGTGTTGCTGCTTCTGCTCACATGTCTTCACCTGATGATCCTTCCTCGCCTCGCTTCCCTAGGTAATTTTTGTTTTCTATAGAACTTCCAATTGCAGACCAATGTTATAGGTTCAGTCATCTTGAATAACATGTGTTAAGATCCCAACGTGTAGGTTAGTATTATTTGTTCTTTTCTTTTTAGTGTTTTTCCATGTACGGATTTTGATGTGTGTAGCAAATCGTTTAAACTACAATGAGAATGCAAGTTCATGTCATTTTCTACTCGGACTCAATTCTTATAACAAATGGACTTCCTTTTCGTGTATTTTTATTTTATCTACCATTATAAGTTGGTTGTATATGTCAACGAATACATCCAAAAGGCTTAAGGCTAAAACCTTCAAGTTATAGTTTTGCTATTAAGTAAACTTAGTAAAGAATACGATACATACTATACGACTTTATTCGAGTGTGAAATAAAGAATACTCGAGTGCACAACATCACTCAGCATTTGATCAACCTCGAACCAACCTGGATTTTTCTGCTCGAGTGTCTACTTAAAGCAACAAAGAAGGAAACCAAGTCAAGAGGAATCTGTAAGCATCACTCAACGATCCAAGCTAGCATGTACACTATCATCAAGCCATCACCGTCCATGATCATGAGTATAATCATCAATTTCCCGAATGGCGCAAATGGATGAAAACAATTGCATGAACTCTTTCTTAGACGAATTACGGTTAGGTGACTTTTTTCTCTTTTGGTCAGTTTTGTTTTGTTATCTTTCCATAGGAAATTTAGCCAGTTTTGCTCACATAGAAACTATTAGAACTCAAGGCTTATCTTCGTAGTCATGTTTCTAAAAATTTCAAGAAATAATTTACTCTACTCTTTTTGTTTAAAAAATCGCACTTGGATGATTTATCATTCTTTATTTCAGTGATACATGGTATAATATCAAATAGAACGAAACTTGTATTCTAAAAAGTACCATTGATACTAAACAGGAATCCTATTTTATTTCTATCAAACCAAAACATTTAAATCCTTGACATCTATTTGATTATTTTTAATTATACATAAACATCTAGACCAAACATATCTTTGTAAGTTCGTTTTTAGTTAAGCTTGAAGTAATACAAATCACATTCTTAAAAACCAACGATGTTCACTCGAATTTGCTCTAGTTTTTGCTCTGTTAACAAGTTGCAATAAATTGTCCTTTACGACAACGTTTTGATTTGCTTTTGTTTTGGGCCATTACTGGGCTCAGCTGACATATGAATGGTTTTAGAAAAACAGAACAAAAGCCCATCATTCCTGTTTTGTTATCACTTACTTAAAATATTGTCAAGATTAATCAAAATAAAAGAACAATTTTGATCTAAATAAAGAAACATTAATAGTTCGATTTGAATGTAATAAAAACAAGACATTAGTAAATGGTGTAACTGATACATGGAGAACAATTTTGATCTGAATCTTTTTTTGCAATTATCATATTGTACTTTATATATGAAGAAAAGACCAAAAATAGTAAATCTTAGTTTTTTTAACGTCTAACTTTATCATTCTAAAACAAAAGCTATAAAACTCGTTTCCATATGTTTGGGACCTAAAAGTTGTCAAAACATTTATAATTAAACAAAAATGTTTGATTTACACTTTGAGATAAATAGTTACATTCAACTGCAAAATAGTAGATAAATGGATTTTTCCAATTTCTTGAGTGGAACCAATTGAATCATGTTTTTTTATAGTTTTTAAGCTTAAATGGTGATTTTTTTAAAAAAAAATGCTAAATTCCACCAATTTTTATCAACTTAAATGTTAACATTTGAAAAGAATGGTTGATTCCATTAGGTTTTCTTCTTTTAAATGAACAATATTTGCACCCTTAGTTATTTTATTATGAATCGAATTGTAAGTGAAATATATTAAGATCAAGGTTATTGTGCTTTTGTTCAACTAGCAAGTTAAATTAGAAGATAAAAACATTAGTAAATGTGAAATATCCTTTTTCAATTTATTATATTGTACTTTATAAATGGAGAAAATGCCAAAAACAATAACATCTTATAATTTCTTAACGTCTACTTTATCACTCTAAAACAAAAGCAATAAATATGAATTCGCTTTGAAGTATTGTTGGGACCTAAAAGTTGACGAAACATTTAGAATTAAGAAAAACTAGATTTATAGTTTGAGATTTCTCTACCTAATGACATGTTGAATTATATAATTTGCTATAAGATTATTCAATCATAGTTTTCTAAATTCCTATTTTGTATAATCTCAATCTTATACAAAAAAAAGAGTCAACATTGACTAATTCCGTTGTTCACCATCAAAAGATCTTGTTTGTTGCATAGTGAGTTTTAGTAGTCATATTACCATTTCTCATTATTTATTTATTTGGAAAAAAAACGATTCTAAATTGGACCACTTTAAAAATTTGACATATCAATTTAAATATATCATTAGAAGAAAGTGTGGTCCTAATGAAAAAATGCTATTCCGGAAGTTATTCAGATCAGACCATATCTTATATCGTATAACACACCAATCAACAATTTGACCATTTAGTTCGGTTTGATTTAATTTTTTTTTCCCGGTTTACTTTAAAGTTGGAAAGATAAACTTAAACCAAAGTTATCATTTTACCATAGATATTTTACCTTAAAAACCGCTTTTTCTTTCTCTAGTCAACTATTCATTCTATTTCTTAATATAAAATGTTTTACGTAAAAATACAAAAATTAAGTTAAGATTTTTTTTAAAAAAAAGTTAAATTTAATATATAAACTAAAAATTTTTCAACCAAATAAAAAAGATATATTGCATGTTACTATTGATTCAATATCCAATAAAAATAAAATATGCATAAAAATATTTTTAATGAAAACATCTCTTGTAAAACAAAACATCTTTATATGAGGAAGTATTAGTTTTTTGGTTTTTTTACATTTACTGCAGATATATAATATTATCCTATATTTAAATTAAAAAAGGGAAATATCATTTTTGTTTTTAGTTTCCTTCTCCACTCTGCTATTTGCTCTTATCTCTGCAACTTCTTCGTCTCTCGATAATGGCGTAACTGATTTCGTGTTTCTCAGTGTTTTATATGATTTGTTATGTTTCTGCTTCGAATTTTCGGTGTTTATATAAATTATTGAAACTAGTTCCGTAATTTTAGGCTTTCTTTAAAAAAAAACAATTCGTCGAAATTACTTTTTCGTTTTTCGTGTTTAAGATTTAGGGTTTTTCTTCCAAGCTTCAAATTCGTAGGAAGGTAAGATTCGATTGGATCTTTTTTGAATATTGTTTATTCTTTTGATTGTTTTTTTTTACAATATTTTATTTCGGAGTTTCTGTTCATATTTAAAATTTTATTATTGTTGCTTTGTAATTTGGGTTAGAACTCACTGGATCTGCTTCATGTATGTAATTGGTTTCTCAAGTTGTTCTTGCTTATGTTTTGTTGCTTCAGACATGAACTCTCTTGTTTGGATTTGGTTTTTGTGTATAAACTTTATTGAAATAATTTTTTTTTTTTTAATTAGATAGATTCTGTAGAGTGTGCTTAATTGGGATCTGAAACCTTATTAAACAAATGTTTATTGATAATTTAACAATTCTTTGTGGAAACTGGAAAGTGCTTTCTCTTTATACCTTTTTTTATATGTTACATTTGTATTTGCTTTGACTGTTAGTTGAAATGTTTGGCTACTAGTGTTGAAACTGTTAGCTATAAGAAGTTAACCATGTTTTTTTTGTTGCCTTGTTTGTTCAGGGTATAAAAGATTAGAAACATACTGATCAAGAAAGCTTTATGGATTGCATTGTTGTATATGCTGTTAAAGAGAACATTTCTGATTGAAGGATGCATTTATTTTACATTCAGTAGTAATGAAGAACGGACAGGTTCTTCTCTACCTTTTCTTATCTTTGTTGTATTGTCTTAGTTTTGTTCAATACTTAGTAACTTGTGTAACCAGTATCTGCTATTATGATAGGTGGATTAGGTTAATACTTTCATATAATAAGTTGGACATTGTTCAAATTAGCTATACTAGTTCTAGAAGACTAGAAGTAAGTTTTCTTAGTGTAGATTTAGTTTTTCTAAGAAGTGATATATGAGAAAAGAACTTTTATCTGAATTTCAGTGCGCACAAGAGCTACAATCTTCAACTCAAGCTTCACATGAGTCACAAAGTGAACAGAAAAATAACAACCAATCAATAGATGCTCCAATACAAGATTCTGGTTCGGTATCTGCTTCAAGCAATGACAGTAGGAAAATTTCAAGACAAGACATTGAACTTGTAAGAAAACTTTCGACTTCTTCGTCATTTTAACTTAAAAAGTAGGCTTTACATCTCTTTCTATATTATGTGTGTGTCCTCCCCTCATGTATGTGTAACATCTGATGATATGCACTTTGGAAATAATTGATGTAGGTCCAGAATTTGATAGAAAGATGTCTTCAGTTATACATGAACAGAGATGAGGTTGTGAAGACCCTCTTGACTCGTGCAAGGATAGACCCTGGATTTACAACCTTAGGTAAGCTTTTGAAGTCTCTTTCCTTTTCTTTACTTTGTTTCATTGCATCAAACCTTTCTTTCAGTTTTAGATATTCAGATTCTTAGTACTCTAACTCCATTCTCTGTACTGAAGTAGGATACGAGTCCTTTCATAGCATACTGTGTTGTTGAAATGTGACACAAATTGCATGTTAGATATTGTTGAAGTGTGAATTAGTTATAGCATGATTCAATGTGAAACATCGAATGAATTCTGACCATAGTTTTTGTGAAATCAGTTTGGCAGAAACTGGAAGAAGAAAACGCAGACTTTTTCAGGTCTTATTATATCAGGTTGAAACTGAAGAAGCAAATAATATTGTTCAATCATTTACTGGAGCACCAGTACCATCTCATGAAGTATCCTCCTGTACCCCCAAAACTTCCTCTGGCACCGATGCAAAACGGAATGCATCATCCCATGGCACCTGGTAATAAGTCTGAAACCCTATATCACCTGAAGAAAACTTGCATAGTCTATTTGAAAACTACGAGAAAAACTTTTGTTGTTATTGAATTTCACTGTTATTTAACACTGTTGTTTCGCAGTGCAGTTAACATGCCAATGGGATATCCAGTACTTCAACATCCTCAGATGCATGTTCCAGGCCATCCTCATATTGATGCAATGGGAATATCAAGCTGTCATGTTGTTAACGGAGTCCCTGCACCTGCGAATTTCCAACCATTGAGGATAAACTCAGCGAATGAGTAAGAACTATAACCTCACAGTACACATTAACTTATTATCAAGTAAAGTTGATCGTTTACCAGTCTTTTAACTAAATCTCCATTTCTGTCAGTATGGTGATCGATACAACCGCGGATGATGCAACTCCTTGTCAAGTAGTGCCACCAAACAGTGGTGGGATGTCTGAGGTGGCAGCAAGTCCAGCTTCAGTGGCATCAAGTGGACACTTTCCATTTGCTGCTTCAGACATTTCGGGTATAGTAATGGACACACCAGTGCTTGATTCCGCATTCACGTCTGATGTTGGACCCGACGGAGAAGGAGAAGCTGGGAATTCCAGAGATTCACTCAGGTCATTTGATCAGATTCCATGGAACTTTAGCCTTTCTGATCTCACCGCAGATCTGTCAAATTTAGGAGGTAAGTTTCATTGGAGGTATCAATTCATACTTTTGTTGTGAATATAACAACACGAGCTAATTATTAGATAAAGACATGTACATTGCAGATTTAGGAGCCTTAGGAAACTATCCAGGCTCTCCATTTCTTCCATCTGATTCAGAGATTTTCCTTGATTCTCCTGAACAAAAGGACATAGGTAACTCTCAAATCTTCTTCTTCCACTCCTAGTCTTCATTTCATGAACATAATAAACCACTAGTCTTGAAACATTTCAGTAGAAAACCAAACCTAAACTGAACCTAAACTTCAAGTTAAGTATTATATATTGTCATGCTTCATGATCATTATCTATTTTTGTTTTGATTACTAATTATCTGTTTTTGTATTTGGGTGCATGAATAGAAGAGTTTTTCGTGGATTCAGTGCCTGGACCTCCATGTTCGAATTCAGACGAAGAGAAGCCTTAGAGTTGAAAAAGTAACGGCCATGTAATCTTCATCACTATTAAACTTACAAGTATAACTTATTGATATAAAATCAAAAGTACTATTATGAATAAGAAGAGGGTTAAGTTGAAGCTGCATTTTGTTAGTCTCCTTGTACCCTTACCATTACAATTCACAAGAACGAAGAAATAGGCTTAGACTAGTTTATTCATTGTTCAATTCTGTGATGTATTCTTGTTGTTAAATGGATAATTTTGTCATCAAATTCAGTCCTTGAGTTAGTAATCAGATAATAATGGCTAATGGTAATGGACAAGTTCTGGGGCACATTAAAAACAATGCGATATGCAAATTCAAGCTGTTTATATAGTTTCTTTTGGCTATGGCTTAAGAGAGTTCAATGGAATGTTTCAACAACTATATAAACAGCTTGAATTTGCATCTCGCATTGTTATATAACTGAAGTTCCCCAAACATAATTCCCTAGAATTGTTGATCCTCTTAACCGATACCAAAATTTCCAAGTTCTAAGCTACTTCATTACAAACATTACGATCTTGAGCCACACATCGATGCATTCATCGTTACGGAGAGATTTGGAATTGAAATAAAATAAATTTCCATTATTAAATTAGAGTACTAATACATGAGCTTTTAACACCAAAGCACAAAATATATGAGACGTTCCAAATCCAAAAAACCAAAACCAAAACAAATCCTTGTTTAGAGCATGAGGTGTTCATTGGTGGGCAATCTTCTGAAGAAGTTCTTGAAAGCACTAGGCAAATCGTTTAAATCCCACTGAAATCTAAGCCAAATAGTAACCAGACCACAATACCAAATCCAACACGGAACCATGTAAACCACGAACATGATCGCACAAGAGCCGAGCCACAAGTAAATCTTATGGAGTGGATCCTCATAATGATCATACAAGGTCAAAAGCCAGTAAAGCCTTTCACATTGTGACGCAAGATCTCCTAACAACACCATCACTTTCTCACCCATTTTCCTCATCTTGTCATACCTCATCCTCAAAACATTCACGTCCCATTCTGACGTCGAAAACGTGTCAAACTCTTCTGCTAGCTCGTCTAGACTAGTCGAGTCGAGTTTCGAGATCTTCAAATCAAACAGAACCAAAGGAGGAAGAGGAGTTTCGATATGATACGTGTACCTATTATATAATACATGATGCTTCAAGAGCTTTAACGCTTCCCAAATAGCTTTAAGCACAAGGTAAACAATTACCGAACAAACCGCTAAAAACCATATCCATCCCGGGAATATATAAAACACAAGTAAGAGAAAACCCGTGCCAAATTTCGGAAAATGATTTGTTTGGTATCTGATGTTTGCATTAATCCATGCATGTCCACTATACAACCACATAGCGATTTTATAAAGCCTTTCGCAATGAGCTTTGCTTCTTCGCATGCTAAAACTCTTACTCTTAGGTTTCAACATATCCTTGACGACCTCGTTTCTCAATGGCGGCTCTGTTCTCGCAAGATTCAAACAATTCAAATCAACCGCTTGTGTTCGTATATCATCCATTTGGTAATGCGAAACTGGAGACTTGTAATGAGCTTTAGGTAACATCCAACGGAAATGAGATGAAATAATCGACCACGGTTGCAAAACACCGAGTGTAAAAGGGACGTTAATAGTTGCCCGAATCGCGAGCTGGATCTCACCCATTTTCTTCAATCCACTGCTTCCCAAATTCATAATAGGAAACGAATGAGTGTAAACCATGTTCCATTCAAGGGTACTCAATGGAATCCTAACTTTCCCTACCGGAGCATCATTAACCTCGTAGTTACGAATTCCCAATTGTTGATTATCGTAGATTCCTAAGGAAATGACCGTATACTTGTCGTATATATCCCATGAATACTGCTCGTTCCACTTTGGGCACGAATTCTCGAGTATGGTTCGAGTCCTAGCCCATTTATTACCGTACTTAGCTACAACATAAGCGTTCCTATTCTTCGGAGAGTCTTTCATTGGTTGTAAATCTGTAGCACCCAAAATCCCAACCTCTAATTTCCCGAGCAGAGCGGGCCATAACCCTTTAGCATAAGCTCGGTAATCGCTCGCGTATAGGCTACATTCCTCAGGTACATGGTAAGCTTGATCAGTGGCTAGTTTCATCTTGATTCTGCTAGAGAACCGCCTCGTATCGCCTGCCGGTTCGACTTTAACCGGGGGTTCAATGTTGTAGAACTTAACCGGTGCGGATCCTGGAAGTTTAAGCGCAGTCATCTCTGAGACTGCCTTCTCTAACTTTCCTATGCATTCTTCGTGTTGATCATCGACTCGGTCCATTAATTCAAAGAAAACAGTACCATCTAACGGCTCTGATGCAACAAAGATTAGATCTTGATTCCAAGACGGGTTGGAACCAGGAGAAATACCGGTTTTCAGAACGACTTCACCGAGTTTTGCCTTCACGTAAACCGAAGGAGGCCGTTTTCCATCGTTAGAAATTAAATCATGACCTGAAACAATTGTAACCCTAACATAACAGAGTCTTGGAGCTACATAAAGTCTAGGTCGAGTGTCGATCACGCAACTAGCGTTCACATGAGAGGCGTCCGCGAACCAAGCTTTTGAATAAACCTCATCGGCTTGTGTACCGAACCAAACCGAAATCCCTAGATTCATTTGATAATGGTTTTCATTATTCTGCAAAGTGTACCACTGCGCTGCGATCTTTGCGTCGGGAGGAACCCTAGATGGCATATCAGCCGCTAGCTTGAAAATTTTCATGCCAACTACGGTACTGTTCTTGGCTTGATCGAGGATTCTGAGAGTAACGAACAAGACATCGCCTTTGGTTTTTTCGAAAGCAAAGACTTGGTCTGGTCCAAATGGTAGAGTTTCTGTAGAGGATCTGTAGTTTCCGAGAGTGATGTCAACGACGGGGTAAGACCCGTAGGGTATAGGGTTTGCGTCAGAGTAGTTGATGGCTTGGATTACTTCGACGTAAAGGAACTCCATCTGCTCGACGAGGTCGTGTGAAGAAGTTGGACCATTAGGGTTTCGAGTTCCTCTTTCTCCACCAAGCTTTGGAGATATTTGCTTGACAGAGAAGTCATCTTTCTTGGCAGTCATCTCTGAAACTGATAAAGAAAGAGATGAATGAGAAATTTAATTGTTGCTGTAATTATAGATCATGGATAGTCAAGAGTATTTGTGCAATCAAAAGAGTATCCATCGTCAAGCGATTGATCAATCGAAATAAATCCCTATGTAACATGAATACTTGATCAAAAACTTCAAAGTCGAGATGAAGAAAGGAAATTATAACGAAATTTTCATTTAACAGAATATTCATTTTAATTGTTGCTGTAAAAAGGAAGAAATGATTTTGGTATGAAGTTTAAAGCTTTACTCATATATTTGAATTTTTTTTTAGGCAAGTAGAGACTTAGATTGATAATCAAGAAACCTAAACTAAATTAGCATCTATGAGAAACATGAATCGAAAACCAAACATGAACGACCTTATAATAGTTACGTACCTTGAAGAAATTAGACAGAAATTTTGATTTATTCCTTGTGATTAGATTACACATGTATATATACACAAAGATGCATGAAGAAAATGGACAAAGAAAATATACACAAATAAAATGAATAGAGGAAAGTAAATGAGAGAAAAGGAAAAGTTACATAATTTTATATTTAGTATGTAGATATCTCAATATATGGATAAAAAATTTAAATGTTAGAGAAATGTGTTTTTTTCCCGTCAAATTAGTCCTTTAGTTGTCAGAATTTTGGAAAAAATACTTTTATGGAAATAATATATACGA
Source organism: Arabis alpina (assembly GCA_900128785.1). Classification (NCBI taxonomy): domain Eukaryota; kingdom Viridiplantae; phylum Streptophyta; class Magnoliopsida; order Brassicales; family Brassicaceae; genus Arabis; species Arabis alpina. The sequence goes on from LT669792.1 coordinate 27,303,629, forward strand.
CACCGATTAGTACTATTGTGATTTTTGTGTAGACGAAACCTCCTTTCACACAAAGCTAGAAACTAACGAACTTTAAGTGTTAACACAAAAGAAAAAGAGACTGTACAAATAAGTTATAAACATCTGTGTTTCTTATTATTATTTGATGTTTATAACATAAAACTATTAACACAAGTCGCTGATATCAATCAGTTCAATCTCTCAGGAGTTTCTTAGGTTTTTACCCGAGGGCTTATTAGAATCAGGACCTCGTTTGTCGTACAAGGAACCACCCGCTGATACATCAGAAGGCAAAGAGACCGTTGCAGAGAGAGGCTGGAAATTAGTGTTCCCAACGAACCAATAGAGAGCCCATTTGAGGTTGCATAGAGTATACTTTAGTGCTTTGGTCCAATTCTCTTGCTTGTTGAAGCTCTGAGTTATTGAATACGTCTCCACTTTGTCGTTTTCGATCCTGCAAAAGGATAATTATATATAAGAAACTATAAAGTTTTGGATTGTAACATTTTAGAAGAAGAGTGGGACTTACTTAAATGGAAGTTTGAGGCATTTCTCTAGTGGAATATTGTTCTCTTGATCCTTTGCGTTTGCGAAATCGGCAAAGTCTTTAAGACATATCAAATACAATGTCATGGCTTTATCGTACCGAGTGCTCCAAAACAAATTTACAGGACCAAACCTGAAGAAGATCATCAAACAGTTTTTAGGTTAAAAAGAAACAAAGACAAAACTCAACAAAAGATTCAAGTAAAATCAGCTCCCAAGAACAAACCAATAGTAGCATATGCAATAAAAGCATTGGGAATTACTTACAGCTCATAAGTGTTGTTAGTGCTGTCCACAATTCTAGGATAACTTCCCATAGGCTGTATTTTAACTCGAGATCTTAAAAAGGTTAAGGATCAACTTCATAATAGTAGATGTATCAAACGAAAAAAAAAATGAGCAGGATTGTGAGATAGTAACAAGGATACTGAAACTTTGGCCGGAAATAGTTACACATTGTGTGAAGGAGAAGACACGCTTGGCCCCAAGCAGCATTTATCTCATCCCACTCAACCTAACAATGTTTCATGACATCTCAGTTTTTACTTTTATGCAACAAGAGGTTATGTACATACAAAGAAATCTGCAAAGCTTACCGGTACTTTAGGGAGTCTTCCAAGTCGAAAATTGTTAATTGTACCAAAATCTCCATCATACCGTATGGGGAAGGCATCGATCAGTACGTTTGTCTTATTTAGTAACTCTAAATGTGCTTGTGAAACTTCAATCTTTGCCAAGATTGCATCTCTCTCTTCCTGTTAACAAAGACATATCTTTCACACTAGGACTAAGAAAACAAGTGTTATGCTGATAAATCCTAAACCTTCACAGACTCAACATGGACTATATAAACCTAAATACCTAATCAACAGCTGTTGAAACTAATAACACAATGAGAGAGAACTATTATAGAGAATTTGTAAAGAAAACGCATAAAAGATTTGAACTCATCAAAGCAATCATTTAGTGAAATGAGGAAAAAACCTAAGACTATCACCAGTAACGTACCTGATGGGCTATTAGTTGAAACTGGAAATTATTGAACTCTTGCCAATACCTATAACAAAGGAAACCATAAAAGTTAAAAAAAAAAAGCATGTGAAAAATTCAGTGATAGCACTGAAGATGTATCCTTTGCCAACAGGAGAAACAGTGAGAGAACTAACCGATCTTCAAGCTCATTAAAGCGATTTCCCTTTGCCTCTAGCTCCTTCAGTTGATGGTTTACCTCAGCATTTTGTTTCTCCGTTTCTTCTATAGCTGCAACAAGTTTTCTTTCTTCTTCCTCAATCTATATAGAGCAGTGACAAACAACAAACTTGTTACATTACATTATATGTAGTTCATATCAGAGTCAAACACTATGTTGAAAGCTGAAAATCACCTTCTTTTTCTCCTTCAGAAAATCAGCTTCACTAAGTACATCTTGTGTCTCTCCTTCTAATCGCTGAACGCATGCTTCATATGCTTCCACATCCCTCGTCACATCCTCGACTTCTTTTTCAAGTTTATCAGACAATACCCTCATGCATTCAAGGCACAATGGCTGTTCCACCTAAGGAACTCAAAACAGGGGAAAGTAAAACATATTATCATGTCCATTATATCCAGCAGCTACACTCTTCAACTAAGAGCCAAAACATTACAGCATCATACCTGAGTCTGAGTTCTGGCAATATCGAAAGCACGTGTTAAGACATTAATAGTCGCATTAAATCCAGAGTTATTCGAATGCAATGGACCATTTTGGCCAACTTCATGCGACGGATTTTGAGAACCGCCAGAATCAGAAGCCGACTCAGACTTATACACAACTACAAACGATTCATCCATTGCCTTTCCAGATGGGCTTGGAATTGCATCAGACTGAACAGAAGCACCACGAGGACGTGGAGGAATCCCCTGAGGCTTTTGTCTAGGTAAAACAACAAAAGAGTTGTCCATACGTGTTGAACCAAGAACACTGTTAGCTCCTCCATGGATAGAAGAGCCCTGCATAGCTGGATGTAACAAGTACAGCGTGAGTGATTATACTCTTGAGACTTTTAACACGAGTCATCAACGCATCTACGATTCATTACACACAAGTCTGATTCTAAAACTCCTTATATAAGGATAAATATCAAAGCAATAACTTGTATAATCTGATAATAATATTGAACTAATCCTAAGTCGAATAGGCTTGTAAGTAGAAAGTTCTAGTAATATACATTAGAGACTTAAATCAGTAAACAAGAACCCTAAAGCAAATTCGCATCTATATAAGCAACAAGAATCCGATCCAAGTTCTAAGTTAATTCCCAAACAAGAGAGATCACCAGGAGCTAAACAAAACCCATCACGGAAAGCTCACAACAGAACAGGAAGCGAGAGAGAGAGAGAAGGACTAACCGGAATGAGGAGAATCATTGACGAACTTGCCGGCGTAGGAATCGACACCGACGATGGTAAGGGAGTTATGACAATTTTGACAGACCCATTTCGGAAGATTCGTATCTACCGGGAAAGTTCGAGTCTTTTCTGGAATCTCCTCTTTCCTCATCGCACATCAACTTTTCCCCAATTTTTGGGAAAGAAATCCGAAAGCAATCTAGGGTTTCGTTTAATCAATCTCAGCTAATCAACAATCACGAATCTGTGTGGTGCTTGTTTCGAATCCTTCACCGGATAAATTTCTCTCCGGTGAAATTTATCTTTCAAATCTGATGAAAGACCGACCTTGATAAGACAAACTCACAGAGAAGCTTATCGCATTGGGTATACAAAAGTGATTTGTCTTATAAAAGACATGAAGCACCAGTGGTCTAGTGGTAGAATAGTACCCTGCCACGGTACAGACCCGGGTTCGATTCCCGGCTGGTGCATTGATATTTTCTTTTTTAGTTTTCAAGAAGTGATCAAGACTAGACCAATAAAAGTTGTATGAGAGGGAAGCAATACCAAAGATTTATATTTGGTAAAGGTCATTTAATAGCAAACTTTTTTCCATTATCTTTGATACCAATGATTTAGCAATTCCATTATCTTGTGACATGTCTGTTTCATACTCACTTTCATCCTCATTGACCAATACTATATTATTAGCTCGCAACTGCGAAAACCCAAAAAAACATTCATATCACTAGTACATAAAATTCCAAGGCCTGAGTCAGATAACCACACGAATTAAGCTGTTGAAATTCGGTTTTATGTACCAAGCGCCAATGTAGCCATGTAGGGCCTGGATCAATCATTGAGATTCGCAATGGCTTCATTGATGTTGCTCTGTTTTGAGCATGTGTTTCACATTCATAAAAAGAAAATAACTTAACTCGTCGTTACGTTTTAAAACAAAACGCTCATAGTATTACTAATTGGCTTTAAACACCAAAGCACAACACATAAAATTACCAACCAAAATCCAACGATCCGTTACAAAACAAATGTTTTCAGAGTCAAAACATAAGGTCTTCATTAGTCGGCAATCTTCTGTAGAAGTTCTTGAAACCACTAGGCAAACTGTTGCGAAAGCAGGGGAAACCAAGCCAAAGGAAAAGCAAAACTAAAGCAAAAAGCTTCTGCAGAACTACTTCGTACCAAGTATAGTAAACCACGAACAAGATCACATAAAAGATGATCCAAAAGTAAAACGAAGCTAATGGATCGCCATTAAAGGTCAGAAGCGCGATAAACCGTTCGCCTTGTGACGCAAGATCACCCATTAACATCATCACTTTCTCACCCATTTTCCTCATCCTATCATACCTCATCTTCAAAACATTCACGTCGGCTTCCGACGACGGAAACGAGTCAAACTCTTCAGCTAACTCGTCTAGGTTTGGCGACTCGAGTTTCGCGAGCTTCAAATCAAATAGAATCAAAGGAGGGAGAGCACGAGTGCCCATCCCAAGCCAACTTCTCAGATATTCTACAAGTGGGAGCTTGGCCATTTCCGAACATGCTTTACTCCCAATGAAAAACGGCATTACCCAACAAGCGATCCAAAGTATCCACGCGGGAAAAAACATAAGCGATGCACAGACAAAAAGCGCACCCGCTTTCGGAATTAAATCTGTCGTGGATATGACAGTTGCATCGAGCCAAGCATAAGGACTATACAACATTAAAGCGATTCTATAAAGCCTTTCCCAATTAGCTTTGGCTCGTCTCATACTGAAATTCGTACTCCTCTGTTTCAACATATCCATCACGACTTCTTTTCTCAATGGCGGCTCTGTTCTAGCAAGATTCATATAATTCAATTCAGCAGCTTGTAATCTCAAGTTCTTGATCTGAAGCAAAGACAATGGAGATTTGTAATGAGCTTTCGGTAGCATCCAACGGAAAGGATGCATAAACCGTACATGATAGACCGCAACGGAAGCTAAACGAAACGCTAGCTGAAGCTCACCGGATCTCTTCAATCCACCTTTCCCCAAACCAAGAATCGGAATCGAACGAGTGTACGTTCTGTCCCATTCAAGTTTCCTCAATGGAATCCTCACTTTACCAATCGGAAGATCATTCTTCTGATTGTTATTAGACGATAAGATTTGTAGGTTGTCGTAGAGTCCGAATGTAATGACGGTAGATATGTCGTAAACATCCCAAGAATACTGTTCGTTCCACTTCGGTGATAAGCTATTGACCACGGTTCGAGTTCTTGCCCATCTATTACCATATTTAGCCACAACATAAGCATCAGTAGACTTCCTACCATCGCTCCACTCTTTCATAGTTGTTAAACCGGTAGCACCCAAAATCCCAATCTCTAGTTTCCCGATCACACCGGGCCATAACCCTTTAGCATAAGCTCGGTAATCGCTTGCGTATAGGCTACATTCTTCAGAGACATGGTAAGCTTGATCAATGGCTAGTTTCATCTTGATTGTGCTAGAGAACCGCCTTGTATCACCAGCTGGTTCGACTTTAACCGGGAGTCCAATGTCGTAGAAAAAGGCCGGTGCGGATCCAGGGACTTTAAGCGCAGTCATCTCTGAGAGCTTCTTCTTTAGTATTCCTATGCATTCTTCATGTTGATCATCTACTCGGTCGATTAGCTTTATGGTTGCAATATCATCGAACGGCTCTGATGTAACAAAGACTAGATCTTGATTCCAAGACGGGTTCGGACCAGCCGAAATCCCGGTTTTTAGAGAGAAGTTACCGAGATTTACAGTCACGTAAACCGAAGGAGGCCGTTTTCCATCGTTAGAAATTAAATCATGACCTGAAACAATCGTAACCCTAACGTAACATAGCCTTGGCGCTACGTAAAGTTTAGGTCGAGTGTTGCTCACGCAACTAGCGTTCACGTGAGACGCGTCCGAAAACCAAGCATTTGAATAAACTTCATCGGCTTGTGTACCGAACCAAACCGACATATTCAGATTCATCTGATAACTGTTATCAGGATTCTGCAAAGTGTACCACTGCGCCGCGATTCTTGCGTCGGGAGGAACCCTAGACGGAATATCGGCGGCTAGCTTGAACTTTTTCTGGCCAACAATTACGGTATTGGTCGGGGATTGAGCGACTTTGAGAGTAACGGACAAGGCATCGGCTTTGGTTTTGTCGAAAGCAAAGACTTGCTCCCACTCTCCGTATATTCCTCGAAATGGTAGAGTTTCTGTAGAGGCTTGGGAGTTTCCGAGATTGATTTCAACAATAGTTCCAAGGGGTATAGGGTTTACGTCAGAGTAGTTCTTGGCTTGGTTTACTTGTACGTAAAGAAATTCCATCTGCTCGACGAGGTCGTGTGAAGAAGTTGGACCTTTAGGGTTTCTAGTTCCTCTTTCTCCACCAAGCTTTGGAGATATATTCTTGACCGAGACGTCATCTTTCTTTGCCGCCATTTCTAAAACAGAAAAAGAGAGATATGAATGAGAATTTTGATTTGGCTATGAAGTTAAAGGCTTTACACACATAATTGAAATTTTTTTGAGGCATAAATTGTAAACTTTTATTGATAATCAAGAACCCTAACGTAAATTAGCATCTATGAAAAACATGAATCCGAAAACCAAACATGAACGACCTTAATAGTTATATCCTGAAGAAGATAGATCACCAACCGAAAAAAATATCCTTACGTACCTTGAGCTTGAAGATTGACAAATTTTGATTTATTCCTTTTGACTACACATCTTCTTATATATACAGGAAGATGCACAAACAAATGGACAACAAATATACACAAATAAAATGAATAGAGGAAAGTAAATTAGAGAAAAGGAAAAATTACATAATTTTAGATTTAGTATGTAATAAGATATATCAATATATATCTCTCGGAGGACATGTATACTCAATTAATATCAATATATTTTTGAGTTTGTTCACTTGTTTTTAAAGTGTATAATACTATATGCTAATGTTACAACATTCTTTACGTAGGAATGAGGAGAAGAACTTACCGGAATGAGGAGAATCGTTGATGAACTTTCCGGCATAGAATCGACGCCGACGATGGTGAGAGAGTTATGACAATTTTGACAGACCCATTTCGGAAGATTCGTATCTACCGGGAAAGTCCGAGTCTTTTCTGGAATCTCCTCTTTCCTCATCGCACATCAACTTTGGGGTTTTTACGGAAAGAAATCCGAAAGCAATCTAGGGTTTTCGTTTAATCAATCTCAGCTACTCAACAATCACGAATCTGTGTCGTCTGCTTGTTTCGAATCCTTCACCGGATAAATTTCTCTCCGGTGAATTTTATCTTTCAAATCTGATGAAAGACCGACCTTGATAAGACAAACTCACAGAGAAGCTTATCGCATTGGGTATACAAAAGTGATTTGTCTTTTAAAAGACATGAAGCCCCAGTGGTCTAGTGGTAGAATAGTACCCTGCCACGGTACAGACCCGGGTTCGATTCCCGGCTGGTGCATTGATATTTTCTTTTTTAGTTTTCAAGATCAACCTCTTTTAGAAAATGACATTCCCTATGAAGAAAGCAATGTTCATATTCACGAAACAATTTTCTCTGAAAGCTTGTTCACTAACTAAGTTAGGATTTTGAAGTGATATTAGCTCTGCTGAAACAATAGAGGAAAGAAAAATGCATTCAAGCTTACTCTGTTTTCCCACTTTGGCTTTGTCGTTCTAAATTCAAAATGGATACTCATTGAAATACTTATGCACCTAAGAGCATGATTATTGGTGATATTATGGGAGTATGAGTGGGCTAATTGAATTAAATAATAATTGTTGGGTTTCATTTCAAGTCCATATGTATCAGTCTATTGATACTCGTGGTACAGGAAAATGGATACGTATCGCCGTGAAATTGGTTGGAGAAATTATTTTTACGATTTATAATTTACGTTTGCGAGGTTATAAACCATAATAAATTTGTGTTTTATAAAATCTTTTATATTTATCCTTAGTAATTTGATAATTCTTTGATTTTAATTTTTTAATTTTATTTGTAAATATAAATTAGTTTTTTTTTCTTATGAACTTTAAGTATCACCGATAAACACTAAAAAAACAGAAGTATCATATTGAGTCTCAACTAACACAATTAATAATAAATAATGTTAGTGATACTTAAAATAATATCGCCAATACTCATGCTAGTGTATTCCTGGTTTCCTTTTGATGACATGTTGAATGTACTGTATGTCCTATGTCTTAAAAGTTTGTTTCATTACCTAGCTAGTTCCAAATTTTGTTAACCTTGCGGAGTACCAAATATGTGTAGTGTCCATTCCATTTATTTGGCAAATTTAGCCATTTTTCTTCTCTCAGCTGAGTCTTTAGTCTGAGTTTTGTGTCTCGCCTGGTTGATTTTTCTGTTCTGAACTCTGCGATGCGTTGCTTTGGTAGCTGAATAACTTCTCTGTGATTATGCTGATGCTTTCTAGATAATCTGCCAATTAGCTATTGATCTCACTTTTCATCTCTGTCTGTGAGCAACCAACATAATTGGTACAACAGAATTGGTCTCACTTCACTTGTCATCTCATATCATAATCCGATAAAACCCAAATATAAAACGTACAAAGAGAATTGGATTAGTATTATAGTAAATCAAAACAAAACACTTGTACTAGTTTATTACTCATGGGATTTAAACACCAAATCCCAGTTACATGAAAATACCAAAAAATGAAGTTTCTTCAAAATGAAAGAACATGTGAATCTTTAAAGATCAATGGTTTTACAAAAGCAAAACAAAGATGTTCCAGAGTCAGAACATGAGGTCTTGGTTGTTCGGCAATCTTTTAAACAAGTTCTTGAAACCAGTGGGCAAATCGTTGCGGAACCACGGGAAATTAATCCAATTTAAAACCAAAGCAAAAACCCAAAGCTGATACGGAAATTGGTAAATGGCCAACACGACCACGACACAGACGACCAAGAATGCAATCAAAATATTTGGATCCTCCTCGAGCAACCGAAAAAGCGCCTCAATCCGTTCGCATTGCGATGCAAGATCGCCGAGTAATGTCACTACTTTCTCCGTTGTCTTCCTCAACCTATCATACCTCATCCTAAGAACTTCCACTTCCTTCACCGACGAAGGAAACGAGTCGAACTCTTCAGCTAACTCGTCTAGGTTTGGCGAGTCGATTTTCGCGAGCTTCAAATCAAAGAGAACCAATTGAGGAGGAGGCGGTTGGATTCCATGCACTCTCCTGTCAAACTCTTGCTTCACGAATCTATATATTTCCAGAATACCTAAAAATATAACGTAACTCGGAATTACCAAAGCACCAACCAACCAAAGTATCCAGTAGTGTAACAAATAGTCAGCTAGAAGAGCGAAAAACGCGGTGCAACCCGCAACCAGTTTAGGCTGAAGCTCCGGTGTTGATCTGTACTTTGCATCAAGCCAAGCATACCAACTGTAGCACATCTGAAAAAATTTGTATAACCTCTCCCAATTAGCTTTAGCTCTCCTAAAACTGAAACTTTTACTATTTGGTTTCAACATATCTGTCACGACTTCGTTTCTTAAAGGCGGCTCTGTTTTCGCAAGATTTATACAATTCATTTCAACAGCTTGTGCTCTCAAAGCCTCTTTCTGAAGCAACGAAAATGGGGATTTGTAATGAGCTTTCGGTAATATCCAACGGAACGGTGCCATATAATGTGCGTACATCTTGGAAATGGAAGCTAAACGAATCGCGAGCTGAAGCTCACCCGATTTCTTCAATCCACCTTTCCCTAAACCAAGAATCGGAATCGAAAGAGTGTACGTCGCGTCCCATGCAAGTTTCTGTAATGGAATCCTCACTTTACCAATTGGAAGATCCTTCGTTTGATGGTCATTAGGCACTAAGATTTGAAGATTGTCGTAGAGTCCGAATGTAATGACCGTAGATTTCTCGTAAACATCCCATGTATACTGCTCGTTCCACTTCGGTGATAAGCTATTGACCACGGTTCGAGTTCTTGCCCATTTATTGCCATACTTAGCCACAACATAAGCATCGGTAGACTTCCTACCATCGCTCCACTCTTTCATCGTTGTTAATCCGGTAGCTCCCAAAATCCCAACCTCTAACTTCCCGAGCATACCGGGCCATAACCCTTTAGCGAAAGCTCGGTAATCGCTTGCGTATAGGCTACATTCTTCAGCGACATGGTAAGCTTGATCAGTGGCTAGTTTCATCTTGATTGTGCTAGAGAACCGCCTTGTATCACCTGCTGGTTCGACTTTAACCGGGAGTCCAATGTCGTAGAAAAAGGCCGGTGCGGATCCAGGGACTTTAAGCGCAGTCATCTCTGAGAGCTTCTTCTTTAGTATTCCTATGCATTATTCATGTTGATCATCTACTCGGTCGATTAGCTTTATGGTAGCAATATCATCGAACGGCTCTGATGTAACAAAGATTAGATCTTGATTCCAGGACGGGTTCGAACCAGCCGAAACCCCGGTTTTCAGTGTGAATTTACCGAGATTTACCGTCACGAAAGCAGAAGGAGGCCGTTTTCCATCGTTAGAAATCAAATCATGACCTGAAACAATTGTAACCCTAACGCAACAGAGTCTTGGAGCCATGTAAAGGCTAGGTCGAGTGTTGATCACGCAACTAGCGTTCACATGAGACGCGTCCGAAAACCAAGCTTTCGAATAGACTTCATCGGCTTGTGTACCGAACCAAACTGACATCTGCAGATTCATGTGATAACCATTATCTTTATTCTGCAAAGTGTACCACCGCGATGCGATGCTTGCGTCAGGAAGAGCCCTAGACGGAATATCAGCTGCTAGCTTGAAACTTTTGTTGCCAACTACGGTACTGTTCCTGGCTTGATCGAAAACTTTGAGAGTAACCGACAAGACATCGGCTTTGGTTTTGTCGAAAGCAAAGACTTGGTTCCACTTTTTGTCTGGTTCGAATGGTAGAGTTTCTGTAGAGGATCTGTAGTTTCCGAGAGTGATGTCAACGACGGGGTAAGATCCGTAGGGTATAGGGTTTGCGTCAGGGTAGTTGATGGCTTCGATTACTTTTACGTAAAGAAACTCCATTTGCTCAACGAGGTCGTGTGAAGAAGTTGGACCATTAGGGTTTCGAGTTCCTCTTTCTCCACCAAGCTTTGGAGATATTTTCTTGATGGAGAAGTCATCTTTTTTGGCCGCCATATCTGAAACAGAAAAAGAGAGATGACTGAGAATTCTGATTTAGGTATGACGTTAAAGACTTTACACATCTATTAGAATTTTTTTTTACTTAGATTGATAATCAAGAACCCTAAAGTAAATTAGCATCTACAGGAAACATGAATCCGAAAATTAAAGATAAGATCCTAAGTTATTTCCTGTAGAAGAGAGATCACCAAGAGAAAAAAAATCTCACGAACCTTGAAGAACAATATAGATATACAAATCTTGATGTATTATTTGTGATTACACACATATATATACGTATAGACAAAAATGCACAAAGAAAGTAAATAAAACGAAATATACGAATAGAGGAAAGTACATTAGAGAAAATGGAAAAATTACGTTTTCTTTTTTAACAATGGAAAAATTACGTTAATTTCATATTTAGTATGTGATTTAATAGATCTCACATAGACTCAATATATTTATCAATTGAATTTAAAGAAATAAATCGCTTATAAAACATTTTAGAGAGAATGCATCGAAATATTTACAAAACAGAACCATTTAAAACAATTTTTGAAAGAATCCAAGAGATCCAAATTATATATACAAACGTGACAAGACTATTTAAAACAACTAATCTTAGATCCGAAAAAAATCAATTCATACAAAGTTTAGTTGCACCCTTCACGAGCCGGAGAGGGATTGCTTCGACAAACCGGGCAAGAACTATGCAACTTGAGCCATGCATCAATACATTCGGTATGGAAGCAATGATCACATTCCGGTAAGCATCTAACGCTCTCTTTGGTTGCGTATTCCGACAAACAAATGGAACATAGAGTATCATTTGACCCGGTTGGGAGTCTCCTACTCTCTCCTAACTCAACTTTCTTGTACGACTCAATCGTAGAGTCATCGAGACCCGTTCTTCTGATGACTTCGTCGCTTGGTTGCGGTCTTACGGATCCGGAAAACCGTGCAACCATGGCGTGTTGTATCTGCGAAGAGACTTGCTCGGAACTACACATGACAAGACCGACACAAAAGGTCAATGCAATGAGTGGTCCGACTAGGGAGAGGCTGATTATCTTCAGTACTTGTAAGCTTGTGCTGTGAAGTCCTGTTTCAAAACAACAAAATTAAATGTCAACGCTCAAACTTGTATGTACAATATATAATATATGCTAATGCAACATTCTTTCATGTTTGCCTATTGGAAGATATGATATTATTTAACCAAAAGTCAATGATTTGATGTCATTATTAAATGCCAACTAGGTTCAAATTCGTTGTTTAAGCACTAGAAAAGTAATATCCCAAAGAAGCAAAAATCAAACAATTCTCTGGATTTGAAACTTTCCACCTTAAATGGATTCCATTGAAAATAATATGTTCAAAATTAGATGATGTGGTTTCAAGAAGAGGGAAGAATTGAGATGGTTAGTACCAGAGTTTACAGAACTGAAGCATTGGACTTGAAGGGTGGTACTGTTTATGAATCCACATCTCGAATTACTCCTCCTCTCACAATGTCTACAATCCGGTGAGTCCCATTTGAGCCATAGGTCTTGATATTTGAGGCTACTAGGGAATGCCGGGTAGGTCACAAACCAAGCAAATGGAAGAGGTATTGTCTTAAAGATCTGACAAGAGGATGGCATCAAATTAACTTTTGTCGGCTCGGTAACGAAGAAGGAGGACGTGGAATTACCAAGGCAAGGTATGGATCTGAAAGATGATGTGACATTCTTGTCCTTAGGACATATCACGAACGTGTAGTTATGAGGAAGAGATGGAGAAAAAGGAGACCCTGAAGCGTCAAAGCTGAGTAGCCGTCTAGCCAGGCAATTCTTAGGGTCGTTGAGACGAATTTGCTGCCTTTCATAATCGATCTCTCGAACGATAAATGGTTCGGAGTTCGGAAGCTTTAAGGCTGTCTCATTATGATCGGTGCATAGGAGGTTGAATCCTGTGTGGCCACATGACTCATGTTGCTTGGGGTCTAGTCTGAAAGGGAACCGGACCTCGACGTTTTCGCTTCCACAAGAAGAAGTGTGGCAAGGTTTTGGGTGTGAGGCATTTAGGAGAGGGAAGAAGAAGAAGGTGAGGAGGAGGAGAGGAATATGTTTTGAGAAGGTCATAATGTGGTTTGGCACTAAGGGAAGAATTGTTAGTACTGTAATATAAAAGCAAAAGTCAGAGAACAATATATTATTAGATATTTATGTATATGCTCGGATAAAATAGTCGACCTAAATCTTCTTATATTCGTTGACATTGATATGTCATATGTGTTCATATAAACTAGTTCAATTATCTCTCAAGATTATTCTTGTTACATTTATATAATGTTGAGAACTTCTGATAAGGGCTAGTGGCGTAATTCCTTAATATATTATAGCTTGTGAAAGAGTACCATTGACCGATTTATAATATCTAACATACAACATAACCAAAGTTACAAAAAGTTACATTTTCCATTTGCCCTTGTACGTTTACAATTTTTACAAAATAATAAAATATGAAAAGGGTTTGGTAAAAAGTGTAGGCATACTATTTTACCAAATCCAAATTACAGAAGGTGGGATTAATTACTTTAATTTTGAATTAATCGTATTTTCTCAAAAAAAAAATTTGAATTAATCGTACAACGTTCGTTACTCGTTAGTCACAAATTTTACGTAGTGGTGAGACTTCGTTACGACAAATCGGGCAAGAACAATGCAATTTGAGCCACGTACCGATGCATTCTATGTGGAAACAATGTTCACATCCGAATAAGCACCCAATGGTCTCATTTCTTGTATACTCCGATAAACAAATTGGACATATAATATCATTTCTCCCTGGGAGCTTCATATTTTCCTCTAACTTCACTTTCTTGTACAATACCGCGATCGGATACATAACGGGACCAATACGCGTCTTGCGGGCGAAAATCCGTGCCACAGTTCGTCGTATCTGCCTAGGGAGCCTCTCGGAACTGAAGGTGACATATACGACGCATGTGGTTATTGCGACGACTAATGCGATTAGGAAAAGGCAGATTAACTTTAGTATTAGTATGATGAAGTTGTAAAATCCTGTCCAAAACAAAGGAACGGTGAAGAATCAGTTTTTAATTTCGAGTTACATATTGATATTCTACGACATTCTCGCATGTTGTAGTATTGGAATTTTATAGAATGTGATTTTCGTAAATTAAAAAATCTTGTCCACTAGATTTAATTTTATTTGTTATTTAATGAGTAATCATCATTGTCCAGAAGCGAAATCAACGATTCCTTGCATTTGAAGCTAGATGATCATGTGAAGGATAACAAAAGGCTTCTTACCAAATTTAGAGGAAATAAAGCATTTGACTTCGAGATTAGTCTTGTTTTTGAACCCACAAAACGAACGATTACTCTCACAATTATTGCAATCCGGTGAGTCCCATTTGAGCAAGAGGTCTTGATCGTTGAGGTCAACGGCTAGAGGTGAAGAAACAGGAAGGAGTAATGTCTTGAAGATTTGACAAGAGGACGGCATTGAACTCACGAGATCAAACCAAGTGGCGAAGAATGAGGTCGTGGAGTTACCAAGGCAATGAATAGGTTTATAAGAAGAGGATTTAACGTCCTCTTTAGGACATGTGAAGAAGGTGAAGATTATAAGGTGGAGAGGAGAAAAAGGAGAATCCGAGGCATCAAAGCTAAGTAGCCGTCTGGCTAAGCAGTTGTTAGGGTCGTTGAGGCGAATTCTCTGTAGTCGATTTCTCGGACGAAAAATGGTCCGGAATTTGGAAGCTTTAATGATGTCTCGTGGATATTGGTGCATAGGAGGTTGAATCCTGTGTAGCCACATGACTCGGGTTGCTTGGGGAATAGCCAGAAAGGGAAACGAACGTCGACGTTTTGACCTCCACATGAGGAACTATAGCAACGTTTTGCTTCTGAGGCGTTTAGGAGAAGGAAAAAGTAGATGTGATTGAGAAGGAGTTGTTTTGACAAGGTCATAATGTGGTTTATCACTAAGGGATATAGGAACATGAAGAGTAGTTAGTACTTACAGATTATTGGAAAAAGTCAGATAACAAATATTAATTTGATATATGTCTAATTTGGTGTAGTCCTATAGAATGGTATACCTAAATCTTCGATATCGAAGATGATTTCGATTTCGGTCATGGGCTTTAAAACGTGTGTATTTCAGCCGATGTATAATCAACGGTAGAGATTAGCTTTCACGCGGATCATCATAGAAGGATGATCATAGACCATTGATCAATATTGTTTGTCGTTGATGACTTATGTAATCAATCAACGATTCTTCTTGTTTTCCTTGGAGACTACTCTATCTAAAGGGTAAAAACACTATTTGAGTTGTATACATGCCAATGACTAAAATTACTTTCAAATCCTAGAATCTCTTAGACCAAAGAAAAAAAAATCCTAGAATCTCCTTTTGCATTAAAAAATCTTCTCAAATATCACTTTTTTCAGAGCAGTAATTACTGCTCTGAATTCTTTTTGTCATTGTATCCAAAACCAAAAAATGGATGTTGTTGAGAAGGAGAAGCTTATTCCCATTCATGTGGTGTGGGCCTATCTTGTTTTGATGGTCTTTCTCACTAGACTATCATAAATCATGCAGTTTTCAAATAACATTGTTAAACTATTTAGTATCATTTATTTCGTTTGAAATGTGCATGATTTGTACGTTTATATACAAAAAGATAAAGCTAATTTTTTTAATAGGTCGATATCCTTATCGTTATACCAAACTCCTTTGCATTTGATGTAGGATACGAGGGGCAAGAATCATCACACATATACAAAGTGTTGAGATTTTTTTATTCTCCTTACTTCAACTACGAATAGACGGATGAATGTTTAATTATTTTCTCTAGTGCAAAGATCAAGGAATAGAGAATTTAAAAAAACAAAAAATAATTAAGGAAGAGAATTTTAGCTTACGTTATTACTCTCACTCGCTCCGAAACGCGCGTGGGTATCACACACATCATTAGCCAATTAGCTTCTCTCACGCGGAACGTACTTATAAACTGTTGATTATGTTTGATCCAACGGCTGTCCTTTGAAAACCGACTTATTTATCCTGAAAAGACGATATCCCCCCCCAGCCCTAGTTTCTTATCTCTATTAAAACCCATCCCCAAATTTATTTTGCAGATCTATCGTTTTTCATCGCTTTCAGTTTTCTTTCGATGTCTTATTTCGATACAGAACAAAAGAAGTGGGTTAAGAGAAATGAGTTTGTATCCATTCCTACATTGTATGTGTACACGTTTATGTGTGTGTTGCTGCTTGGGCTAGGAAAATTCATGCTCTGGCCTCCTTTTGTGGCACCCATTATCGATGTTCTCGTGGTGTTCACAATTTGCCTCTTCGTGAGACTCCGACATGGAAAATTTCCAAGACACAAGTATTTCAGGAAGAATGTCATCGTACCAGTTCGTGTTGTTGTGCTTGCTATCGTTACCTGTTTTGTATGGCTCCCCGCTCTGGCACTTGTTCAGATATTCTCTGTGGTGATGTATCTCTTCGGCTATTAGATTTTTTTATATGAAGTCGTAGTTTCTCTTAAATCAAAATAGTTTGTAATCGGCTACTGTAATGTGGTTTCTTCCATTAGATTTGTGTTTGTTGTTGTTTTTAATTTCCTTTATAAACTAAGTATGTGTGATTTCCCTTTAATCGAAAAAGTTGTAATCATCTTCTGAAAGTCTCTAATCCATAGAAACTGGTGAAAAGTAAAGTGAATCACATTTATTATTTCTAATTCTGTTGCATTCACGCGCTCCAAGGATCAATGTACTCTCTCCATTCCTTAAAGATAGATGTTTAAGGTTATGCACACTTATTAAGATAACGCATTGATTTTTACAAAATACAATTTTCATAAAGTTTAACCAATTGTGTTTCAGTATTTGTCTTGAAGTTTGTAAAAGTGCATAGAAAACAGTAAAAACTCTATTTTTTTGGAACAAAATTTTTTTGTAAAGTTTTTATCTTTTATGAAAAGAGGGAGTATTTCTTTATGCATATGATGTTAATCATTTAATTAACTAAAACCAATACAGGCAATGATTTATAGTCTTTATTTAATCCTTATTTTATGAGTCATTGTAAGCCAACTTTGGTAATCTGATTTTAATAAGGCTAAATCTTGCCATTTTCTTATTTCTTTTCATAGAACATTAATTCTAGGCCATCTAGCGATTGGATCGGATTTGATGTAATATGTTTTTATATTGAATTCTAAAGGGTAAAAACAGTATTTGAGTTGTATACATGCAAATGACTAAAATTACTTTGGAATCTCCTTTTGCATTAAAAAATCTTCTCAAATATCTTTTTTTTTTGTTTAAGCAGTAATTACCGCTCTGAATTCTTTTTGTCATTGTATCCAAAACAAAAAATGGATGTTGAGAAGGAGAAGTTTATTCCCATTCATGTGGTGTGGGCCTATCTTGTCTTGATGGTCTTTCTCACGGGACTACCAAAAATCATGCAGTTTTCAAATAACATTGTTAAACTATTTAATAACATTTATTTCGTTTGAAATGTGCATGATTTGTACGTTTCTATACAAAACTATAAAGCTAATTGTTTTAACGTCTGAGGTCGATACCCTTATCGCTGTATACCGAACTCCTTTGCATTTGATGTAGGAGACGAGGAGGAAGAATCATCACACATATACAGAGTGTTGAGATTTCTTGATTCTCCTAACTCCAACTACGAATAGACGGATGAATATGTAGCTTATATCGTAGCATATACTCTTTTAATTCGTATGTTGACTCAAATAGGACACAAGAGAACCCAACACTACCTCAGAAACCCTAATCGGTGATTCAAATAGAAATAAACCAACTGATAAAATAAAAAGACATATCTAAAGTGAGACCTTCCCCAGATCTAGAGAACGGCTCTAGAAACAAGGGCAGCGCCAGCTCGGAAGATGATGTAGATCAAGATAACGAGGCAGCAGTCACGACATGATCGGCACGACGATTTCGTCCACGTGATACCCTCTGCGAGTACAATCCCTAGTACTGAATAAAACCCACAAGTAAACAGCATAGGCGGTGATCGCAACAGAACCGCCAGTATTGAATAAAACCCACAAGTAAACAGCATAGGCGAGTGCC
Organism: Arabis alpina; assembly: GCA_900128785.1. Lineage (NCBI taxonomy): Eukaryota > Viridiplantae > Streptophyta > Magnoliopsida > Brassicales > Brassicaceae > Arabis > Arabis alpina. The sequence continues at coordinate 27,321,880 of LT669792.1, forward strand.
GTGAAAAGCAAAGCAAACATAGCATAAGTGACTATAAGAGAAGTGACTTTCACGACAGGTTCTCGGATTTGGTTTTCGTTATCCATTTTTCTTCTGTAAAAAAGCGAGATGTATCTTAACCCTTTACTATATCGAAAGAAAACTCAAAGAGGCGACGAGAAATGATCGATTTGGGGATGACTTTTATTGGAGGAGGAGGAATTAGGGGTAGTTTCATCATTTTGGATAAATTTTTACCTTTTCTCCAAGTAAAACAATGATATCCGTTAGATTTAAAACAAATCTAACGGTTTACGATAGGATCCGAGTGAAAGAAGTTAATTGGTTAGAACTGTCGCGTTCCATAAACCTAATAAGAAATTATCCTTATTATCTGACATAAATTACCCTTGGAGTAGCCTCCAAGTTTTATCCATACATCACTGATCACTCTTTGGAAATACCATTTCTGCCCATTTGAGAAGCTTCCAAAGAGTGTGACTCACAAGTATTTGGTAGTGTAAATAGGCTTTCTTTATCTATTATAAAGCGCATGCAAATTGATTAAACAGAAGAATGCCCGTTAAAAATCAAACGTCGATATTAAAAAAAATGAACGATGATCCATTAGCATAAAATGACAACAAGTTCGTAGGAATATAAAGACTGACTTAATTATCATCCAACATTTTATTCGGTTTCATTCCATTTTAACGAGTTCGTAGGAATATAAAGACTGACTTAATTAGCCCAAATAACTTTGTCATGACCATATCTCAAATGACTTTTTTAGAATTAAAAATTATCCAAATAACTTTGTTATAAAAATTATCTATGGTTTCTATGGTCAGTATTTTATTAAGAATTACGATTTAAAATTCAATAATCACATTTCATCCTTAGTTCCAGAAGTTAATGTAAGCGTCTGTTCTTGCTTTCGTCAGTGTGCTACTTCACAAGGGTTCGTCCTGCGATTTAGATACATGTATAAAAGAATTATGTGTTCTTCTTGTTCTTGATAAGAGATGGTTGATTATGCAAAGTGATATGGATATCTATATACCTTTGTTTTTGCAATATAAGAAATTATATTTATTTAGGAAAAAATGTAAAATTACTATAAACTGGAAATGGAGTTGGGCCCACTTTACTGTAAACCGATTGATACCATTTCTGGGTTACGCTCTACTACGCCACATACACAACTATAATATAATTAACAAATTGCAGAGTTCTAACAGACACCATAATCGGAATTACTAAATTTTACATTCACAATTTTTATAGAAGAATGTGATAAAACTTACTTTTTGTGTTTTCTAGAAAAGAAGCAGGATAATATTTTCTCATATGCAAATATATACAAAGAGTAATTATTTACTTTTGAATCAATCGTAATACAACGTTCGTTAGTCACAAAGTTTTACGTTGAGGTGAGACTTTGTTTCTACAAATCGGACAAGAACGACGCAACTGCAGCCACATATTGATGCATTCGATGTGGAAACAATGTTCACATCTAGACAAGCACCCAACTGTCTCATTGCTCGCATATTCCGATAAACAAATTGAACATATAACATCATTTCGTCCCTGGAGCATCATATGTTTCTCTAACTCCACTTTCTTGTACAATTCTAAGACCATAGACTCAGCATTACGACCACGCGGCTTGCCGCTAGCTATCCGTGCAATAGAACGTCGTATCTCGGTAGGGAGCGTATCAGAGCTGAACATGATATACGCGACATAACTAGTTATCGCGATAAGTAATCCGATAAGGGAGAGGTAGATTAACTTTAATACGAGTAAGATGAGGTTGTAAAATCCTGTGTTCAACGAATGAAACGATGTATATGATCAGTTTTGTGAAAATTCACGTTGTTACAACATTCTTGTAATACAATTAGTACTTTTATAGATTTGATCAAGTAAAACAAAAAAGTCAATGAGTTGATGATCATTTTATTTAATGGCCACTAGAGTTGCTTTTTATTTATTTATTTAATGAGTAGAATATTACCATTTTCCATAGACGAAATCAAGGATCCATTCGATATGAAGCTTGATGAAGCCAAAGGAACGACGACGTTTTGGCCTCCGTACGAGGAAGTGTAACAACTCTTTGGCTCTGTGGCGTTTAGGAGAACGAAGAAGAGGAAGATGAAGATAAATTGAAGGAGATGTTTTGAGGTCATAATTGTGTTTGGCACTAATGGAATTGTAAGTAAGTATTTATTAGATCGGTAATTGAAAAAGTCGGAGAACAATATATAGAAATATAACTTGGGATTAGAATAGTCATCTTGAGTAAGTCTTTCTATATCCATATGATTTTCTTATAGAAGAAATTCAATAACCAATATGCAAATACAAAGCGTAATTATTTACTTTTAAATCAATCGTCCAAACGTTCTGTCGTTAGTTAAATTGTTTAGAGACTTCGTTTCTACAAATCGGACAGGAACAATGCAACTTGAGCCACGTACTGATGCATTCGATGTGGAAGCAGTGTTCACATCCGAGTAAGCACCCAACGGTCTCATTCCTCGCATATTCGGATAAACAAATTGAACATATAACATCATTTTTCCCCGGGAGCTTCATATTTTCCTCTACCTCCACTTTCTTGTACAATCTTGCGATGGGATACTTAGCGAAACCAGTACGCGGTTTGCGAGTAACAATCCGTGCCATACATCGTCGTCGTACCAGGACAAGTACCCAGTCGTTACTGAACATGACATATACCACACAAGTGGTTAACGTGACTAGTGCTATTTGGAAGGAGAGGTAGATTAACTTTGGTATTAGTGAGATGAAATTGTATATTCCTGTGATCAAAGAATGAAACGTTGAAAGGATCAGTTTTTGTATTAAGTAATTCAAGTAGTTATGATATTGTCGGATTCGATGTATTGATATTTTTATACATGCGATGTTAATCATGTGATTAATTAAAACAAAACAAACAAAAAAGTCAATGACTTGTAGTGTCTTTATTCAATGCTCAAGTTTTGTTGTTTAATGAGTCAATTATTCAAGACGATTTCAATGAGTCATTCGATTTGAAGCCAAACTTTTCGTCTGTTAAGTTGTCAATGATAAAAGAAGAGAAAAGAAATTAGATTACGTACGTACCGGATTTTAAGCATTTGAGTTTAAAGGTGGTATTGTTTATGAACCGACCATATACCGAGTCTGTCAAATCCGGTGAGTGGTCCCATTTAAGCCAGGGGTCTTGATCGTTGAGGTCAACCGGGAGAGGTGAAGAAACGGGAACGAGTAAGGTCTTTAAGATTCGACAAGAGGACGGTATCATCGAACTTACGAGCTCTAAAGGCGTAGCGAAGAAGGAGGTAGTGGAATTACCAAGGCAGTGGATAGGTTCGGACTTGAACTTGACATCTTCGTTAGGAAACATCAAGAAAGTGGAGCTACGTTTTGGTTCTGAGGCCTTTAGGAGCGGTAAGAAGAAGAAGAGAAGGAGGAAGTGTTGTTTTGAGAAAGTCATTTTGTGGCTTATGCACTAATGTGAATATTTGTAAAGTACTTATATAGTAAAGAATGGTCAACAAATATGTACTTATCAAAATTTGTTTGGTATGAGTCAACAAAATACATGTTCTTGCAACATATCTTGTAAACTTGTAAAATTATAATACGCGTTGCCTGTAATGATATAAATATGTTTATGAGAATTATAATTATGTTTCTTGTTGTTCTTGATTAAGATGATTGATTATGTAAAGTGATAAGGAATTTTATTTGAAAAGTCCAAAATGTGGGCCCTCAAATCTGCGTGTAACTCACATACATCAAGGTTACAAGAAGAAATTAACATAGACTCAGAATCAAATCAAGAAAATGTTGGTCGTAACTTGACTCGGCGAGTTCCTACAAATGGGGCAAGAATTATGCAATTTGAGCCAAGGGTTGATGCATTCGACGTGGAAGCAATGTTTACATTCGGGTAAGGACTTAATGGTCTCTTTGCTTGTGTATTCCGATAAGCAAATGGAACATAGAGTATCATTTGGCCAAGGGACAAGAACACTTTCACTAGTCTCCACGGTCTTGGCTTGTTCTATTGGTAGAAAAATGATTAGGAGTGCTGGAGTCACAAAGAAAAAGAATGGTATTGATAGGCAAATGCTGAATATCTTTAGTGTTATGAACCATGGGTTTCCTGTCAAAGAAATGGTCAAGCTTGTTAAAGGATCAAAAGTCAAAGACTTGGGATCTTCGATACAAAGAAGAGAGGGGTCGTACCGGAATCAACGTATGCAAAGCATTTGACTTGGAGGGTGGTATTGTTTATAAAGCCACATAACGGAGTGAAATCATCACATTTTGTGCAATCTGGTGAGTCCCATTTGAGCCATAGGTCTTGATCGTTGAGGTCAATGGCTGAAGGTGAAGAAACGGGTAAAAGTAATGTCTTGAATACTTGACAAGAAGGCGGCATTGAACCGACAAGGTCTAAAGGTGTAGCGAAGAAAGAGGTTGTTGAATTACCAAGGCAATGGATTGGTTTGATAGAAGAGGATTTAACATCTTGGTTAGGACAGGTCAAGAAGGTGTAGTTGAGAAGGTGAAGTGGAGAAAAAGGAGATTCAGAAGCGTTAAAGCTGAGAAGGCGTCTAGCTAAGCATTTATCGGGATCGTTGAGACGAATACGCTGCGATTTTATCTCGCGGACGAGAAATGGTCCAGAGTTTGGAAGGTTTAAAGCTGTCTCATGACGATTGGTGCAGTAGAGGTTGAATCCTGGATAGCCACATGATGCAGAATGGTTAGGGAATAGCCAGAAAGGGAATCTAACGTCGAGGCTGTTTCCTCCACATGAAGAACTGTAACAACGTTTTGGTTCCGAGGCGCTTAGGAGAGGTAAGAAGAGAAGGAGAAAGAAGAAGTGTTGTTTTGAGAAGTTCATAATGTGGTTAAGCACTAAGTGATAAATGTTGTCAAGTACTTATAGATACTGGAAAAAGTCAGATAACAGTAGATATATATATATCTAAATTGGTATAGAATTGTTTGACATTGATCTTCTTACAATTGTTCTTTCAACATATTGTAAAGTTTTTGAAATTATAATAAGGGTTATCCAAGAGTTAGACCCAAGATATGTACTTTGGAGGCTTTTGGTGTGAGTGGGATAACACATTGTGAAGGGAATCAGAGTAGCTGCTGGGAGATTCTTATGGCAACAACGTCACCGTCTGTTCCTGCTTTCATCGTGTGATACTTGACAAGGATTCCTGCAATTTCGGTATGTGTATAAGAATTATAATTGTGTTTCTTGTTGTTTTTGAATCTTGGTAAAAGATGATTGATTCTGCAAAGTGATATGGGAATTTATATACCTTCGTTTTCTTGTAACCTTGTGTGAACAGCGACTGCGTGAGGTGCGATAACTGCTTTGGGTTGGGAATCATCTGGCGCTCCGGTCCAGGACTTGAGATGGAGGATACCTATAAATTTTTTCATTTCATGAGAAGGTGTAAGTGAACCAGAAGCAGAGATTTAAAGAGGAGAAAAGGAACATTAGAGTGTAATTTGGATTTGAAGTTAACCTGTGGATGAAGATGCTTTGAGGTGTTTGAGATCAAATATGGCTCCACAAGCTGCTTTTGCATCTTTCTTCAACTTTTGAGATCCTATAAGATTGTATTCCCAGCTTCCATCTTTAAAGCCTTCATTAAGGAACAGTTCAATGTGCCTAGCATCAAGTGTTTGCATTGTTCCTACACAATAGAAAAACACTCTTAGTTGCAGAGACTAATACAGTAACATCAATCCTAACGTTTCAGTCACATTTCTGAGTTACTAAGCATGTTTTACCATCACAGGTACTGAGGTCACAAACAGGGCAACGAACAAGCTGTAAATCTGGAAAATCATAAACCCATTGTTACATATTTTCCAATAGTGCAAAAAGGTTCCTGAAGATCATGAATAAGAAGTGTTTCTTACCTGCGATCCAAATACCACTTTTGATGTCTTTAATAATACATGAACCAGTGGATTTCAACATCCGTTCAATGGTTCCTTCCCTTGGAACTCTTAGTTGACCACTAAAACTCTCAGTCAAGAGTGACATTTGAGAGTCAAGAGTAAATGCACCAATCCTCATCCAATCTACAATAACAGTATCAAAACCAGAATATCTGAAAATGTACTACTTCAATGTCAAACATCTAAACTACAATCATACATATCAATTCCATAGCTAGAGAGTTTCCATATCATGACTTTTTTTCCAGTTTACCAAACAAAGAGAGTATATATATGATGAGTTCAATTCAGTGGACTAACCAATATGCTTTTCCTGTTGACGGAACAAGTAAGAGTGACTCCCATCTGCAGTATTCATATAGTTTCTTAGTTCACAAATTGCTATGAATGTTTTATCTTCCTTGTTTTCATAATGTAATGTGTATGATTAACTTACCAAAAGCTGAAGCATATAGCTTAATCCAGCTAGAAGAAACTGGAGATGGCTCAGGGACCTGAAGATCACGCAAGGTAGCAAATCTCCAAATAGTTTCCTCCATTAAGATTCCATTGAACCATTTGTTTGTAGCTCCAAGCATCACCAATGATTTACCATTCAAAAACCTTGAAATGTATGTCCATATATCTTGCTCAAACCTGATTACACAGAGAAAATACATTGAGAATACACTCTAGGAATCTGATATACAAAGTTAGATCTAAGCAACACGATTTCGAAATTGAATGATTTATATAGCAATCGGTTTTTCAAATTCTACCTCGTCGTATAATCTGATGATCCAAAGCGAAAAATACGACGAATAAATTCAAATCCCAGTTTCCAGAAACTACATAGTCACGAACAAAGATCGATATAAACATCTATTTCTCACTTGAATCCAATCGATTCCGAGATTTCAAACTCAATGTTCTAGATTCATCCAATACAGTAGAATCAAACGATTTACACACATTTCAAAATCAAATCGCAGCTCAACCCAAACTCTCACAGATCCAGTGCCGATCATAAATTCGAAATCGAGTTTAGTTTAGAGGAGGAAGAAAGTACCATGAGAAGCTGGGACGGTAAGTGTAAGCAGAGCAACGAGGAGATATACAGCCACGGATTCCTCTGAGGATCTTCCCGTTCTTCCGATCATTGCTTTGAACCGATCGTTTCATGAATCTACCATTTTCGTCTCTGGGAAGAGTGTTCTTCTTCGGTTCGTTTCTCTGCACCGATCGTTTCTTCGCTCTACCATTGTCGTCTCCTTCGGGAGCTTTCCTCTTCCCATTAGCTTCTACATCTCCAGATCTCGTCCTCATTCTCACTCTCTCTATAGAATCGCAAATTTGTTGAGAAAGAAACTGATTCGAATTCTTGTTGTAGCTCTGAATCGAGTGTAGTGATTATATACCCCGCGAAGGAGAAGTAGAGAATTTGAAAAATTTGAATTCTAAAATGACGTAAATACCCCTGTAACAAACTCTCAGATCTGAAGTCGAAAGATATTTTTATATCGGTTCGAGCTTCGAATCCCGGTTTAGTATTAAAAGACGGAGCATAATAAACCGAGAGGATCCTCCCAAGCTATTTTATTTTACCCAGTGTGATTTTTTTTTACTTGTTCATGAAAAAATTCAAGATGTGCCTAGTTAAATCGAAATAACTTGGATGGTTATTTTCTTATTTGGGACAATATTTGGATGAAATTTAGAAACAATATTATGTAAGAAATTAAATGCTATCAACACTTTAGACCCTCTAGGATCAATTAAATCAAATGTTTAAGTAATCTTTTGTTGCCTATGAGTATGACTATGAGGTTATTTTCTTAGAGTGCGTAAAATCCTACACATTTACAAAATTGCCACGCCGGGAAATGTAACCGGCGGATGTACAATATAATGAATCAATCGGAAAGAAGTCAGTCGGCATTAACCAGCTGCTGAGAAATGAAAAAACCGGTTATCTTCGACATGCCGCTACTGTTCAAATCGTTCAACGGTTTAAACCGCTGCAAGAATGGTTTCGGCTTCCAAGAGCTCTTGTCAGTTCATGAATTTGCGGCAGTTAGGAGCTCTACAAAGGCAAGGCACTTTGATATCTTCAGATTCATCAACCTCAAAGAGATAATCATACCTGCAGACATGTTTTCATGATCAAGGTTATTATTAACTTGGAGAAATATATTGTTCTACGGGAAGAGGAAGCGGAAGGTAAAAGTGTTACGTAAGCTCTACGCCAGCTGAGACATCGGTCTTTGCTATGAGGACGATTCTGTTCTCTTCTCCATCACCCATACTCACTATACGTGCATAGCAATTGGGCATACACTGCACAAGACGTGAACATCGTTAGTTCTAGTTACTACTAGGTTTCGGTCTACTGTGTCAATTTGGGGAAGGAAGCTTACTGAATGATTGATCAATCGTGCTATGTTTCCAGAGTTTGTGGCATCAATCACGATCTCTTCGCTTATCTTGAATAGCTGCATTGTTAAATGATAAGTTGACCATTAGAAGCAGCGGATAATGTTGAAAGTAATCAAGCAAGCAAGCAATCAGAACTTACGTAACAATCTTTGCCCTGAGAACGATAGTTTGCCTCTCGCAGATCTGCAACACTTCTCCTAACTTTCACCCCACGATACTCGATGATCTGCACAAGAATTTTGGTATCAGTAGTTCCTTAAAGATGAACATTACATTCAATTTAGCCATCAAAATCATCAATGGTTCGGCATAAACTAAATACCATTTCTCCTTCTTGAATACTTTTCCTTGCAAAGAGACCCCATCCATGAATGCCAGATTTACCAAAGCAGACCCGGAGATTTTCCGTCCTCTAAAGAAGATAGTATTCTTTATTAAGATTATAGGGTAACAAGATGGAGAAAATATTAATCTCTTCTTGAATCAATGTTTACCTGCAAATGCTTTAGCCGTTCTTTGAATGATGTAAAACCTGATGAATTTGTTTCCTGAAGTAACAAAGTAAAAAGAAATCAAGATCTTGCTGAGATATTTATAAAGAAATTGTCCCAAGAAAGTAAAACACTGACACAAGTGGAGCTCTAATCAGAAACTTGCCTTAAAAGAGTTTAGATTCTCGATTGCACCTAAAGTATGATGGCTTGATCCCTTCGGTCTGTGGTATATCGCCTCCAGATCAATCTTCTGAAACAACAGCAGTAACAGAGATACAATAGTACCAAACTTCATTGAATTCGTTTTTGCAAGGGAACACTTAGAATGAAAGACTGTCAAATGTCCACAATTAAATGGGATCCCCAGATGCATACCTTCGAGTTTGATCTACTATAGATACGGCATCTAGCTGCAGAAAAAGAATCATGGATCTGTTCGGCTTGGGGTTGAATTGCGGAACCTGGAAGCTTTATCTTCTTGGTCAAAACGAGTCTTGAACCTTTGATGCGCCCATTTTGATTCTGAAGCAAATTTTTAGAGCCAAAGACTCCTGCTGGTGTGTGCACAACTACATTATTATTTGGATCTGGCTTCCTACATAGTGGGTTAAATGTTACAGGCGATTAGCAGGTTCCAGTATTGTATATAACATATCAATTAACGAATATGCCGGGAAAGCAAAAACCTGTGAAAAGAACAGTAAATTGACTTCCTGGTTCTCTGCACACCACCCTTCTCCAGGCAGTGCAACTAATATTTCCATAGAAAACAGCATTAGTTACACAACCCTAAGTCGATCAACTGACAAAACCCCTTTACTAGGATATTGCTATGAAAGTTGAAGATTATCATAGGCACAACAGAGGCTAAGCAGATTAAGGACTAACCTCCATGTTGTAACCTGCCCGTGATGCACACATTGCGTGGAAGTGAGTGGCACACTTGCAGCAGTGCACGCAGGAACCATGAGTCTGCCTACAAATGGTGCAAACCTAAAAGATATTTTCAGAAAAATATCAGATGTCAAATGTTATAAAATACAATAAAAAAAACGTTGGCTATACTTTCTACTCCCACCATTTCATTATACCTTAAGAAATGTAGTTATGGGAATTTTGAAAAGTCCAACAGCAGGCTCCATATTTTGGTGATTCAAAAACCCAACTTCCGGCCGGAACCAAGCACATGTTACATGAACCCACAAACCCTCAATGTCGCTTGGTTTTAAAGCACCGCCTGCATATATGGAAGGAAAGTTCAGTTGAAGACTCAGGAAATAAGTATACAGAAATGGAAAATGAGATCAATTTATAGCTCCTCTGTACTAGATGTGACCTTGTGATTGGACAGTCAAAACTCAAAAAATAAGCCATCACTAATGCAAGAAGGGGAAAAACATATAATGAGCTACTTCTGCAGTAATACCTTTTACAGGACAAAGACAACAGTCTCTCTCAATATCTGGTGTTTCACATGCTCTGCACACCCAGGAGGCGAGGTCTTGAGATTTGCTTACCCCATAGCATTCTTGGTGTACAGCTACTTGACATCTGAAGACATTCAAAAGTTTAGTATAAATTAAAAAAATTTATGACTCCATGTTTAATTATACAGTCACAGTAGAATTTAGTAAAAGCAAAATGGCCATAGAGTAACCTGTTACAGATGATCATTTTATTTTCTTCCCAGTCTTCTACCCATCTACATACAGCACACCTTTCAGTCGTCCACTTTGCATTGACTGGCTCATACTTTTCTGTGCATACAAAATAAGTAGTAAGCAAATCTACCAAGTTTGAACTTCAAAAGCGAAGTCAATGCATAAGATTTTAGCTATAAATCTACCTTCCAGCAAAGTGAGCATCCTCTGCTTATCTAACATCTGGGGTTCTAGAGTTTGTACACCAGATCCTTCAATCTGCAGTACCTTGTTGTTAGCATTAAATCTCGCACAGGTATTAAAAAAGGAATCAGCATGAAGGGTATATATAAGGGCCAACTTTATGGGCGTACCCATTTTTCTAGAGTTAGCATTGTGTCTTTCACTTTTACACTGTACTTCCACTTTTTGGCTCTGCAGCCAGTATGCCGCTCCCATTCACTTGGTGACTGCTTCCTTGTTCCACATGAGCCACACTTGCACTCAATTCTGAAAAAAATATTCCAAGATCATTGTGTTGGTCTCACCTCTAAACAAAAAGGAATTGATAATAGACACCTACGATAGAGTGTGATTGTAGTTTTAAAAGAAAATTCATTTTATGGCAGGCAATACCAAAAATTAATAAATTGTGTTGTGTAACTATACTCAATAAAGAAACAAAACTTTGTTAGCTGAGGAAATTGAAATTCACGGCTTATATATCTAACACTTACGCATGAAACTTTCGGAAATATGTCCCTTCCATTCCATTGCAGACTACAGTAATCTCATCAGGCCGCTCAGTCTCTGTAGTTTTTTCTGTAGACCTGTCTCACAGAGGTTGTGAGGACAGTTTTCAGAATAAGGAACTACAAACAAGGCAATGGAAACAACAGAAGCAAGAGAAGCCTTGTTTTCGAAAGAGTAAAATGAGAGCAAACATACTTGAATACTGAGTTCTGTTCTTCTAATATTGTTGGGGCACGCTCATGCTGCGCTCTGCAATCAGGGCAATGATAATTGTTGCGCTCCAGTTCCTTAAGATGATAACCAAATTAGTCCAATCCTTCGAAAATAGTCTAAAGTACTTAGAATCAAAAATTGATACTACATATGGAACTGCACCTTAAAGCGCTTGTCCGAAATGTTGTCACACGCAGCATGCACCCATATATCACACCCATCACAACATACCTATTACACCATCTGTGTCAGTTACATGGATATAATAATGTATCACTTAGGACAGTATTTCAACATAAATAGTCAAAAATATTCTCACCCAATCTCCAGTGTCTGAAGGGTGCCATAATCTCTTGCAAATGCCACAATACTGATTGGAATTCCGTGACTGAAACAACAAATTTGGATTCAATTCCTTATTTGCCAAAAAAAATCAAAGAGTAAAGAAATTGTTTAAGAACCTTTGAACAATTTTTGCATAAAAACTCTTCAGGTTGTGAGTCTTTCGTCCTTATTAACGATTTTAGTGGCATTACTGTGTCACAGCCGTCACAGGTCCTTATGTCCACATAACATGAGCCCTACACAGAAATAGAATCAGTACAGTGTTTTAGGGGAAGCATTCTCATTAACTGTGAATGAATCAGATACAAACAGTACATCCACGCCTATATATGATGCCTTCATGACTTATAACAAAAAGTATATTGCCATATATAGATGCTTATGAACTACAATACAAGATGAACAAAAAGTAAGAGCTTGTGCTCAACTGATTTGCTATGTCTCCTCAAATCAATTTCAACAGCAAAATTTGAAGATCTAACAAAAAAAAGGATTAGTTGGTCAAGAAAACGTGCCTGAATTCTAGAAGAAGGTCCAAGCTCCTCGTCGGATTCAGTGGCAGAGGAATCTGGACAGCTGATTTCAGCATCTCCACCATCACCCTCAACCCCATTCTCTGCTAAAACTGCTTCCTCAAGTGCCTTCTTAAACTCACTTGGCTTGTAACTGTACAAGGTCTGATCCTGAAATCTGAAGATACAAAATACTAAGGAACAGAACAAATAGACAAGTATGAAAGATTTCAGAAAAAAGTGTCTCATCTACTTACTTGTCCATAAACTCCATAAACGGAAACACCATTCCTTGTCTAACCCATCCATAGTCCTGCACATGACCAGTAGTTTCAGAGAAATATCGCACAAATCAATGCATCAAACACCAACTAGAAGACAGAGAGATTAGTATATCTTACCCTCTGCGTTCCATTCTTTGAATACCCAAAGAACATAACACAAAGCGAGCTGGGAACGCAATGTTTCAAGACCGAATTAGGCGCATGTGAAACCGGGTCAATCACCTTAGCCGGCCACGCTGGGAATCTTTTCCCACACTTAGCCCAAACAAGATCTCCAACAGCAAAATCCTCTGGTTTATACACACCCTTCTTCGTACCAGCAAGATTAAACCCACCATAAGACTTTCTTCTACCTCTCACAGAAAGAGAATTAGCATCATCAGACGAAGATAACATAGAACTTCTCATATTCACATCTTTTTCACTATTCCAATCATCAAAATCAACTTCACTGCTATCTTCACCACCTTTGACTTTCTTCTTCACTACTGTTTTATCTTCGTCATGGCTAGACTCCATCGACTCAACCTTAAGACGTCTAGCTTTCCATGCATCAACAACTGAATCGTTAAACCTTGCAGGAACAGCTCGAACTCTACCATGAGAGGACTTATTAACCTCAAGAACATGAGATTCTTCTTTACTTGTCATGGAGCTTACACTACTATTATTACGATCTTCTAATTCTTTACATGGTTGATCCAAACTTGCTCTTTGTCTCCTCCTATACACCATAATCTCACCTTTCTTACTTCCATACTCAATCTCTGAATCAATTTTGCACCGTTTCAGATTCTGATTCTCAAATGTTAAAGTCCGTTTCAAAATCATAATCCTAAACGATTCCAATTCCAAAACCCTAATTTCATCAACCAACAGATTCCGCTCCTTCGTATAACCTCCAGGGGAAGAAAAAAACCTCCTCGATTCCTCTCGCAATTCGGCTCAATACTCTATGAAAACCTAATGCGAATCTGTATCGATTCAAAAACCGAAAACAAAATCGACGAATTCGTACGTTTCTTATCTGAAGATTAAAACCGATATTACGAAAAATTGTGAAATCCTTCTCGTGAAAACCTATGGAGAAGAAGAATCAGTTTTCGTTTTCGTTACCGGAGAAGATAAACCCAAAAGCTCTCTCTGATAATCGGAAGGCGACGGAGAGAGGAGGAGGAGGAAGGATCTGTGTTTTTTTTATGAGCGTGTGTTGTGTTTTGGAGAAGGAAGGAAATAAACCGTCGGTTTATATTATTTTACGATTTAATTTCCGGTTTAATTCGGTTGAAAAGAGATAAAATTGGATTGTGATGACGTGGCGGTTTAATGGAATAGTGTTTTGGTCCAGGGGATTGGGGACGAGGGAAGTTTGAGGAATTTTAGGCCTAGAGAAGCGCCAAGTTGAAAACTTTATCCGACGTGGCTTTATAGATAAAATTAAATAAGACGATTAAAAAAATAAAAAGCTTGTTGGGCTTTACAATAGTTTAAGTACGTATTGGGCTTATGTACTTTAGTTTCTTTAAAATCGGGCCTAAGTTTTAACTCTTTTCAGAAATAATTATTTTGTTTATTACAAATAATTAATTATTATCATCTCTATACTAGCATGGCTGATATAAAATTTCACAATTTGAGGAGTTTTGTATTTTTCAATTAAAATTTACCATCAGAATTTTTGTTATTGTAATGCCGCAAATTAAACTTCTTTTTTCTTATTATCTTCACATGTAGATATTGCATGTAGATAGTGTCAATCATGTTGATTACAAACTCGTACGAACTCCTATTTCTCTAATAATAAAAATGATTTGTATTTTTTTACTTTTTAAAGTAACAAACAATCATCGAAACTCCACTTTACAAATCAAAACGAAAACAAAATGAGATCCAAAACGAAAAAAACAAACCATGTTTGGTCTAAACAAAATTCACTCATCGACTATAAACTCAAGGACTATAAAAATGACTTTTAGCCAAGAAAAAACCAAAAACAAACAAAAAGTGTGTATATGTACAAGAAAAAACAGAGGATCTTGAATCAAACACTAGTAGAAGAACTTGGATGTGTCTCAAAAGAAGAAGATGTATGAGAAGAACTAGAAGCAGAAGAAGAAGAAGGTGAACCAATGGCGCCACGAATCCGGAATATTTCAAGAACAACAAAAGCAAGTAATGTCACTCCTAAAACAAATCCATACCCAATTTTCCAACCATCTTCTCCATTATTCGCATATCGAATCCCAAGAACAATGTTCACTGCTGCAAAAAACAAAGAGATTCTTCCAATCCAATGATGATACCAATTCCAATATCTCCTCATCTTTGTCTCCTTTTGTGGCCGCGCAAAGAACGCCAATACCTGAAAAACAAAATTTTCGATTTTCAAATCCATATTTAGTAAATTCAAGAGACTACCAAGTCTTGATTTTACAAACCTGGAGAATGCTAAGGACTAGGATAAAGATCCCGATACCGCGATGTGCAGGAATATCCGGTTGGATCTTATTATAAAGCCGAATACCGAGAATAACAGCAGTTAAACCGAAGATAAAACCCGCAAACTGAAAACCGATATGAAGATAATACCAAAGAGGGTCTTTATGTCTAAGGTATCTCGCTAAAATTGCCCCTAGAGGCAGCAAGAAACCCCATCCGAGTATCGCCATTATCCCATGCTTTGTCCTCTCCGTAGAAACAGTCGTATTTATAGATGCTCTTACTCCACTTGCTACATAAACCAAGAACACACAAAACATAGTAAAATATTGCCCTATCTCATGTTTTAAACTTGTCTAGACTATATTATACAATTTAATTGTTAGCTTTACTATACCAATATATCTTGCTTGAAATGTAGCAACAACATTTTAGACGCAATTTTTACAAATTGTAGCAACATTTTAGACGCAATATTTATTGTTTTATCGAGTTATTAAATTATCGCACTATCTCATATTTTAAGCTTGTCTAAGACTATTTGAATCTAATTATTGTTAGCTTTACTCAAACATTATGTCTTTTTCCTTGAAATGTAACAACAAACATTTCAATTCTAAAATGTAACAGCAACATTACTAAATTTAGTCGTTACCTTTGGAAAAATCGACTACGACCGTAGTTTTATCATCATGCTTACTCAAACGACCTAGCTTCGAAGGATATGTAGTACTAAACGCAAGAATCACAGCTTTACGAGGAACTTTAACAGCGAATTTAACTTGAAAAGCTAAGTAAATCATAGCTCCATGAAGAGCAACCACAGGAGGCACTTTTTGTAACTGTAACTCTCCTTGATCAGGTACAACTTGATCTCTCTCAGTTCCTTGAAGATAGTATTGTTGAATTTTAGCATGACCCTTTTTAGATATCCACCCAACCATCGCACTTGATCCAACCATTCTTCCATCTTTAGAGAATCCAATTCCAACCCAACCAGTTGTGTATAGAGCAGAGAGTATTATCGTCATTACATTGTCTCTATTTTCAGAGTACTGCAAAAAAAAAAAAAAAAGTAAATAGGAAATCAAAATCATGGAGTTTGTGTTTTTTAGCTTACCCTTAAGACGAATGTGTTCCAGAGAGGTGTACATGGCATTGAATCTGAGATGTTGTTGTATGGTGGAGGTAAAAAGTCAGATAATCTGTTTCCAAAACAGAGATTTTGAGATGGGTCGTTGATGACGTCATCTGCTGCTAGTAAACGTAGATCTTGTCCGATAAAGAGACATATGATGCAAAATGTAAGAAATGTTCTCATGGTTTAGAATTGAATAAGATACAAGAAATAATGGAGTTTTTGTTTGGTGATGTATACTTGAAGAAGAAGAAGAGTGATTGAGTTTGGTGGTGAAAGTAGTTGAAGAAGAGTGATCAATCATAATCATGTAATGGTTTTATTTAAATCTCTTTCTTGTTGTTCGATTGGATTTTGAGAAAGATACTAAGAGTTGATGTTTCAATGGTGAAGTATCGGACAATTTATGTCCCCTCTGTCAATAAATCGACACGTGAACCGACACAAAAATATACTTTTTTGACAGTTTAAAACAATTGTCAATTTCTACAAGAGGTTGAAACAAAATCTTTATTAAGATATTGAGAGAATCTGAGAGTTTTTACTTTGCTTTGTTTTGAGGAAAGAAGAAGACAGAAAGAGAGTAGGGTCGTGTAAATGGACCAGAGTGGGAAGTGGAACAGTCTTAGTCGGAATCATTATTCATTAGGTTAAATATTTGGTCAGGATGGTGCCACGATCAATATCATCTTCTTCTTTATTTCTCTCTTTGTTTGGTCTGAGGCGATATTGGAACAGTCCCAACTTAGAATCAAAGTAAACTAGTATAATATAATCAACCAACTTTTTAGTTTATTAGTTTTTAAAGCTATCATTATTGTGGTACAAAACTTTGCCGCTTCAATGATTACCAATCACACAGAAGTATTTTAAATTCTTGATTGTCACATTTGTGTTTCTTTTGTATTCTTTTTTCCCAAATGAAGCAACAATCTTAAACAGTTTATAGAAAATTCATTTGTTAATTCTAATCGCAAACGATTAAAAATAAACACAAACCTTTCGTTTGCATTTACATTTCACCAGAAAACTATTTATTCCCAAATGTAAATGAAAGATTATTTTCATATGTAACGTAACATAATTAAACATGTTGTTTACACCGAGGACTCTACCATCAAGGGGATGTAGCTCATATGGTAGAGCGCTCGCTTCGCATGCGAGAGGCACGGGGTTCGATTCCCTGCATCTCCATTTTTGAGTTCTTATTATTTTTCCAATATTATTTAATCAAGAAAGACAGAAAGAAAAAAAGTTTCTTCCTCATTTTATTTCTTTTGGTGGATTGAAATAGAGAGGATAGAATCATACATTCTTCGTTATTGCAAACGAATCGTAGTTTTTATAAAATTTGATCAATAATTAAGCTTGCACATGTCTTAGCTTCTACAACTACAAAACTTTACAAAAATATTTTGAATTCCACTATTTTTTCAACCATTAAGCCTGCACATTTCATTTTTCACGTGTCACATGTAATTGAAGAAAAATTGGGAAGATTTTGCGGCAAACAAGTTGAATATATAATTTGATAAGATCGATTCGTTTATTTTTAGAGATCCATTAGATAAAATTTTGAAAAAGATAAGTGAATATTGAATCAGAGATCGTGAAAACAAAACTGATTTGATCGATTCGTTTACTGTGATAAGAGATCGATTAGATGAAATTCTTGGAAAATATTAAAATTTGATGGATACTGAATCAATTTTATTATGTGATGAAGTCTTTTATAATCAAACGTTATAGTTCAAATTTCAAATATTCATCACTATATCATTGGATCAAAATAGGTAGACCGTGAGTTAAAAATTATACAAATTATGGCTACGTTACAATTACGTTTTATATCTCACTGGGATTTTTTCATATTAAATTCTATTAATGATATAAACTAATTGAATTTGAAACATAATCGTGTACAAATCTTGCTCAAAGACCTAATATATGATTAGATGAAACATGTAAAACTTAAGAAAATTATTGGTTTATAGATTTTAATGGATTTATCAAGTAAGAAGGATTTGAAAATCAAATGAAAATGATTGGAAATCCAAGTAAAATGGGTGTAGAAACAAAATAAAAACATTGTAAATCAATAAAATTGGTTTATACATATACTAAAATATTAGAATACAAACAATTTTTTTCCCCCGAAATTGCAATTTGCTATTTGATACTTAAAAGTCAGTTTTGTATTTGTTTATGGTTATGAATAGAGTACACATATGAAATCATGGAAAAAGATTGATTTATTATACAATAAAAACATCAAACGCTAAATTTTAACACATTGGAATGAAGAATTGTGGATATGTGAGATGATAAAAAAAAATATAATGTGTTTTGAGAAATTTGTAAGTCCAACAGTTTGTTTTTCAAATCCAATTCAAAATAATAAAGTTTAGTTAAAGATTTTAACTTTTGTATTTACACCATAAAATCATTCTCAAATCAAATAAGCTTCAAAAATATATTTAACATTATATATCAAACAAAAATTAGGGGATGAGATTGTAAGAAAAAAAAAATGGTCAAAAACAAAAAATTAGCGGAGGAGATTTGAACATGTCTCGTCGTTTAAATGGACCTTAAACTGATGCATTGGGCCTGAGTTTAATGTAGTTGGATTTTTTAATGGGCTCACTGGAGCTTCCAAATGAATACTCCCTATGTTGCAATTTAGTTATCATTCTACATGATTTCACGTATATTAAGAAAACATAATAAAAATTCTAATATACCCTTAAAAACAAAGTTAACTCTTGGTATTCTTCATACAATTTGAGGTTAAAGTTGGTATTCAAAGCTAAAAATTACATTGAAAAGTGAAAACGACAACTAATTTGAAACATAAAATTAAGTCTAAAACGACAACTAATTTGCAACGGAGGGAGTATTTAATTTGCTATTGAGTCATTTAACTAGTGTTGTACACTGATAATTACTTATTGGTGTAAAACATAAATTAGAAGCTTAATCTAAGATTGCATGGTTTTTGTAAAGTTGCATGGTTTTTGTCGTATTTTCATCGATTAAGTATGTCACCGGATCATACTTTACATTCAAACACGATTTTAGAGTTTCAAACCAATAAAAATTATAATATATGAATCTAATGATATTTTGAAATGTGTCTGATCCGTTCTAAAAGGTTTTGATTGACCTTGCAAAATTGCACTTTCTTTATGCTCTCAAATAGTAAAATTTATTCAATTTGATAACATTTATTATAGACCCAACAAAAAACCCTTTATAAGGGTGTTTTACGTCATGAACGAAATAGCTTAAATGTTTTTATAGACTTGATATCAAATGCATTTCTCAGAAATTTGGTGAATGAAAACGAAAAAAGTTGAACATAATAATGAGAGGAATAAAGGAGACAACGAAAAATGCTTTGAGACGTATTACCACATCTTTTCTGCGTTTAAATGACTATCTGAATTCGAAGGTACATCCAAAACATTTAAAGAGTAGTTAAGCACATTTAAAGAGTAGTTAAGCCAATACAGAATCATTCACAATGATTTACCACACAAAAAAAAAAATCATTCACAATGCAAATAACTAGTTACTACTTATTACAAACTTATGGTGAAATTCATACAAAAAAGGTTGGTTTGATTTGAGTGAAAGCTAGATCCCATTCTCGTTTTCATAATTTCAAATCACAATTTGCTTTTGTGTGTGATGTAAACACAAAACACAAATCAATCTGACACATAGAGAGCCCTATACAAAATCAACCACTAACCAAAAAACATTTTACAAATTCAATTTCAAACCCAAGAAAGAAAGCTAGCAAAAGAACATTTTGGCATAGTAACTTACTATAGCAAAAGAACATTTTGTATCCTCTCTAACAAAATTTACTGTGATGTAGCAAATCAAATATCTTCACACTGATATTTGTAATAGTTGAACTTATTCCGAAGCAGTGTTACTGGAAAAGACAAAAGAGAGACGAAGACAAACAAAAAACGTATCCTAAAGTAACAATAAAAGAATTTAAGACTTGTGAAGAACTCTTTCTACTTGGACCAAGCAACTGCTTCAATATCCGTTTGAGCACTTCTATACAATTCAAGCCTCTTCGCAATCGAAGTCCTTCGCTGTTGAACCGCAGGATCCTCATCCAACAATTTCGACAATTTGCTCATCTATCAAAGACACCAAACACCAAATTTAGATTCTTAATCATCATAACATTACAATCATATACATTACAATCATATGGTTATTAACTTATGATTACCTCTTTCTGGCCAAGTTCAGTGAAGAAGATATCAAGAAGGCTTCGTTTTGCTTCACGGACTTGACAATAAACGATTGATTTCGGAATGGAGTTCCTCAATCCAGCGCAGACCATGTTCACATAAGACAACACATTGGAACCGATTCTCCGAAGATAAGCATCGTTGTATCTGTCGAAAATCGAATGTGTCGGATTCCCGCCTTTTTCTGAATCTTGTGGGAGTTTCCGGAAGAACTCTACTGTTAAGTAACCAGACTCCATGTCTACTAGTAACAGAGTTGCTTTCCTGCTTTCATCTCTCATTCTATCCAACGAATCAATCGCTGCACCCGATACTTCCACTCTTAGAGTTGGATATTGCTTCAGTTCCTGTTTGTGATGAGATTATGAGTCAAAAAGTATTCTTGTTTTTGCGTTTATGATTTTGTGATATTTTGAACTTACAGATGTTTCGCCGATGGATTTGTGGATAAGATCTTTGAGAATGGAGTGAACCGCGTCAACAGCTGCTTCAGCTGGGCCTCTAATGGAGACTAAGCATGATTCGATGAGGCGGCGATAACCTTGCTCGGGAGCTATGAGATGCGGTTGGTATCCATCTGCTTCGGTGATCAGTTTCCGTACATTGTCCATCGCAAGATGTTTGTCGAATTGAAGCCTTTTAATGCCAGCGGGGAATTGATTGTCGAACACAGAGTTTATCTTTTCACCACCTGATCGTCTGTGAGGTTGTTAGTAAGTAATAATCATAAAGCCAGCAAATTTTCATTAGCAAAAATGTGAGATCACTCACGTGCCATCGAGGTGTTCTTTGAATGTTTGATCAAAAGCACGGCAAATTTCCATGATCATATACAGTTTTCCCTGCATTCAAGAGAGTGAGTATCAACGAGTGACGGATTTGAAATAAGAGAAGAAACTGAAGAAGGAAACGTGAAACGTCCTAAAGACATGAGATTACTTACACCAGCATCAGCTGCTACAGGCTTCCCAAGACGGCTCAGCTCGGTCTCTAACTCGGAGATAGTCTTTGTGATAAGAGACTGAAGTCCCGGAATCCTCGACTTGATAACAACTTCCAAATGCTGAAAAAGTTATAGCTGATTTTAGAGTAGCTACCAAATCTTTTAATGCCAGAATATTCAAAGAAGAATTGGTATAGCCAATTAAAAGCTCTTCCTCTAACTATTTTATACCTTGGAGAGCATTTTTCCTAGATATTCTGAACCCATTCTGTCAGTTAAATGTCTGTACTCTGAGCTGTTATTGAAGTAATCACGCTCACGTCGACGAGCAGCAATCATATCAACACTTTTATTAATGTCAGCTTGAGACCGGTTCACAACACCAACCCAAGGATACCTTAGTTTGTATCCCCTTCCTTCTAGTATCTGAAATATCCCCAAACATTTAGAAGACTTAAGGACTGTTCAATACACTCAGTACTATTTAGTGAGATATTCATATTTATCCTCATGATATGTATAATTATCGTCTGGATGTAAAACTTACGTCAACAGCGTTCGTGCCCTGGTCCATGAGATCAATTTTGGTTAGAACTCCAAAAGTCCTGTCTCCTGTTAGCAGCAACGAAGCAAACAATAAATAACATGAATCAATCCATTCAAACTACTATCATGATATAATAATTACATGGATCATCATTGCCATTGCTTATTACAAAAGATAACATTATCCTCATTCCTAGAGAATCACTAGGTACTGACCATTTAACTCAACCATATATATTATGTCTCAATGGCTTTAAACTCAGAAAAGAAGCTTAAAAGTGAATACAGAAAGCAACTATATCAAACATATAGAATAAAGAAGAATTGGCACCTTTTGGATCGACTTCACGAGAGATCTTAATGGCATCAGACGTAGCAAGATCTTGATTTGCAGGGGAGATAGCTAGTATGATGCAGTTGGGCTGTCAAAAGGTTAATGATCAATTTTTGCTACTTTGCTGTCAAAACACATAATCCTTTGAGGATATAAGCATCACCTATCTACAGTCAGTATTCTACTTAACTTTTCATTTCATTTAAATCATAATTACCTTCTCAATAAACGATCTGACCATGTTCTCAATGTCTTGAACAATGCTCTCAGGCTGACCATCTACAACATCATTGGCAACAAGTTGTCATTGATGTTTGTCAATAAAGAGAACTTGAGGTGGGGAATCAACTACCATGAAAAACAGAAATTGTCTCACTTACCAACAGCTACCTTTGTAAGCCCAGGAAGATCGACCAGTGTCAAATTCACAACTACAAACATTTAAACAAATAAAATTATTACAGTCTACTGGAATACAAATGGCAAAGATGGTACTTAAGTTTTGATTGAATTTTACACCCTGTGTATAAGAAGTGGGACTTCTAAAGCATGTTTAACTTTTTCTTGATTAAAATTTAAGAAGTACAATGCTGTCTCTTACCATTAGGAGAAAAGATACTGAGATGAATTGGTACTGTAGATATAACTTTGCTGCTACGACCAGTTTCACGATCAGTCTCATCCGAGATCTCCTGCCTCACAGCAGCTACATACCAAGAAACAACAAATATCTCAAAACATAAGAAAACCAAATGAGAAAAATGTGTGCACTAAATAACAAATATGGACATAACAAGCAGTCACAAGTAAAATAAGGAGCATTTATTCCTCTCAAACAATAAACATACCAAAATCAGTGAATTTCTTCTTCGGAAGATGCATAAACTCTGCATATTCTTTCCCTTCATCAATCCTGTGAAGCTGCAGAACAAGAGGTCTACGTGTAACAATCCCTACATGGAACACATTGTTGTTCTAAGTAAATTTGATACCATAGAGAAACAATCTTGAGCTATATCATATACGTTTTAATCAGCCTTACCTGCACCACGAGGTAAAAAATCCTTTCCCACAACGCTCTCTAGCACCGAAGACTTTCCAGAACTCTAGACATTATACCAAAATTTCATCAGATCAATTGAATCACACACATTGCATGAATACGCAACAGTTTTGATTAACAGAGCAAAGGATTTCACAACTTTTCACTAAAATCGAAAGGCTAATCAGTATAGGTCTCGTAAACAACACAACATCATGGATTTTCGATCAAATCAACGATTCAAGGAGAAGATATCAGATCATCATAACAAGATCAGTTCCAATCAACGATTCAACGTATTTCCTGAAAAACGAGATCGGAGCATTTCTACGCATTGAAACCCTAATTGTAACGTTGACGAAACAAGAATGCAATGCCTAAGATCTAACAATCACCGATTCACAATCTCAAGCCAGATTCAGGATTAAGAGACCAAACCTGACCACCGACGACGGCAATCGCCGGTAATGAGTCCCAAAGAGTCGGAAGAGAGCTTCCCTCGCCGTGATCTCCGAGAGCCGTACAAGCTCTCTGTATCTTATTCACAAGAGCAATCAAACTCTCCATCTCAAAAACGAAATCAGCTCCGATCTACTCAAAACTCCGGCGAGATTCGATCTCCGATGAGTCCGTACAAAAAAAAGAAAGGAGAAGAAGAGACCGCGAATTTCTATCATTTTAGGTAACCGTTGAATTATTCAGCGGAATATACAAAATACCGAAAATACCCTTGTAGAACAAGGCCCAATATGGAACAATTAGCCCACTTAGGTGTTGGCATTCGGGTATTTGGTTCGGTTTTGAGATTTTTAGGGAATCTCGGTTTAGAAGTCAGAACCGGGATAACGTCAAAGATATGATCATCATTGCAATTATTCAGAGATTACAAAAGCTTAAACGCACGAGGTTTCTCTATTGCTCAACACAACATATGATACAAATACGAATCTTAGCCAAATCGATGCTAAGTTGATGATACTCAAAGTAGGAGTTTTTCAGCTAATGCGCGAACTTGAACCGAATACAAAGAAGGAGAAAACTTGTGAATAAAAGAGTTAAACGAGTATCTTAGGCTGAAACAAGATAGCCTTGGCAACAAAAACAAGCAACCACAATACCAACTAATGCTCCAGCAAGAACCTGCGAAGGAGTGTGACCAAGCAATTCCTTTAGCTTTCTTTGACTTATGGGATGTCCTTCAAACAAGTCCCTTATGATCAAGTTCAGAACCTGACATCAACAAACACAAACATTGTCATTAACAAGATTCACACTTGGTGTACATTACATAATTCTCTTTCAAAACTCACCATTCTCTGGAATGTTATCACCTAATCAAGATCACAGAAAGACCAACAACATCTATCATCAACAATGTGCCTAATGTCAATAATTTCAAGAAACTTCTATGATGCTCAAGCTCAACAATGCAAACCATCTAGTCCTCCTTCATAACCAAGAACATACATCAACATAACCTAGTGTTTTGGAATCTTTCTTCATAACTCAAAAGACCACTCAAGAACCAACAACATACATCAACATTTGCCTAAATGTCCATGGTTCCATATCTAGCAAACTAACTTCTACAATAGACAAAGCAATGTCATTTACCAAAACACAAACTAAGAAAGCAGAGATATGGGATTCTTTACCTCAGCTTGCATACCAGCATGTCGTCGAACACCAATAGCATCATACATAACAATCAAACTAAACCCTAAACAAACAGGAAACAAGGAATCCGCAACACCATGACAAAGCGCAACAGAAGTAGTCAAAGCCATACACAAAGCCGAATGTGAAGAAGGCATACCACCAGAAGCATACAACAAACTCAAATCCCATTTCCTCTCAACAAAGAAATTAATAACCATTTTACTCGATTGCGCAAACAACCACGCAAACACAGCTGAAACAAAAGTCGGATTCGCAGATAACGTCGCAACAAAAGGACTAATCTTAACCTTAGCAGAAGCCGTAACACTCAATAAAGCAATCCCTAAACCACCATTCATCTCCAAATCTCCAACGACATTCTCCTTATCGTCTCGATAAGCTCGAAAACGCGACATCCATAACCTCGATTGAGAAGAAACCAAACCCTTTATTGTCCTAATGATTGGACTCAATACACAAAAAGGGTTTCTCCGATTGTTGCTACAATCAGAAGAAGATGATGATTTGCAACATAAGGATAAGGTGTGTGAAGATTCCAACTTTTTTAGTTTAACGAAAGAGAAACGACAAGGGTAATGAGATAAGCTCTTTGAGAAACAAGCGAAAGAAGGATTTGATGTTGTAAGAGACTCCATGAGAGACAATTTCTAAGCTTACTCTGCGACATACAAGAAGTGTTTGGAGACTTGGCGAAGAAAGATTGGAGATTTCTAATTAGTGTAAAATTAATTAAGCTGATTAAAACACTTTTATTTGGTAATTAACATAGAAATTGTGTGGTCTTGAGAAATTGTAATATAACGGAAAAATACCATTCGAGTATCGTGACTCGAATATACCCAGAACATGCAGGGCTTTTTTGGTCTTTTTACATATGAATAATGGGCCACTTTCTTGGGTCTTACTTGGGTTGGGCTCGGTAGATACCAAGTAGGCCCACTATTGGTAATCACTCAAATGTTTAACGTGCTATACAAGGAAGGAGGGGAAAAGGTGCAAGGAAGGGGGACACGAAAACTGAGTTTTGGTCAGACCCAATTATAAAAGCGCTCTTCTGTTGTGACTAGTGCCTAGTGAGAATTAGCTAGTTTGTATTGTGACTGCTAGCTTTTCAAAAAGCTCCTTTCTTCCATTGATATGATATGATTTCTTCAAAACTATATAGACATAACTATGAGGAAGATCGAAACAGACTGGAAAAATGAGGAACTTAACTCTATTAAGGCATTGAGACATCAGTTTACCTCCAACCTCTGTTGCTAGGCTCTTTGGCTTGGTGTCTCAGCTACTTTTCTTGTTAGAATCTTTCAGAGTCCGCTTCGATCGTTTTCTTCTTTTGCTGTTAGGTTTGGTCTTGAGGTTAAAGACACCTTTCATCAACGAGCTTATATCCACACCTCGATCTCCCATGATCTTATCATGATACATCTTGCTGCCTATCTCACATATCCGTTCCTCTACTTCTTCTAATGGCTCGTCTATATTTAGCTTCAGTTCTCCTTTCTTGATAACCGTTACACCAAACCCATTGGCCTTGGCTTCTCGAAATGCATCCTGTATATGTTTGAAAAGAAACGAATTTGAAATAGACAAAGAGAATAATAGGTTTAACTGTAGTTTCTTCCTTGGTGAAATTCTTTACCTTGGGCGGGCGCGGAACAATGAAAACATTTCCAGTTCTAAGCATATCCAAATGAGCTTGGATAATGTAACAGAGGTTTCTACAGTCCGCTGCGTCCTCGAAAGCAATCACGTGATGTGGTTTTGGTTCTAATTCGAGATCTGTTGCCATCTCCAATGTGTAGAACCCTACTTGTTGCTCTTCTTTGTCATTAACTGGGTACAACTCAAGGCACTGAAGCACAGTAACAAAGAAGATTAGATTTGAAAGACTTTTAAGCTTCTTGAACAATGTTTCAAATGTTTAGTTAAGTAAACATACCAGTACATGTGGAAGATCCAACCACCATAGATAATCTTCTTCCTTAACTTCTCCATACTCGCGGTATTTGCTCACAACAGCTTGAGGACCAAACAACTCCATCTCTCTCTTGAGTTTGTTGAGTTTCTTTTCCATGAACTCCTTGTTTTTCTCTGGTAGCTTTTCCATTATATCAGCTGCGTCTTTGATTTCGTCTTCTGTAATCCATCGATCCAAATCCTTTCCCATGTCTCTCATTACAGCTTTCACTTCTGGATCAGTTTCTGAGTTGTATAGCTCAAGGAACCCGCGTGACCATTTCTTCGTGTGCTGCCAAAACTCCTTTCCTAACTTTTTCCCAGGTCTAATAGATCCGTCACTTCCTTCTACAACAATCTTTGGCTTGCTTGAGGTAGTTTCAGATGAAGATGTGAGAGTGTTCTCAGAGGAAGCAGACTGTGATGATTCCTGAAGAGAGCTATGTTCTTCCTTTTTCACAGAAGATACAGATGCAGCTTTTCCAGAAAACAATGCCTCGCGCTGTTCATGATAGTTATCGAGAAACTCGGGGTTCTTCTCAAGCTGAGGTTGCCCTTTCCATCTCGGTATGACTTTCTCTGGTGGATCATACACACTGATGCCATCTAAATGACAAGAGGAAAGAAGATAAATGAGATTTATTGACAAGCTTATATATATAAGAAGGTATTAAGCGAACCTTGTTGCATATTAAAGTGGTAGAGAAGATATATTACCTACTCCGTAATCGAGATTTTCAATGTTTGAATGAATCCACTGATGTAGATGAGTCAGTTTCTCATTTTCTTTCTCAACTTTCTTCTCCAAGCCTTGTAAAAACATAGCTTTGTCTTCAGCATCAATCAAATGAAATGGATCCCTACCAGCTAGCTCATTATCTCGGACATGGAAGACAATGTCTCTTAGCTTTTCGTCTTTCATCCACTCAAGCTCATTACTATTCTCATTGCGGTAAAAATCTGCAATTTCAGCAATCGTACCTGGCTCCTGAGGTTCTTTCTCTCTTGCAGCCATATAATTATCTCTGAATCCAGCTCTCATTTTTTCAGCAACAGGTTCAAATTCATGGTAGTGTTTCTCAATCCAGTTCTCCTTCCCTGATGGTTGTTCCTTAACTACATGTTCAGTACCACCAGAACTTTCAGTTGACTCGTAACGACTTGTTTCGCGTTCTTCTTTTTCGTTTACAGAATCTCTTTGCTTGCCCAGTCCCTTAACTGTATTCCCAGGTTCTGAAAACTTCTTGTAATCATTCTTTTGGGGTTGCGAATCAGCATCCTTCCCTAAAGGCTCAGATGAAGTAGATTTCAAGGTTCCATTGACAGCTGCACCGAGGATTTTATTTTTGTCAGCCAATTTGCGTCTTCTAGCTACATGACGCTCTTCATTACTCTGCTTTGGGAAGATTTCATCACTGTCTTCGGCTATCGTCTGAGACGGTTCCTGCGTAAGCTCTTTCTCACCATTTTTTCTTGAAAGGAACTCTTTAGCCTCTTTTACAGATCTTATGACCCGTGACTTACGACCAGTGCTATTCTTCCCCATACTCAACTTATCCTTGGAATCATCCGAAGATTGTATGATTCCGTTCGGAGGAACTACTGGCATCACATTACTCACCTTTTCTGCATCAGATATAGCCATTTTACCATTCGGTAAACCAGAATCTACCATATCCCCATTCACCATTGGAATAGCCAAACCAGAAAGTTCAGTGTTTTCTTGATCACTTTGAGTCGAAGTCCCC
Organism: Arabis alpina; assembly: GCA_900128785.1. NCBI lineage: Eukaryota > Viridiplantae > Streptophyta > Magnoliopsida > Brassicales > Brassicaceae > Arabis > Arabis alpina. Next base: position 27,350,645 of record LT669792.1, read on the forward strand.
AAGCTTTCATCTCTATGGTCATCACCTTCACTGTGTGCCAAACCGTTAAGTGGAACACCATTCTGTGACTGCATGCTTCTATCTTTATCATCCTCGCCTGTTTCTGTGCTCACATCGCGCTTCTCCTTCTCAGTCAGTTCTATGCCAGCTTCTATCTCCCGTGCTCGTCTAGCCATCGCTTTGATTTCAACGATCTTATCATCAAAGTCTACAGATTCACCACTCTCAACCCGAGACGAATCCAACAGTTCCAGTTTCTTCTCTGAACCCTTTACTCTAGATATACTACTCATAAGTTCTTCACGATCAAACTTCGGCTTCTCAAACGAAACCAACTCCTTTTCCAAACCCTCCTCCTGCAAAACTTCAACAGAACCTTCCACCACAACTTCATTCTCTTTCCAAGCTTTCATCTTTCTCTTCATCATCTCCTTCTCCAACTCAGTACACTCAACCTCATTACTACTCTTCCTATACACAAACACAGTCTTCAACAACCATAACCCTATATAACCACACAAAACAGCTCTTCCAATCACCGGCAACTTCGGAACTAAATCAAGTCTAATAATCGCACTTCGAATCGAGCTAACCAAACTCAACTCTTCCCTTGACTCCTCCTCCTCCTCAGAAGAAGAAACAAACTTAACCAAAGAACTATCCTTATGTATCACATCTTCCCCATTCTCCATTTTCTCAGCTAATTCCTTCGCATACATAACCTTAGAACTCACTGTATCCAAATCCTGAACACTTCTACTCAAAACCTCGCCTTCATTAACCTCTACTCTCTCAACATTTCCATTCAAATCCTTATAAACAGTGAAAATCGGATTCGAACCAATCCCCCAATACTCTGTTTCCTTATTATACCGAGAAACCCAATTTTCAAGCTCATTCAACAAAATCGAATCTTGAGATACCTTAGTGCTACTTAACTCAACCAAATCATCACTATGGGTTTCGTTCCCAGATTTCGTACCTGGGTCATGATTCGAACGATAATTCTCATCACTGATGATCTTCTTCCTCAGTGAGTTTCGTCGTCTCGAGGTTGTCTCTCCGAAACGAGCTGAAACGCGGAGAATTGAAGCGCGATAGTACCGGAATTTGGAGATGGGTAAGTTGAATCGGTGTTGGTTTCTCTTGTTAGAAGAGAAAGATGAGAAATTGAAGAACCCATTTGGAAGATTAGAGCTTAAAACTTCCATTGATGGGAAAGTGAAGAAGAAGATGTCAAAACCTCAAATCTGGGTTTATCAGAACAACTACCAAAACGACGTCGTTTCATGAGTGATAAAGTAGTTTTTTTTTTTTTTTTTACGGATGCACTTATCCATGTTGATTACAAAAAAAATACATGAACATCACTGAACCAATGCGGAATAGAAATGCTAACATATGAGAAGATCGAATTGTGGATAATCGAGTCTAATAATCGCACTTCGAATCGAGCTAACCAAATTCAACTCTTCCCTTGACTCTTCCTCCTCAGAAGAAGAAACAAACTTAACCAGAGAGAACTCTCCATTCTCCATATGTTGTAGAAAGGTTTTCAACATTTACATTTTCCAGATACATTAGACTTGTAATGAACTATTAAAAATCCTCCATGACATGAGAAAAGAGAGAGAGAGAGAGAGAGAGAGATAGAGAAGAACAACACAAGTTTATAGTTGATTACATAGAAAGCTCTAATTACAGATACTTCCAAGAACCATGGTTACATAGACAGAGCCAAGTTTTAAGACAAGTTTGGGATACAAGCACCTCCACCTTCACCACTTTGTTGCTGATCTTTCCAGATTCTTCCAGTGACTCTTAGTTTCAGCTCTTTCCTGTCTCCACCTGAGAAGAAGAGAGCCATGTTTCTTTGTATAATTAGTCCATCATGACTGTCTCTAACTTTCCTGTGGCTGTCTCTTACGCTTCGAGGTGTTCCTTCCCAAGTCAGCTTCCGGCCGTATCCTCCCACTTCTAAACTGTAATTGTAGTTCCGAGCTTCTGTTTCGTCTCCCATGAAACGTAGGAACGCCATGTAGACTGGTGCCATTCCGAGCTGGAACGCTTCAAAGTGAAGACAGAAGTATTGACCAAAGCAGTGAAATACCTGAGTTTAGATTTGAACCAAAAGAGAAGAACTTTGATAAGCATATGTGACGGTTTAAGTAAACGAGACATTGATCTTGCAGAACTTTGATAAGCATATGTGACGGTTTAAGTAAACAAGACATTGATCTTGCAGAACTTTGATTTCAGAACAAATTTACGTAAAACTACTTCCCAACAAACTAGCATAACTACTTGGACCTTCTCTAGGATTTCATTCAGTTTGTATATGCCATAAACCGAATTCAAGATACCCCTACGTAGCCCGATTTAAAGCTAACTCGCAACAGAAGCAAAATATTTGACTAATCTGATTGCTTCACATTTCAGTTAATACCAGAAAGATAAATACTCCTCTGGCTTTAAAGATAGCATAGATCATATGTACTTACAGTTAACATCCATGTGGCATTTTCGACTTCACGAGGATTAGACTTGACATAACGATGGTTGAAAGTACACCCAGAATGCATATCCACCTTATGATCATCCCTCAGATGAGCAACTAAGTAAGGGATATCTCCCATAACAGAACATTCTGATCCAGCATACGGACAGTTATAAGGCCTGAAGTTACATACAGTCTCATGTTTAAGCTTACTGTAATACGGAAAAATCTCAGGACATCCAAGTGACATGTGTTTGCACGGTAGTTCAAGAGATTCCGCTACTTTCTCCAGCGCCAAACAACGAATATCGCCGAGCTCTTGTCTACAAGTTGGGCAACGATTATGAACCCTGGTTTTACAAGTTGAACATAGAGTATGTCCATTGTGACACTGCAAGAAAATCAAATCATTGTGTTAAATGTAATTTTCATAATTCACTACAGAGACAATACGAATCTTAAACACCAACATAACCATTGCTTGAAACATCCAAATATACAAGAAAGTAGTAAACGCCTATAAGAACTTAAAAACCCAAAAACCAATCAACAAAGTAAAGAATAAAGTGTTTAAGAGTTTTTTCATGATAATTCTCTAAACAGTCAATAAGAATCTTGAACACCACCATAACCACAGCTAGAAACATCCAAATATACAAGAAAGTACAAAACCCTGTTTCTACAAGTTGAACATAGAGTATGTCCATTGTGACACTGCAAGAAAATCAAATCATTGTGTTAACTGTTTTTCTCATAATTCTCCAAAGAGAAAATAAGAATCTTAAAAACCAACATTGCTTGAACATCCAAATACTAAAGATTTGACTATGTTCAGAAACTCAAAACCCCTAAAACCAATTAACAAAGTAAAGAATAAAGTGTATGTCCACTAAACTCCTAAACTCAAAACCCCTTAAACACCAACATATCATAGAGTATGTCCACTGTGACACTGCAGGGAAATCAAACCATTGTGTTAAGTGATTTTCTCATAATTCTCCAAAAAGACAATAGGAATCTTGAACACCAACATAACCGTTGCTTGAACATCAAAATATACAAGAAAGTAGGTAAAGCCTATAGATTTCGCAATGTTTGGTAAATTTTCATAATAGTTCTCTAAATAGACAATAAACTTTAAATACCAACATAACATAGAGTATGACCATTGTGACACTGCAGGGAAATCAAATCATTATGTTAACCATTGCTTAAAGACACAGTAAGAACCTTGAACACCAACATAACCATTGCTTAAACACCCAAATATACAAGAAAAGGTAAAGCCTATAGATTTGGCAATCTTTGGTAAATTTTCATAATAATTCTCTAAATAGACAACAAGAATCTTAAACACAAACATAACATAGAGTATAGGGAAATCAAAACTGTTTTTCTCACAATTCTCCAAAGAAACAACAAGAATCTCAAACACCAACATTGCTTAAACATCCAAATATACAAGAAAGTAGTAAAAGCCTATAGATTAGCCAATGTTCAGAAAAACTCAAAACCCCAAAAACCAATCAACAAAGTTTAAGTGTTTTTCATAATAATTCACTAAAGAAACAATAAGACAACATAAACCATTGCTAGAAACATCCAAATACACAAGAAAACTAGTAAAAGTCTATAAATTTCCGAATCAAAAACTCAAAAACCCTAAAAACCAATCAAGATCCAGGAAAATCAAAATCAGACCTGATGAATAGGAGGGTACATAGAATTAGTACAAACAGGACATTCAAGAAGCTCATGAACACTAGTAGTTGTAGGAAGAAGCCCAGAAGCAGCAGCAACATTCACGTTGTTACTGTTATTATGATGATGCTTCGAAACCGATGCATACGAATGTCGATCTTGTTGGATCTCTTCATCATCTGTTACATCCATCGTTGTAGTACAGTCCATACTATCCAAATCCATCAAAAACCCACAAAACACAAAATTCCCAAAATAAAAATGAAAACTTTTGATTTAATCTTTGATCAAAATCGGATTTTTACAGATTTATGAATTGAAACAGGTCAACCCTCGTGAAGAGTAAATTTGAAAAACAAAAAATATGCTTTTCTTCATCAATTCCAGAGAGAGAGAGAAGAGAGAGAAAGTTGCCGTCAAATGAATCGGAGACGATGGATTTATAATCGGACGGTCATGATCACGAAGGAGACTGTAGTGAGAGAGAGAGAAGAATTTACAGATATGGAAAATAATCATTTAATAATAATTTTACTACTCATTTTTTTAATTAAATTATTTGTTCTAGTGAAATTATTAGTGATAAAAAGGCCATGGTCCACTAAATATGGGCCTAAAACATATACATGGTGTTCATGATTGCATTTTTTTGAAATTTAATTCCAATAATTTCAGTTAATTAATTTGTATACAATAGTAGGAATTTTCGAAAGTTGGCAATCCGAAAGTTTATTTCTTTCGATAGAATCAGTATATTGGATTCTTAATCGAATAATATTTTTAGATCTTACTCGGAAGTTGGCCAATGTGATACAACAAGGAGAATTGGTGTTTAGTAATTTCACCGACTGGGTGTTAGCCAACGATGAAGATCGCATAAAATCGAATGCGAATATGTGGAAGGAAGATAACAAAGTTCATATTCGGTTAACGAGTAAGCCTTTTAAGAGAAAAGCATCAATAAAAGTTTCTTCTTTTGTTTTTCAACATTTTAATTATGTATTTGATGGTAATTTTCTTATTTGTCATATGTACTATGTAATCTTGAATATTACTTAAATAAAATGATAGATGTTAAAAAAAAGTAGGAATTTTCTAAAGAGTTGCATAATCACGTTAAAAATAATAACTTTAGAGGTTAAGAATATGTATACAATATGTCAAGACTCAGAACTAAACATAGATCGACCACTAAGCATACTCATGTTTGATTTTAACTTTAAGAGATGTATTTAAGTAACTTTAGACGTTAAGAATATATATGATGAAATCATAAGAGAACACAAGCAATGCGATGTGGCTTGGTTTGGAAGACACGTAAGAGACTAATGATAATGTTAAAAAGAACATTTTACACTTTCTTCATCACAAGGAAACTCACAGTTTCTTTGAAGAATAAAAGATTCCATAAAATAATTGGTCTCATGATAGTGAAGTGATCATATCCTTAAAGACACCATTGGTCTCAATCTTAAAAAGTGAACAACAACGATCCAGCTTTCATTAACTGTCAATTCATTTTTAACAGAACATGAAATTGTGTATTTATCATGCACTTTGTCGATTTATCCTTCTGTATAGTTAGTAACCCTTTAGTTACATATATGTTCTTTTTTATGTTATTCTCTTACCATTTTCAGAATTTGTTTTTCTAACTTTTTGTTTTTTGATGCCTTAGATGAAGATGTGATGATAAATGGTTACTCTCACGATCTCCATACATGTGAGTTGAGTTTTTTCTTTTTGCTTTTTTTTTGTTACCATTTTCTTTCTATTGGTACATTAACCTCTTGTTTTATTTATGTTAGATGCTGATGTGGTGACTTTGGTTAGACGTATTATTGATCATTTTGATTACATGCGCTCAGTGGAAAACGAAACTGACTACATAATTCCCGATTAGAGTGTTTGTGGATTATAAGATATGTGAATTACCACTTTATAATCAAATATGGACCAATAGCAGAAATTATCTTGGAGTCATGTATTATCTTGGTGATCGCAAACGGAGAGAGTAAAAGCTTCCACGTGTTGATCGCAAACAATCTTTCTCCCACCGACACCGACCATTCTGCAAAACTCTAGTCTCTCGTTATGGAATTCTGAAGGGCTTCACTTTCTTTCGGTGGAGAATCTACTTAATGAAATGTCGTTAGCTATTAACTATTTGAAATCATAAAGAATTGTAATAAATATTCTAGAACCTACTACTTTAACTATTTGAAGTGTTTTAGTGTAACTTTAACGATCTAAAGTGTTTTAGTATAATATTTCCTTCTCATTTCATAGTCTTGTTTAAACTGATTATACTCTTTAATTTACTGGAAATATTCACCAACCCTTTTTTTTTGGTCAAAAAAATATTCACCAACCATTCTATGAATTCGTATGGGAGACTCTATCAGTTGGACCATGTCCTATCACCCAACTGGATTTTGGCCGAACATTCGTCCGGCCCTGGACATTTGAATACAAAAAGCGAATACTCGTCTTTCGTTTTAACTTAAAGAAATGTAATTAGAATATGAAATCATAAGAGAACACAAGTAATGCGATGTGTCTTGAGTTCAAAGTCACTTAAGAGACTAATGATTATGTTTACAAGAACATTTTACTCTTTTCTTCATCTCAAGCAAACTCACATTTTCTTTGAAGAATAAAAAGAAAATTATTCTGTAAAATAATTGGTCTCATGATAGTGATCATATCCTTAAAAGGCATAATTGGTCTCACTCAACCTAAAAAAGTGAACAACAAATATCCAGCTTTCATTATCTGTCATTGATTTTTTTTAACAGAAAATCATGTCTTTGTACTCTGTTTTGTTTGAGCCTCGACTTAAGAACTGTTTACAGAATCTGAGTATTCATCAAAAGGTGACTAATTACCTATTTAAACTCCTAAGAATCAAGTTTAAGAGCTTTCAGGATCAGAAAATGCATTCATCTTTTGTTACCACTGGTTAGCCGCGGTGTCCCGACACTTCTCGTCATCGCCAGCTAACGGCTTTGGTTTAGTAGCTTTTGACCGGTTACTAAACAGTCTCTCGGATATTCGGTCTTTAGCAGTTGTTTTCTTACGTCGCATCGAGGATTTCTTGTTTTGTTTTGAGGCAAAAACTCTATCAAACTCTTCGTCGACAACAGCTGATCTAGAAGTTGAGGCCATAGCAGCTTCACGCAGAACTTCGAAGTTGTGTTCCTTAACCTTAAGCTTGACAAGCTTTGCTCTTTTCTTCACCACCTCTTTGTCTTTCTCTCGGATATTCTTCAGAGCCTGTTTCGCTATTTGCCTAGCTAACTGACTAGGATCAGAATCTGAAGTTGTTTCGTCCATAGGCACGTCCTGATCGATCTCTGTAGCTGGAGAGGAAGAAGTTTGGTTTTCACTCTCATTTAATGGAGATTCCTGGACTAACGGGTTTCCTAATTCATCACGAGGTACAATGACTCCGTGAAACGGACATAATCGTAGATCTCTTCTTTGGCAAAGACCACCTTTCTTTAGAGGAGCACGGCATGGAGGTGTCTCTGTTCTCTCTTCTCTATAAACACTTGCCTGAAGATTCAACTCTGCTATTTTATCTGCCGGAATTACAGCATCTTGATCAACCCTGCCCCAATGGCTCTCGACCTCTAAGCCCCGGTGGTTAGCTCGAACTTCTGTAGTTGAGTCCCAATTACTCAACTGTGATCCCCAATTCATCACAGGTGCTTCAGAAATGAGCTTATCCCTAACAGAGTTTCCACTGCTTACAGCTTTTCTTTTGCTTGGCGGTTTATAGGACCTGGTTTCTGTTGTAGACTTAATTGCTTCACTTAACGATGCTAAGGACGAACCCTCACCGTGCTGACTTCTCATCACAGGAGCCATGATCTTGACCGGATCATTTCCAACTTTGCCATCATCCTCCTCCCAAAAATCTTCTTCCTCCTCGTGTGTTTCTTCGTTCTCCCGTATTTTCAAAAACGTAAAACCAGCATCTTCATATTTCTTTTTAGTTGCCAATATGTTGTTTCTAATATCAATAAACTCTTTCAACATTGAATCTCTCATTCTGTTATCACTTACTTCAACCCTAGTGAGAAGAGACATCCCTTCTTGAACCGAGATCAGATGCTTCGTCACTAGAAGCTTACACTTTTCCCTCAATACATCAAACACCACTCTATTTTCACTAGTTTCTTCAACCTTATCCGATTGTTTCAACGAATCAAGACGAATCTGCCTCAGATAAGAACAACGAATCTCCTCGTAATCTTCCTCATCTAAAATCGCAAGCGGAATACCATCATCCCCTCTCCACTGAACAATCTCCAAACACTCCTCAATCTCCTTTACCGTATCATCAATCTCAACCTTCAACATTCCAAATCTCTTCCTCAACGAATCAAATTTCTTTAGTAAAATCTCCTTAGTTCTCATCTCCCTCTCTTCTCTCTCTCGTTGAATCCTCGCAGCATTTGCTTGCAAATCAGGAAACTTGAACTTGAGTGTATTCTTAAGGTAATCAAAAGCCAACCTAAGCTCCTTATAATGTACACCAAATGACAAATTCCACTTCTCCAAGAACTCAATAGCTTTTGTACGCAAGATAATAGCAGTAGCTGGTGGTGCAGGAAGAGGCATATTGTTTCTAAACCCAACACTTAGACTCAATAGCTGATCAATATTCTCGATTATTAGATTCCTAAATAGCTTTGATCTCATGAAAATCTCATCGATTATAAGCAACGTCAGATACCTAACCTGAGAACCAAATTTAACCTAATCAAACACGAAAACCACAATTTCTATGAATCGAAACGATCAGAAACTGTATAATCACAAAGATCTTGTGAAAAACCTGAGAGTCGTGAGTTTTCATGAGTTCCATTAGGGTTTGAGCACCGAGACGGACCTCTGAATCAGAATAACGAACAGTTGATTTGATCGCTTTGAGAAGCCTTGGATCAACTTCTTGAGCAGTCGATTTCGTAGCTTTCTCTATCAACGCCATGACTTTACCTCCGATGTCATCTCTCTCCGCCATCGCCGGTGATCGGAAAATTTGAGATTGCTCGTTCTCGGTGAAGACGAAACCTAAAATTGAATTTTCCGATTTGTGTTGGTTTAATATCTGTTTCTTCATGGCTTAGTCGGTTTACTTTTGTTAATTACTTATTTACCCCTCATTTTCGATTTGTTGGTTTAATACTTAATAGTTTCTGTTACCACTGGGTTAGTCGGTTTACTTGGTTCTCTTCTTTGTACGAAATGACGTATTTACCCCTATTTATGAACTTTGGCTGCACCAGATTCGATGGGTGTTTAAGTAATTACGTTAAGAAACCGTTTATATAGTTCTGATTCTGAAGAATTCCCACCAAAATCACTCAACAAACATTCAAGAAAACGAAAAACAGAGAGAAGAAGAAGATGATGATGATGATAATGGCGATGAAGCAATACACTTTCTGGATTCTCTTGATCTTATGCATCTCAGTAGCTTCTTGCTCAACAATTCCATCATTCAGAGGTAAAAACCTGAAGATTCTCTTATGATTTTCCCGAGAAACCTTCGTTTCTTGTTCCTTTTTCTCACGTTTTCCTTCACTTTCTCGCTTCCTTTCACAGATCCACAAATCGGAATCAACTACGGTCAATACAGCTCCAATCTTGGAGGTAAATCTTCAGATTCTTGTTCGTCATCTTCTTCATTTTCTTGTTCTAATTTCCCGAGAAAATTCTTGTTCGTCTTCTTCTTCACTTTCTTGTTACTTTCCGTTATACTTTCCCTAGGAAAACGATTCTTGTTGCTTTCATCTTCACTTCTCCCCGAGAAAATCGATTCTTGTTCACTTTCTTGCTCGTCCTCTTCATCACTTTTCTCGAGAAAATCGATTCTTGTTCACTTTCTTGCTCGTCTTCTTCATCACTTTTCTCGAGAAAATCGATTCTTGTTCACTTTCTTGCTCGTCTTCTTCATCACTTTTCTCGAGAAAATCGATTCTTGTTCACTTTCTTGCTCGTTTTTTCCACAGGTGATACAATAATCGGAATCAACTACGGTCGATACGGCTCAAATCTCCCCCCACCAGAATCAATACCATCACTAATCAACTCTCTCTCAATCAAACACATCAAAACATTCGACATAGATCCAAGAACAACAAAATCATTCTCCAACACAGGAATCACACTCTCCTTATGCATACCCAACAACAAAATCCCATCTCTCTCAACAAATCTCACCGAAGCTGAATCAATCATCAGAAACAACATCTTACCATACCACAAAACCACACTCATCACAACAATCTCAGTAGGTAACGAAGTCTCGTTACTCCCACAATTCTCAACACACTTAGTCTCAGCTATGGTGAATGTTCATAAATCAATCAAAAGATACAGATTACACAAGAAGATCAAAGTCACTACTACACATTCACTAGCAATACTATCGAAACGTTTCCCTCCTTCTACAGCGAAATTCCACAAATCTATAAGTGAATCTGTGTTGAAGCCATTGATTAGGTTTCTACAACGAACAAATTCTCCTCTTATGGTCAATGTTTATCCGTATTTGGCTTATAAGCAATCATACCCATCGATTCCGTTGGATTTTGCTTTGTTTAACCCTAATCAAAGGAGGAGATACAAAGATCCGTACAGTGGAATCGTATACACGAACCTGTTCGATGTAATGCTTGATTCGGTTGATTTCGCTGTGAAATCGCTAGGCTTAGAGAAGATTCCGGTGGTTGTATCGGAGATTGGGTGGCCGTCGAGTGGAGATTTTGGTGAAGTGGCGGCGAATATGGAGAACGCTAGGGTTTTTAATCAACGGTTGATTGAACATTTGAGAAGAAGAGTGAAGAAAGTTCCGGTGTATATCTTTGCTTTGTTTGATGAAGATCAGAAAACTGGAGCCGCCGTGGAGAAACATTGGGGATTGTTGTATGCTAATGGTTCGAGGAAGTATGATCTGAATCTCTCCCCGCCGATTTGAAAAGCTTGAAACGCCGTCGCGGAAATGAAGAAGATGATGATGTAGGGGTAAATCGGTCATTTTAGTATATGGGAAAAGGGAAGAAGATAGAGACGATGGGCAATTTGGTCATTTTCGTTGTATGTAGGATTTTTGTGTTTGTTATGGGCTTATTGTTTTGTCACTGGACTTATTACAGTATATTTGTCCAATGGGCTTTTTGTAACAAAATCTTCATGCATCAAATATAATAATTAATAAGATCGTGACACGTGTCAAATTGGTCGATCGAGATTTTGAGACATGTTATTTTTTTGTTACTATTAATTTTTATTTTATGTTGTGTATTATCTTAAAATTTCCTAATTATTTTTTAGTTAAGATTACTTAATGAAAATTATCTATTACGTGTGATTTCCTTTTATGTTTTGTAATTTACCATTCTTTTTTTTTCTCACGCTATATCTTCATTGTGTAATATAATAAGATTAATACATGTCTAATAAAAGATTTTAGGCCAAATAGATTTAGGTTTAAAAATCCAAATTCTTTAAGGATTACAATATCTTATCTATATAAGATGCTTTTGTAATTTCTCAATCTTCTCAATAAATTGTGTATTTTTTCTTTCTTTTATATTTGTTTTGTTCGGGTAGATTCACATCTATTGATGCTAGATGGTGTTTGATTGTGTGATTTATACATATTAGATCGTCTTTTTTTTGTTTTGTTTGATTATTTGTCTTATTTTTGTTGTTTCATTTTAGATTTCGCAGATTAAGATTACGATTAAGAAGGTATGATTTTTCAGTACATGTTGTCTTGATGCTCTTCGATCATGTCTTATAATTGTTACAACACATGTTCCTCGGATCTTCATATTTTGTTTTAATTTTTTCTTTTTAACATCGCTCATATTTTGTTTTGTTATCCGAGAATGATCAGTCTAATAATCTGCTTTGTTGTTTTGATCCTTATAACAAGCAAATGTTTTTTTTTTAATTATTTGATATCATATCTTATCTTTTTCTTCTTCCTTTTTGTCGACTATCCCTTTTCTTCTTTTGCTTGAAGTTCTCTCTAATCCAATTATAACAACATATACTAATTTTTACTATCTACTGCTATCTTCCGACATGTAGTATCTTTCTTTGATCTTTTAATTTGTTATTCTATGTTTATGTTGTGTAGGATATTTGGCTCTTACAAAGTTATCTAGCATTCATACTCTTCAATATTTGTCGTGAATAGGTTTGTTTTATTTTTTGACCAAAAAAAAGAAGGTTTGTTTTATTTTTTATCGTAATATTTATACCTATCTTTAGACTATCCTTCGTGATTTGATTTGTTGGTTTGTTAACACCATCCCTGAATTTAAAGAAATAGTTTAAAAGGGAGATGTTAATGCATACAGCTGTTAGCTAATGGATGATACGGTTCTTCTTTTTCTTTGAGATCTCCGACTCAAAAACAAATTATGAGAATCAAGATATTTGTATCACTATTGGTCATATCTCCATCTTTTAAAACCCCGATGCATATGTTTTAGTGATTGGTGAAATTTTAGTTAGATGAAATATTTTAGTTATTTTTACTACATTACAATCCATAGAATAAGTGTTGTGTACAAATGGTGTTTGATTATTTGTAGAACTATGTCGCTGCAAGATGGTGCATGCATAAAACTATATGGCTCATTCATCTTCAAAGTAAGATAACTCTTTTTTTTATTTGTGTATTGCAATTTAAAAATCATGGATGATTATCAAGTTCCTGGTCTACAAAATCATGGATGATTTTTAGGGAGAAGTGTACAAAATAAGAAACTCTAAAATGAGCAAATTAGAAAACTAATCCAAACTAATGACTATAATTCTATAAGAAAAAATAAACTCTTTTTGTAAACAGACCTTTATATCGTACTTCGACATATATCAAGGTTTTCGATTTTGTTTACTTTCCCGAGTGATTTTTTTTTCTTTTTGTTCGTGTTTGATTTTTCACGGGATGTAAAATATTTTTATCATAAACCCGCATATATGCGGGTCCTTTACCTAGTGAATATAGAAAATTAGAAAAATAATACTAGTGGAAACAACTGACTCGATTTGATGTAAAAAAAAATATTTTCTTGATGTGTACGATATGTCACGTGCATGGTAGTAGATTCGTGGAGTTCGAGTCATGTTTTTCTAAAATCTAACAAAATATTTGTCCTACAGTAACTCGGAAAGGCAAATTGTCATCATCTTACGGGGGAGTTGTCATTTAAAAATTATCGAACAATTTCTATATACACACACACAAACTGGTTAATATATACTGGCCATATGTTTTCATTTCTTTCATTATTGTAAATAAAACTAATACTCCCTCTGTTGCATATTAGTTGTCGTTATATGTGATTAAATCACGTCAATTAAGAAAACATTTAAAAATTATGTTTTATCCCTAATTAATGTGTTTTTCATTTGATATATATAATTAATAAACTAAAAAAGTAGGCTAAAAATTAAAAATCAATCATAAATATGCATTGGAAATATAAAACGACAATTAATCTGATACAAAATAAAAAGCGTAGAATCAATCATAAATATGTATTGGAAATATAAAACGACAATTAATCTGATATAAAATAAAAAGCGTAGAATGACAACTAATATAAAACAAAGGAAGTATATATTTGATAAATGACTTTTTTGCTCTTCTGTTACCGAAAAAGTTTTTTTGAAAAAAAATAATCGTTAAATCATTTCTTTTGTTTTCCAAAGTTTTAATTATGTAGTTGATTGTACTTTTTTATTTTCTATGCAATCTTGAATTTTATATAAATAAAATCTAAATGTTAAAAAAGGATTTTTTGTGGTCTTCGTGAAAAATGAACTTTTTTTAGGTTGACAAAGAAGACTTTTTAGAATCGGAAAACAAAAATGAGTGATCAGAAACACCACTAAAAAAACGCAAGTGAGTGAGTGAGATATTTGCGGAGGAAATAGCGGGAAAAGGAGAGTGGGTATAAAACTGGTGGTGGCTCATTCGGTGGCTGCTGCATTATTCTGACCACGCGGGTCCATGCGCACTTTGTTTCTGTAAATCGTCATCGAGGATGTTTTTTTATATCTATCTCACTTCTGATTATTAATCATTATCATTGATTTGTTACATACTGAGGAAAAAAATCATTTTGTTTGATCTCTGACACACACGTAAGACCAAAAACTGTCTGATCTCTACAGTTTCACACTCACATGGAGAGAGGGAAACAAACAAGAACATACGCCCACCTTACACTAATGAGACGATGTGTCGCTTACGATTATTAGTTTACATTCATGTCAAATCATCGAGATACACCGAACCGATACTATATTTGTATATCACATGAGTACACAAAATGGATGAATTAGGAAACAAAATTAAAAAGCTACATAGTGATCCAAATAAGTCACGTCTAGTGATAATTAAAGCAAGATGTCAAGATTCATGTGATTTACTTTTAAAACTAATCGATGGTAATAAACGAGTGGTCCATATAAAATTAGGTTAGTTAGATGTGCATTTATAAAAAGTTAAACATAGCTAGCATCCATGTCGGGTATACACCTCTAAATCATAGTCCGCATAACTTTTGTATACATATTTCATGATTAGTTGTTTAGTGTCTCAATCAGTGACCAAGTGCTATACAGAGCATTACAAAGTGTTTTATTTTATCTTTACACAATTACACTTGAGTCAAAGAGACACTAAAGTTGTATTTTTGATTTCGTTATAACGAAATGAAAACTTGATGCTAACAAAGCAACACTAGTTAATTACTATGGTACCAAAAATTTCATTATAAATTTTTCCAAAGACAAACAATAGTATAAAACTGATAACGTAGGATTTTCTTCTCTTTGACTTAAGTGTAAACACTTTTAACTTTGACTAGTGATAAAGCAAGATGTCAAGATTCATCTAATTTACTTTTAAATCTAATCGATGGTAGTAACGTAGTGGTCCAAATAACAAATTAGGATAGTTTAGATGCTTTAAGAAAAAGTTAAATATAGCTAGCATGCATTTCGGGTAAGTTAGTCAAGTGGTAAACATAATTGAGGTAACAAACCTCTAAATCATAGTCCACATAACTTTTGTATAGTGTATACATATTTCTAAATTAGTTTCTAATGTCTCAATCTACGAACAATTGCTATGTTCAGTTTTTGTTTGTTTGTTAAAGAAGTGCTATGTACAGTAAGAATCACAAAGTGTTTTATTTTGTCAAATTAACTATTACTCTACAACTTGTTTCTTACGTTATAACGAAATGAACACTTTATGCTAACAAAGCAACACTAGTTAGTGTAGTACCAATAATTTCATTTAATTTTTTCCAAAGACAAACAATACTCCTCTTTGACTTAAGTGTAAATAATTACACTTTTAAACCGAACTAAACCACTTGATATGAAAAATATCGACTAATGAGTAGTATGATGTATTGATGATGATAATAATGACGACAATAATGATAAGTTTGGGAATAAATCAAACTCAAGTCAAAATCTAACACGCGCGAGACAAAAACCCAACTCGTGACCCGACCAAATCATAAGCAACCCGGAAACCTTGTTGCTGTATATTCCCAATTATAGACAAACTCCCAATAGTTCCGGCGAACGCAAAACAGAACCGTCCTTGAGTATTCACCGGAATCAAATAATTACTCGCCGGAAGCGAAACCTCACCGCCTCCAAAATGAAAAACCACCGTAGGAACTTTAACCGTCGTCATTCCAATAAGATCGTAACACGTGTCAAACAGAGAATACGAAGGAGCACGTTTAAGCTTACTCGCACCAAGACGAAACGCATCTCTAAGCGCCACGTAAGCAGATTGCGTTAACCTCGTAACCGAAGTACCTGAATCTATAATAACTCCACCGTTACCAGACGCGTCAAGCTTAAACTGCGTTTCCGAAACGCCAGGAACGCGCGTTCCACCAACGCTGATTCCAAGTAACTGTAAGTAATAAAACGTGTCGAGTTTCGGATTCGTTACTAAAGGCGTGAAAACTGACGTTTTCGGAACGGCGTCGTTTCCGAATACAATTGTTGACGGCGGTTTAGAAGCAGAACCGGAACTAGTCCGGTCTACTAAACAGTAAGAGAATTTTCCGTTGTACCGGTTATTAGTCTGTGACGGAAAAGATAACCCACCACGGCCCAAGCCCAATAAACCAGCAGCACCAACGAACAAGCCTTCGTTATCATGACCACAACCCAACGCCACGTGATCAACACGTGCTCCTTGAAACGACAACGTTTCGGTTGAGAAATCACCCACCGTGAAAGATCCGTCACCGTAAGAGACTTGATAAAGACAAGTCTTGCTTCGCCGTGTAATACATTCAGACGAATCATCTAATCTCCGACAAAGACGGGACCCACAAGCTACTGTTGCGTAAGATTTGGATTTTTTCGGGTCGAAAATCGGGTCGGATTGGTTATAACAGACTTTACAAGGAGAACATTGAAGCCAAACGACGTCGCTTCCTGTGTCGAGTACCATGTAAGCATTAGTCGCCGGAGTTCCAACACCTAACCTCATGAAATACTCTCCGCTTCCTTGTGATAAACCGGAGATAACCGCACCGCTAAACCCACCGGAGGATTTCGGAGTTCGTTTTTTTCTGGTGATGTTTCTGCCGGTGGAGACGGCGGCGAGTTTGGTAATGGAGTTGACTCGGAGTGAGTCACGACGGAGACGGAGGTTGAAAAGTTCCGATGGAGTAGAGTCGGAGAAGGAAGAGAGAGCATCAATGTGTGATAAGTGAACAGAGAGTGACGTAGTTGTGGATTCGGATTTGAACTCGGATTCTGATTGGTCGGGCCATGAGAGAGTTGGTGAAGAAGGAAGAGTGTTGACGATGAGTGTTTGGTATTGAGAAGAGGAGGAAGAAGCGACGGTGGAGAGGAGGATGGTGATGCAGAAGACGAGGGTATTTAGGACTTTTCGCTCCATTGGAATTTTAGTGAAGATAAATAAGTCTAGTGTGTGTATACTACAAAGCATTATAAAGGCAAAATGAATCTTGTGTGTGAACTGTGAAAGGTCTATACTTTAATTATGGACCAACTTTTATTTTTACTTTTTTCTTTAGTGAGTGAAAACATCATTACGAAATTATTGACTTTATTTCAAGTTTCTTATTTCTTATTAGAGGTGGGATTAAAAAAACAAAACCTAGACGTATTAAAGAAATTTTATACTCTGATACAAATTTAAAAAATATTAATTTTTGTAATCCAATAAATTTGTGTCACCTGTAATTATCCAACTGAATCAGTTTCGTATTTGTTAATCAGAACGGGTAACATTTTGGACCTTTAGTAATTTTACATTGGGCTTTACCGATTAAACCTCATACTCCTTCCGTTCGTTTTTGTTTGATGTTTAAGGTTTCTACACACAAATTAAGAAATCATTAAATTTTTAATTTTTTCAAAACAAAACATGTTTTATCATCAATTCCAAAATAAATCAACCAATAAAAAAACAATCTGCAGAATTTAAACAGTCAAAAACTCAAAATCACAATTAATTTTACATAGAAAATTGAAAACATCAATCTAAACAAAACAAAAAAATCACTTTAAAACATCAAACATAAAAGAACGGAGGGAGTATTTGATAGGGATATATTTTGTAATAGGGGGATTTGGCAAATTGTCCCATATTGAAAATGTATTTGCCCTAGTGATCATTCTTCTTTTTTGACCAATTTGGTTTAAAGTACCTTTAACCAAAAAAAAATAGAAATAAAAGGTTTCAAATTTAAAAAAAAATCTAAAAATTACAAATACATAAACAATAATCATTTGTATATATTTAAATATTTTTATAAGTTAAATTTTTTTTTCAAGATGAATTCTATAATTTGCTTCTACGGTAGAAGAATCCACCTTTCTACGTCTACACGGATATGTTGATTTTTGGTTTAAAATGAAGCCATCAATAAAATTTTAAGGATTTGGGCTTTAGAAAGTAGGCTCATATTTGATAGTTGTGTACTTTTCAATATCCAAAACACAAATGAAATCAAACCGAAAACAGTTACATTTAAATTCAAACAAAATGTGAGTATATATATATATATATATATGAAGAAGTTGATATGTATTAGATTTAAATTCATTTATGTTGTATTTTGTTGTTTTTCAAAGCTTATAAAGATCGAGTTTTCAAGCGGGTACTTAGATTAGACATTTTGGTATGCATTTATGTAACCAGAGAGATTTTTTATTAGTTTTCTGATACTTTCAAATTCAAACAAAACGTTAAAAATGTATGAAGTTGATCTATTTTATATTAAATTCATTTATGTTGAATTTTGTTGTTTTTTCAAAAATTATAAAGATCGAGTTTTTGATTTGGATCAAACTGGAACTTAGATTTGACATTTGGTATGCATTAAAGTAACTAGAGTGATTTTTCATTAGTTTTCCGGTACATTTAAATTCAAACAAAAAGTTAAAGATGTATGAAGTTGATTTGTTTTAGATTTAAATTCATTTTTGGTTGAATTTTGTTGTTTCCAAAAATTATAATGATCGAGTTTTCGAATTGGATCAAACTAGAACTTAGATTTGATATTTTGGTATGCATACCAGAAGGATTTTTCGTTAGTTTTCCGGTCCATTAGTAATGAAAAATGCTATTAATAATACTTAGGCTTCTAATTTCTTAATTGGTTTGTTTTTACTCGATTGGTTTAGTTTGCACTATATTTCAAACGTAATAAAACTAAACCGAATTAGTCAACTTGAGGATACGTAGAAACGTTTAAAATTGAGAATGTGCATTATACAGACTCTAATCAAGGTATACATATTTTTGATCCTAATCCACATAACTTTCGTATACATATTTCCTGATTAGTTTTTTTAGTGTAGTAATCTATGACCAAGTGCTATACCGAACATTACAAAGTGTTTTATTTTGTCAAAATAACTATTAACTCTTTTTCAAAAAGAAATTCTTGTTTTCAAAAAAGAAAATAACTATTAACTCTACAACATTTTTTCTAACGTTATAACGAAATATTGGGGAAGTCTACAAAGTGGCAGGTTAAAAGATTTGAGAACAAGCATAGTTGTGTTCCAAAGGGTCGTTGTGAGCTAATACGAGTTCCAGTCATTGTACGCTTGTTTGTGATAGATATGTGTGTCAAGGCTTCAGTACCAAGATGCTAGGAGAAAAGCTCTAAAATGGATTGATATAGTGGTCAAAGCCAGGGAGAAACCTTTTGTGCCTATGCTAGAGACATAGCTCGGTTAGCCATGGTACGTATAGCTAAAAGGGATGTCAAAGCTTCAGAATGGAATAGTTTGTGCACACCATATGCGGTGGAATATCTTGAAGCAGAGTTTGAGAAAGCATCTCTGTGTATCGTTAATAGAAGCACAAACAACACGTTTGACATAAATCTTAGTGGATGCTCTTATCGTTTTAGCTTGGAAAATAGGACTTGTACTTGCATGAGATGGGACATCACAGGCATTCCTTGTGAGCATGGGTATGCCAGTCATTCTGCATAAGAAGCAGAATGAAAGTAAAAGGACATATACGGATGGTGTTGTTCCATTAAGAGTTTCAAGGTTTTGGCCTGAAAGTAGTGAACCAAAAGTGCATCCAAATCCAGATAATATGAAGCACAAGAAAGATAATAAGAGGAAGAAAGGGATCTCCTACAAAGAAGCAACCAAATGTGTTGAAGAGGACAGTGCATTGTGGAGTTTGTAAACAACCTGGCCACAACTCTAGGTTCCACTAGAAAGACAAACATGTTTGGTTTCATGGTTTAATTACTAAGGTTGTTTCGGTTTTATGAGGCTTTGTAGTTTATGTTTTGTCTTTCTTTTACAGCCTTCTCTAGGAGAATCATCTCAAGCTAGTAAAATGGAAACTTCTCAAGACACTCAAGGGACTCAATGCACTCTCACTTAGAGATATGAATGTGTGATCTCAACCTACCAATGGACTGTTTTTGGACTCTTTTTGCAGCTCATTGGTGTGTATAAGAAGCATTCAGGACTGTTTTTAATGCTTCTTATGTTATGATATGGCCGGTTATGTAATGATCTTCACTATGATCTTGATTATGATTGTTGGTTATGTAATGTCCACATTAGATTATGTAATGATCTTGACTATGTTCATTTTGTCAAGCATTTAGTTAAGAAACAAGTTGCTATTATTACCAGATCACGTTTGTCTTCTTAGTCTATCACAAAAGAAGCAGATAGAACCATGGAACATCTTCTTAGTCTTCATTCTCACAAAACATTAACACAAACAAACTCAACCTACAAGCTTACCACATACAAGAATGAACACACATCCTAAACAAACAAGTAGCATCATATTCATTCTGGGTGCATCTATTGTTATATCAAAATATCGAGGGGGAAATAGGTCGTTTTTCCCCTAAACACATACGAAATTTAACCTGAAACAATGTATGAAGTTGTTGATCTGTTCAACAAATTTTCACATCGACTTGGCATTTGGAAGTTTCTGTGGGAAGCCTCAGAAGATCTGACTTGATCTTCTCCCGTTTGTAATATCTTGTTAGATGAATTTCCAACAACTCAAGACATGGCAATTTCTGCAAGACCAGCTTTATATGTGCCATCTCTTTGCTTTCTCCTTCAAAATGAGTTATCTCCAACATTTTAATTTTGCATGACTTGAGGAAATCGTAGTCCACCAAACACTCGCAAAGAGCATCACCAATATCATTTTTGTCACGACCCTATTCCGGAGACCCGACAAAACCCTAACTTTTAAATCAAGGAAGCTTAAATTGGTTTGGTTTGGGTTGAATTTTTAATTAGAGAAAAATTGGTTAAGCTAAGGGTTGTTTATAAATTCTTCAATGATTAACTCTTCGAGCACTGGGCATGCCAAAATCAACCTCTGAAACACACAACAATTATCAAGAGATATGAAGTTAACTGAGTGGAGAATGAGTGATTTCAGAGATGGCAGCAAAGCGTTGTTTGGAATAATGTCTGATCACAAAAGATACAAGTTTCAGTTTAACAATTGTCCGGCAAGTGAAGAGTGTGTAACCTTCATTGACAGATATATCCACTTCAACATCTACAATACCTCTCTTTAGAACATTGCGCAGACAAACATTGACAAGTTCAAGATTCACATTCTGCAACTTCATACGGATTCTTCTCGCAAGGTAAGTCACTGGTTTAGCCAGTAATCAACAACGAATGACTAGAAACTTTTGCTATTTTCATCAAAATCAAGGTTGGGTTCAATGGTGAACAGTAGGAACCATCTCTTGCAATCAAACCTTAGTCGTGCAGCTTCATTAGCCGAAAGGAAGGAGAAGATATTGATGATAAGATCATCACGCAAATCAGGCATTCTATTTCTATCCATATTTTTTCGCAAAGCCTAGATATCGATGATAAGTTGTGTTTTGGTTTAGAACAAAATCAGTACAAACTTATCTGGTCAAGATCTCGTTCAAGATCTCGTTGACAAGCTTAGACTTGCAGCAAAGGATATTGCGCGCACAAGGGTTCACTACAAGAATTGGCTGAATATGTTTACCATCGAACGAAATCTTGATTTTGATTCGATAGTCAATTGCGAAAGTTTCAAGTCATATGTTAATCGATTATTGGCTCAAAAGAGAAAAGCCAAATACTATGTAAGAATATTCTCTCTGAAATTTCGTTTAGCATATTTTGACTCATCTTAGTCTAGAGAAAAATATTGTTCAATGAGATGTTGGCTCCGCATATAAATATAAACACAAATCATCAGTTGTACCAAGTGAGAGTTCATCTACCAAATAGTTTTTTTTGTAAACGAATACCAACACAAAGTTATAAAAAAAAAAAATATCTATGCTAGATACCAAATTAATCCTTGAGTGCCGGATCATATTTGTTACTACAACAAAAACATTTATGTAATTCTGAGCGAAATGGTTCTATGGTCTAGTGGTCAGGACATTGGACTCTGAATCCAGTAACCCGAGTTCAAGTCTCGGTAGAACCTGTACTCACTTTTTTTTTTGTCAATCTTTCAGTATTTTTATGGAGAACTTAGCCCATGTTTATTTCTGATAGATGGGTTACATAAGGCCCAAGCAAAATGACTACAGAGCTCTAAGCATATATGTGGGCTCGTTGAGTTTTTAATCTCCAATTTTTGCTTCAGAGATGAAAATGTGTAGATCAATGAGATAACTTATGAACAATTGGGAATGGGATCATGATTATGAACATTAAAACCCCTATCTACTAATCTACTCTACTCTATGAACTAATTACCCCGTAATTAAGTCAATCCCTCTATAGTTCACATTTATTGAGTCACTACTCTATACACTCCTCCTCAGTTGGTCCCTGCCCTCACTCAATAACTTTCACTCTAGTTCACATTAATCCCTGGTTTGAAGTGTTCTAAATCTGCATTTTAGAATAATAACCTGAACATTCTTTAATTATGTATTTTCATTTTCACATAATTTTATTGTTCGGAATCGTGGAAGGCGTGAGTCAAGCGGTCGGTCCAGATTAGCGATTTTGAAATATACTTCTAAATTCACATGTGTTAGTTTTTGTGATTTATATTGGTCGAAACAAAACTATACATAAGTTTATAATATAAATCAGTTTTGTATCTAGAGTGTGTAAGTTAAGTTGCTATGATTTTGTTCTTTAACAATACTAATTGTTCCTTTGTTCCATACACATTTATACATTAATTTGAGAGAAGACTTATCAAGAACCAGAAGATTTTACAGGGACAAATAATGGGGAGGGATAGAGATTGAGGCCCATATTTCAGAGTCAGAGAGAGATCATGTGATATATCTATCTTTATGGTCCCCTCTTCTCTTATACTATTATTATTCACCTTTCCAACATCAATCTACAAAATTAAATTTATCATTCATTCACGGATTCACCAGAAATATTTTACAATGTATATATAACTAAATCCAAAATTTAAACATATGAGTATATAAATGTACATGTTTTTGTCTTTTGGCTGTTCTTTGCTTTCCACTTCTATAATTATAACAAATCGATCAATCACTTGTCGAAGTTGTGATGTAACTTTTACATTTGATTAGCTGAATATAAAACTATAAATATATAATGGGAAAATGCTTGGAGTCATATACCCCCAACCATTTTAAAACAAATAAAAGAGCACATTAATGGATGTAAACACAAATTCTTACCTTAGTTAGTCCAATGTTGGTCAGAGGAACATGTCATATAGTTGATCACATGAATTGCAATATCCACCAAATTCGTATAGTGTTAATTTTTTATCATCTGTAAAACCTGTAAAATAACACTAAATTTTACTCTGTCATTATTAATTCGTATTAAGAATGGTGTTGATTAGTAACATAAGAGCGGATAGAAAAATTGTGAAAAATGAGAATAATCTGCATGATAACAAAAAATTGTTTACCAACATGCTTTAAACTAACTGAAAATGTAGCAAAATAACTAAACTTATAGTATATCGCAAAATGGTTGACACAAGAAATGGTTCCGAAAAAATATACAATTGAGCCACTAATGATCAAAATCAGTGCCACTAATGCAAAACTATAATCTATCATCTGTCTAAAATATTGTAAATGAAGAAAAGTTTAATTAATTAACATAAAGAAAAAAGTACGAATTCTTTTAAATTCTTTGGTAATGGATCTCAAAAAGATTCTCCCAGATGGGAGCTTGACCTAACGGTTAAGTGGGAGTGTGAAGTAGCTCGAAAGTGACCTTTGGAGTGTACGGACGAAAATGTATAATCTATAAATTACCAAAATACCATTTAATAATTGACAATCTCCACTTCATGTTTGTGAGAAGATCAGAATTGAAGAAGAGAAAGTGCCAAAGAGTGCGAATGAAATGATTACACCATTTGAATTCTTTTTACGTGTGTAAACAAAAGTCCCACTTTTTCATATTTGGAAAGTTTCTATAATTCAAACACTAATCTTATTCTATATATATTTTTGTCATCTAACACTATCGGATTTTTGAACCTATATATGAAATGACATCGATACTATAGCTCGTCCAAACAAATATATTACAAATCTCAGTCATAATCGTATGAGATTTAGTCATATAGAACCAAGTAATCAACAACAATGGATTATACATACGACATTTCTACAAAAAAATGTATGTACTTACTTTTTTTATATATATAACTATTACTTACTTGTCAAATATTGACCGTATCTAAAAATATATACAAAGTTAAATAAACCTATATGTATTAGATCGCATAGACGCACTGCATAAATTCATATATGTTCCAAATAAAATGTAGGTTTTCCATTGTATATGAACAAATATTTGAGAAGGTAATCATTTTAAACTAAATACGGTTAAACATATACATGTATTTTAGATTATGTACGTCACGCCTCGCGTGGTTAACTTTGTTATAATGGTATTAACTTCGTTTCGAATTGTTATACAACGCATGTAAAAGCATGATTATCCATAAATTTCTTGGGGGTTTATTTAGATTAAATAGCATTAAAAATAATAAAAAGAGTTAACACTCCTTAGAAAACGATCAAAAGAAAGAATTTGTTGATCCAAGTTCATAAGAACACATATTAAATTTAATACTAAACTAATATGGATAAATTTTTAAGAAATTTATGGATAATCATGCTCTAATGCTTTTTCTTTCTCGTAAGGAAAATATTTTGAAGTCACGTACCGCCAACGAAACAACAATTGCCGATCGATGCATTGCACCAAGAGCTTTGCAATTGTAGTTTGGTTTTGTCAAACATGTGTAGATTAATATTGTTATTGACTACAGCGATAATCATACTTTAAATAACCCGAATTATTGATCATTAATGAACAGTTTCTAGACATCTTACCCTTTATGAGGAGGGAAGAGTCGTTTTATGAGTTTATCACAGCTTAAAATAAATGTTTTTCTTTGTTTTAAATCCAGTCTACTTCGATATATAATATCAAAAAGCTATATATTTGAAAATCATATAACAAAGATACAACATGAGTGCCGAATAATAATATGTGTTTTTACATTTGTTTATTGTCTAACAAGGACCTATGCCACGTGTTTAAAATAATTACCCCTAAAATGCTCTCGTTAGGCTCCACCCAAAAGCAAAAGAAAGCAATGTATATATAACTAAGTTTACTCTACAAATTACGTATATTTTATACTTTGTTATAATTTATAAACATAATGGAATACAGGAAAGACATGTGATGTACGGTCAAACAGTAAAAATGTACAAATATATAGTCTGTATAAATTTTATTGCAAGGTTGAATATCTATACGACGTTGGAATCAAATCTTTCTTTCTTGACTGGATTGTCAACTTAAGCCAACCATTAATCTTCTTGTTGACAAAAAGTTAATTACATTATTAGCATATTGTTAATAACTATAACTTTATTTTCATATTTTATTTTCTTAATAGAAGATAGGACCATATGATGGTATTTTCCCACAACTTTTTGTTCTTTTTAGTAATATATAACAAATAAGTACCGTTGATTAGTTCAATATGTAATTATATAAATATGGGAATATTCGTTTATTCTTGTTTAATGACGTGGTGACTATGACTAAACAAGCGATTAACAAATAGATCAATGGAGTATAACAGTAATTAAGAAGAATAAACCAAAAAAAAAGATTTTGTGTAATGGATTCCACTAAACCACTACGCAATTTTTTAATTAAAAAGTAATTAAATAATTGATCGTTAATTATTCCCATCCATGGGTTCATATTCACTTTGAATGATAATATTCCTAATCCTATTTATTTAAATTTGCTATTGGAACCTTTTGTGTTTAAATATTTACAACTTGAGAGAATATCCGTTGTAGCTAGTTAAATTAATCACACAAATTTTCACCCCAAAAAAAACGCAACTAATTACAACGACGTTCAAATTTGGCAACATCTTTAGATTCATTGCGATATGAAAGCATGAAATCCCATGCAGAATAAAGAATCAATGTGAAAATTATTCAAATTCCTTTGAATATCTTATTTATGGTAATTTCATTCTCTTACCTTTTCCAAAATTATAATTATTTTTTACTCTTCAATTTCATCTTTGGCGATGAAATTCGATTCTTCCAAATCTCCTCTCCGCTTTGCAAGGATTCGTCCGTACAATAATTCTACATTGTTTAAAAAAAGTTTTTAGGTAAGATTAATGATTTATTTATTTCCCCAAAACGATTCATGTTTATCAATTTGTAAGAGAATTCAGACAATGATTCTCATCAAATATCTAAATTTCGTTTGGTAATGCATTATCATATTTTAATCGATGATGCGTAAATAGTGATGTGTTTCATGATGCAAAATACACTATTTCGTAGGCCTTATGGTTATTAACAAATAATATGTCTAATAATGTAATCGAGTGGTGCATTTAATAGTGCAAAGTGCAAACCACCATTCTACGGTTCTACTTCAAACACTATACGAAAAATGTCTAAAATAGTTTCTCCTTTCGAGTTGATTTTGGTTTTACATTTTCAGTATTTTATTCCCAACAATATCTTGTGATTCCACATTCTCACATATTGTAGTACTACTGAGGATTAAATATACTTGACAGTTTCTGGACATATAAAAACTTTAAGAAAAGAGAAATGTGAGTTGTATTTCAAAACAACTAGTATAATATACGTTGTTGTACATGTTTGGTCGACGTTTTCTAGGTAGATCTTAAGCTATAAAAAAGATTTGAAATCCAATAGAGTCGTGTTGCAAATATGTTCGATATAGTATTCCATCCGTTCTTTTTTGTTTTGTTTCATATTTAAAGTTTTTACACACAAATTAAGAAATCATATAATTTTTAATTTTTTCAAAACAAAACATGTTTTATTATCAATTCAAAAAAAAAATCAACCAATAAAAAAACAAACTGCAGAATTTAAACAGTCAAAAACTCAAAATCATAATTAATTTTATATAGAAAATTGAAAACATCAATCTAAACAAAATAAAAAATCATTCTAAAACATTAATAAAAAAAATAACGGAGGGAGTATTTTGTATATTACAAATATTAAATTTAAAACGTAAAAGAAATTTTATTCACTATCATTGGGGAAAATAAAGAAAAGAGAAGAGAGTAGTGTTATGGGAGAGAGAGCAAGTTTTCCTCTGTAATTGAGAAAATTTGGTAAAGGACAAGTCAACATTTGACACGTGTCAGTCTTGAATACGACCTTACACCGTGGCAAGTTTTCTATAACTCTGACGTGTCCCAGATGGGGACCACTTTCACCTCCGACACTTCGGCATGGCTTTACTTTTATCTCCCTCCTTCTCCACTCTCGTTTCAAAGCGCGTGCATCACACACTCTCCTCTAATCGATTTATTTTCCCCTTTTAACGTTACTAATTTTTGTTACCGGTCAAAAACCAATTCATTACTAATTTCGATTTTACATTTACTGCAAATAAAGCGCGCGAAGTAAATGAAGCACGCGCTTGACTCGGAATTGACTCGGCACGTGCTAACATAACTCACACACTTCCCAATACGCTCGTCCCATAAAGAGTCATGGCTTTGAGCTTGTGCTGAGTGTGGGTGTAGCCATGAGCTATGGGTCCCATTAATCAATGGCACATTGTGTAATTTAACTCCATTTCCACAGTATTAAAAAAATTTAGTAACCGAAAAAAAAATCGAGTTGTTACAAAAAAATAAAATTAATAACGTTAGAAAAAAAATCTGGCCGGGGTATAATACAGAAGCCGACACGTTTGCCTGCCACGATGCAGACACAAGGGAAATTAAACGATGTATGTAACGGCACCGTCAACTCTTAACGGCGTCTAAACAGAAACGTTCCTTCACGCGGTCTCACGTTAAGGGTATTTTCGGGATAAATACTTTATAAATTTATTACAGAGCTCTTCTCCGTTTTAAATGCACCGTACGTTTAAAAAAAATTATTTAACCACTGGTTAAAAATGAATTAATTATGGTTTAATTAGTAATATAAAATTAAAATGCATTTATGTGACTTTTCATTTGCCATATTTATGTTGATTGTGTAACAAAATTCACTTTCCTTTTTAGCTGTGACATGACAAATCTATAGAAAATTTTATTAAATGGATAGAGAAAATTTGAACTGAAGTTACTGTGGTTAGGAAATGACAAGTCTTCAGGATCTGAATTCTGAACTAAAAAGAAAGTGTATATCTTTATTTATATATATACACACAGAAGAATCATTTACATTATTACATATATATATATATAGAGAGAGAGAGAGAAGAGCTTGCATGATACCGTGAGAGACTTCTTCAAAAAAGGAAGCAGAGAAGATTGGTGTTAGGTATGAAGAAGATAAAAACGGCGTGAAGTTTGTGAGTGTTGATACAAAACAACACGGAATCTAAAAGGAAGAAGAGAAGACAAAAAAATACAACAGTGTGGTGGTGAATTACGTTCTGTAATCAATACGGACATAACCGTTCGTTGTGTGTGTTTTTTGTTGTTGTTGTTGTTGTTAAAAAGCAAAAAATAAAGTTTGGGTTTTTAATTTTATCATTTTTTTGTTTTCCTCCATTGATGGGTCTCTTCTCTCTCGTGTTTCTTTCATGGGGTTAAGACTAGTGTTTACTTCGTGAAGGGTCTCTTTTTTAGTTCCTCTTCTTCTTCTTCTTCTTCTCTCTCAGTGCTTCAATCTGTGTTCTTCTTCTTCTTCAATGGCGAATGATGATTTTACAAGTGAGTAAAACAATAAAGTTTCAATTTTTATGTTTTGGGTCTCACTGACTCTGTTTTAAAGTTTGGATTTTTATTGTGTTTACTTTAGAAATGTGACTGTTTTTGATTTGTAGGTTCTTATGATGATCAGTTATACATAGAGCTATGGAAAGCTTGTGCAGGTCCATTAGTGGAAGTTCCTCGTGCTGAAGAAAGAGTTTTCTACTTCCCTCAGGGTCACATGGAACAAGTATGTATACAATAAAACCCAAAATTCAATCTCTTTAGTGTTTTATTTTACTAAATTTTGGTTTTTTGTTTGTTGTTGTAGCTTGTGGCATCTACTAACCAAGGAATTGAATCAGACCAAATACCTGATTTTAATCTTCCTCCTAAGATACTTTGTCGAGTTCTTAGTGTTATGTTAAAAGCTGAGCATGAGACTGATGAAGTTTACGCTCAGATCACATTACAACCAGAAGAAGATGTAAGTTTTGTTACAAACAATACAACAAAAAAAGGACTAAGTTTTGGTCTCTTGGAATTGATTTTGAGGTTTTTGTTGTTGTTGCAGCAAAGTGAACCTACAAGTCTTGATCCACCTGTAGATGAACCAATAAAGCAAGTGTTTCATTCTTTTGTTAAGATTCTTACTGCTTCTGATACAAGTACTCATGGTGGATTCTCTGTTCTTCGTAAACATGCTACTGAGTGTTTACCTGGCTTGGTAATTATTAATATCTTTGTGGAATTTTCTGAATTGAAGAAGCTTTAGCTTGAATTCTTACTTACTCAAATGACTCTTTTTTAGGATATGACTCAAGCTACTCCTACTCAAGAGCTTGTTACTAGAGATCTTCATGGGTTTGAATGGAGGTTTAAGCATATATTCAGAGGTATTGACACTAAATCTTGGAGTGTTTTTGATTAGTAGGGTTTTAGAGCTTTGTTTGGACTATAAATGTGACATGAGAGTTGTTTTTTTTTGTTTAGGACAACCTAGGAGGCATCTGCTTACTACGGGTTGGAGTACATTTGTATCCTCGAAAAGACTTGTAGCTGGAGATGCTTTTGTGTTCTTGAGGTATGCTACTTCTTCTGAAATTGAAATTGAGACTACACTGGTTTTGGTTTAGTTTCATGAACTTGACGTAATGCCTTTGTGTTTTTTAAGGGGTGAGAATGGGGATTTACGAGTTGGAGTGAGGCGATTAGCTCGACATCAAAGCACGATGCCTACTTCGGTTATCTCGAGTCAGAGCATGCATTTAGGAGTTCTTGCTACAGCTTCTCATGCTGTGTCTACAAAAACGCTCTTTGTTGTGTTTTACAAGCCTAGGTAATATGATCTTTAGTTGATATTTGCATCTTTGCAGAGATTGTTTTAGGACTGGGATTTAAGAAAGTTTTGCATCTTTTCAGGATTAGCCAATTCATAGTAGGAGTGAACAAGTATATGGAAGCTATGAAGCATGGATTTTCGCTCGGTATCCGATTTCGAATGAGGTTTGAAGGAGAAGAGTCTCCTGAGAGAATGTAAGTATCCACTTTTTTTCCTCTGATCAGATTTTAAGTATTCATTCAAGTGTTCCTGATTCTGAAACCTCGAGTTTCTTCAGATTTACAGGTACGATTGTGGGAAGTGGAGATCTATCTTCACAATGGCCAGCTTCTAAATGGAGATCATTGCAGGTTTGTTTTACCATTCAATGTTCTTTCGTTTTATCGGGTTACGTATTATGTGGTCTTTACACTATTTCTTCTTCTTTTAAGGTGCAATGGGATGATACAGCAACGGTTCAGAGACCAGACAAAGTCTCACCATGGGAGATTGAGCCAGTCTCGCCAACTTCCCCAGTCTCAACACCTGCTCAACAACCACAACCCAAGTGTAAGCGGTCAAGACCAATCGAGTTATCGGTTTTAACTCCAGCTCCACCTAGTTTCATGTACAACTTCCCTCAATGCCAAGAACCGACCAATGCATCATCCCTTAAACTGTTCCAAGATCCATCTATTGAGAGAAACAACAGCTTCAAAGCGGAGACTCCTCTTCCTCCTCCCACTCCCGCGAGTTCTTGCTATAGATTGTTTGGAATTGATCTCCCAAGCAATCCTCCAGCTCAAATCCCTCAAGAAAATCAACCGATCGATACTTCTAGTTCTGCTAAATGTCAAGAACCAATCACTCCAAGCTCAGTGAACGAGCAGAAGAAGCAACAAACATCAAGGACTCGAACTAAAGTAATCACTCTTTATCACACTTTATAATCTCATTATAACATAACAAAGAATGTTTTCAAATCTTGATTTTCTTGATTTGAATAGGTGCAAATGCAAGGAATTGCGGTTGGTCGTGCGGTTGATTTAACATTGTTAAAATCATACGAGGAACTGATTAATGAGCTAGAGAAGATGTTTGAGATTCAAGGACAGCTTCTTCCTCGAGACAAATGGATCGTTGTTTTCACTGACGATGAAGGTGATATGATGCTTGCTGGTGATGATCCATGGAAGTAAGTATATATACATAATCACAATCATTTGTACTACTTAAACAATGCATTTTATTACACAAAACTCTCATGAATGTTCTGTTTTTGGAATTGTGCAGTGAGTTTTGCAAGATGGCTAAGAAGATATTTATATATTCGAGTGATGAGGTTAAGAAAATGACAACGAAATTGAAGAGTTCTTCGTCGTTAGAGAGTGAAGATGGTAATGATTATTGATAGTGATAATCTTTAGTTTAAGTAAGTGTGAGAGTTTAGTTGTTAAGTTTAAGTTTATTTCGGCGACGTCGTTTTAGAAACTTTGGTCTATATAGAGATTTTCAATCTGTATATATAAAAAAGTCTTGGGCCTTTTTTTTTTATGTTTGGTGTCAATTTTTCAAGTTGGCGATTTAATATTTCGGTTTATGGGACAGTGGTTGATGGGTCGGTTCACATCTTTTATGTACTTGTGTTCCTTAACTATTCAATTTTCAAAACCAAGTACATTAATTTGTTATGGGTTCCAAAGATTAAAAATCTAATCAATAATTTATCGAACAAATAATAAACATTAGAGAGAATATAAATGGCGTTGAAATCGAGGCCGTGGGCATAATATTGGAAAAGTAAACTAGTCAACGACGTTCAAGGTTTTGTTATTTTTTGGACTTGGTATAAGTATTTGTGGTCTTTCTAAAATCGAACTAGAACATTTTTACTTAATTGGGCAAACGAAAAAACAGAAGAAATCAAATGAAAAAACTTTCATATTGATATATTATTACACGAGGGACCAAACAAATGTATTTTTGTTAAAGACCAAACCAATGCATGTTGTAGTATTGTATTAAAACAAAACCAAACAAAACTTGTATAATCTTTATTTAGATATCTCAAAACTAAAAATTAATAAATGACAAAAAGAAGTTTAATACACGAGCGGTGTTGTAGTTGTATTGTACGTAAGTGAATTTATGCTGACTAATTTTCTTCAACAAAAGAAGAGTATGGTTTGAAATAACCATTACAATGCATGTTGTACTATATTTAACCAAAACCAAACAAAACTATAATCTTTATTGAGATATATCAAAACTAAAAAATAATAAATGACAAAAAGAAGTTTAATACACGAGCGGTGTTGTAGTTGTATATTGTACGTAAGTGAATTTATGCTGACTAATTTTCTTCAACAAAAGAAGAGTATGGTTTGAAATAACCATTGCAATGCATGCATGTTGTAGTATTCTATTTAACCAAAACCAAACAGAACTATAATCTTTATTGAGATATATCAAAAACTAAAAGTTAATAAATGACAAAAAGAAGTTTAATACACGAGCGGTGTTGTAGTTGTGTGCTTGTACGTAAATGAATTTATGCCGACTAATTTTCTTCAACAATAGAGTATGGTTTGACTTATAGTTTAAGGTATATAATATGGTTGTAGTGTCAACAATACCATAATGTCTAGTAGCTGTATCTTCAATGTTCTTTAACATATTATTTAATCCATTGTCGTCTTCTTGAGTAAACATCTTCACTAGTCTCTCTAAATTATCATAAGCAACAATATGGATTCTGATAAAGAAGAAGACGAAGATAACAATGACGAGGAGGAAGAGATGATAATCATAGCGAAACTACAACATGTATTAGCTGCGAAATCAAGAAAGTTACAGTACACGTCATCGCCAATAAGAAGTCACCACGTGTCTTCATTGTCACTCTTGTCTTTCTCTTCATCTCCTGATCGTGCTTCTGTTCCATTCTCATGGGAAGAAGAACCTGGTAAACCTAAACACTATCTTCTTCCTCAAGTAACTTATAACTCAAAACGTATTGGTTTGCCTCCAAGAATGGTCCTCTTTCCTGATGAAATTACTAAAAGACCCTTGGTTTATGATCATCATCGTCGTCGACTCGGTGAGTTTAAACGGTGGTTACGCCGGAAGAAAGAGAAAGTCGGTGATGTGGTCGGAAAAAGTAGTTTTTTTATTTGTCTGGGCTAGTTACTTATTTTAAAATTAAGGGCTTTGTTGGGCCTAAATACTGGCCCAGTTAATAGATTATCGAATTTCGAATTATTTGTTTACGATGATATACAGTAGCTGGATTCGAATGTATAATTGTTTAATAGATATATAGCATGTTGCGATAAAGTGTTGTGGGCCAATATAGAATGGACAAATAATGCATAATTAGTGGCTAGGATATGATCTTTTTCATATGCGATAATGATTACATCAAAGCGGTCCAATGTATTTCTTTCTTTTTTGTATAAAAAGTTTCGAAATTTGGTGGCTAAAATTACTTTCGTATTCATACACTTACGAGTTATCTGAAATTCTAAGTTGGTCAGCTAAATCTGAAAATATACCAAATGTAGCAAACACAAAAATGTTTCTTAAGCTCAATAAACTTGATGGGCCAAATATTATAATGGGCCAAACTACATGGATTATGATGAGAAAAACGGCAGGCAAGGTGAAGCTAGCAGAACGAAACGACACGAGATATGGAGAGAAATAATTGTGTAGGAGAAGGTGTTTGGATAGGAAAGACAGGTGTCAACATCAGAAAAGAGAAATGATATTAATCAGAAAACAGTCCCTTAGATTTGAAAAAAGCTTCAAATTTCAATCACGCCCCAAAATTGGGACCCAGCTTATTCCTTTTTGTCGCTTCCTGTCGGCCTTACCGAATTTGTGTTCCAACCCCTCATCTTCTTAATATATTTATTTATAACCTATTTGTTTCTACGATTACAATATTAACCAGAATATGGTTACTTTTGCCCTTTTCGATCATTACTTAATAGAGTTATTTTTTTGAAAAATATGAGTTTTTGTATGTGACTAATTGTATCAATGTTAAAATCATTTTTGAATGTTGTGATTTAATCAGGGACGTATCTAGGCATGTGCGACGAATGCATTTACACAAAAACCTTGATACACCAATATAAAATCTGATGTATTTGAGGATTCAAAATAATGTAAAGAAAAAGCAACATGTAATTAAAGTATGTATTTCAAATATTGTTCAAAGACCGTAATTTAAAGAAAAAGCTACAACGATCGTTTTGACTACAAAAAAATATGTGTGATTTTGATCATTTTAGTAAACGAAGTCGCACGTTGGATAATTGCGTTTCAATAACACGTGATTTAATATTTTGAGAATGATTATTTATAAATGCAAAAGCATATATATACTATAACATTATAACTCGTGCAGTATTTGTTTGTTTGAAAAGCTTCTTTGATTTCTTGCAATTGGCCTCGATTTTTCAGTTTATGTTGCTTTTAGAAACTTTTATTTTAATTATGTGATTAACGCGACATTTGTTATAGCTTTACCGATTTAAGAATAAAATCATAGTAACTTTATATAGCCATGTGTGGTGTAATATATAATGGTCCTTTTACGAAAAGCAGATCACAAATTGAAATAAAGGGTGTAATTTTGGTGTCCACCTTTCTTCGTCGAAATAACATAATAATTAAATAAAGGAATTATTACGTCCGTAGAATAATCCATATTCTCAACATATATATAGTACTTTAAATAAAAGTTAGAAACGAAAAACCAAATGTTTAATCGACTAAGTTAAGTCACATCTTTATCATAGTTTAATCTTCTAATTAGAATTTCAATCTCTCCACCGAATTTCATAACCTAATCTATGTATAATATATAAAAATAGAGTAATTATGATATCTATACATGTAGTCAATGTACAAGGATTTTGAAATTGAGAAGTTAATTGACGAATAGTAACCCAACAAATAATATAAAATCACAAAAATGAGTGGGCGGGAATAGTATACAACTCATAATTCCACTCACATTTTGTATTATTATGATATGAAATAAGAGTAATCAACACGAATAATTAAGATGTATAGCTCATTGTTATCTTTTCGACTAT
This sequence comes from Arabis alpina, assembly GCA_900128785.1. Lineage (NCBI taxonomy): Eukaryota > Viridiplantae > Streptophyta > Magnoliopsida > Brassicales > Brassicaceae > Arabis > Arabis alpina. Next base: position 27,386,053 of record LT669792.1, read on the forward strand.
TAGATTGTAACAATATATAACAAACGTATAGTTTGAACACACACACACACACACAAGTGATTGTAGTATATTGCATGTATTACAGATGAACACACACACACACAAATGATTGTAGTATATTGTATTACAAATGAACACACACACACACACACAAATGATTGTAGTATATTGTATTACAAATGAACACACATATATATCATCTACAACAAACCGAACTTTATATTTTTTAATAGACAATTCCATTGCAACAACTACTGATTCAAATCGAATTTTCCTAACATTTTTGAATTTAAAAAAATACTACTATAGTTCCTTGGATTTGAGCTACATACTAAATATATAATCACTATTGATATTGAGCCAATCAATTGAATAAATAGAGCAACTTTTGAAAATTGTTTTTATAAAATGCTTAAAAGAGGGACCAGAAAAGAACTAGAGAAGGAGGCCATGAGACATTATTATCACTAGTCAAAAACAACAAACCCTACTTTTGCTTTTTGATATTAAAATTTATATATTTTAATTTTTGCAGGTTTCTTCTCTTCTCCTTCTTCTTCTTCCACCTCTTGGCCTCTTTCTTTCAACACCCATAAAGTGAAAGCTAACGCATAGAGCCATATCGTCCCAAAAAAAGCAAAAGTCCAAAAACTCCAAAACATTCTCTCTTTGCTCTTTACTCTCTCTCTCTGCCTTTCTCTTTGTCAAAGTTCATGGATGCTACGAAGTGGACACAGGTACGTCAAAAAGATCTCTCTTTGCTATATCCCTTTGTTTCTTCTCCTCTCTACTCTCTCTTTATCTCTCTACTCACATACATATAAATATATATACATGTGTGTATGTATGTAAGCATGGAACAAAGTTTTTGTGATGATTTATAGGTCTTGTTGTTATATATGTATTGCTTTATAGAGAGATATTTCTATGCATATATGATGGGTTTTAATCTGGACATGTTTTATATATGAATATTTGCATGGGAATTATCCGTCTTGAAACTTTCGAAATTCTTGAATGGAGATAAAGAACTTTTTTCTCTATATCTTCACCTTTTTATGTGATTAATTATAGATTTTGATAACTAAATGGATAAAAAGGTATGATTTGTTATTTACCTTTTGTTCTTGGTGCTCAGGTCTTACCAGTTTTCTTCTTTTCTCTTTTCTAAATTTTAGTTTAGTACTCCTTTCTCCAATTAATTTTATCTTAAATCACCGACGATTTAACCATATATATACAACAAAAAAACCTAGATTTTTTTTTGTTTCTACAATGAGCTTAATTATCAATTTAAATACAATTCTTGACACCAAACCCTAAGCCAAGATTCAAGACTTGGTTTTAATTTGACATGGTCAATGATTAATTATTATTTTTTATCGTATCATTTCTTAGGGTTTTCAAGAAATGATAAACGTAAAACCAATGGAGCAAATGATTTCAAACACCAACAACAACACATCGCAACAACAACCAACATTCATCGCAACCAACACAAGGCCGAACCCCACCGCATCCAACGGCGGCTCCGGCGGAAATAACAACAACACGGCGGCTACTACCATTGAAAATAGAAAAGCAAGGCCACAAGAGAAAGTAAACTGTCCAAGATGTAACTCAACGAACACAAAGTTTTGTTACTACAACAACTATAGTCTTACACAACCAAGATACTTCTGCAAAGGTTGTAGAAGGTATTGGACCGAAGGTGGTTCTCTTCGTAATGTCCCTGTCGGAGGTAGCTCAAGAAAGAACAAGAGATCCTCAACACCATTAGCTTCACCTTCCAACAAGCTTCCAGATCTAAACCCACCGATTCTTTTCTCAAGCCAGATCTCTAACAAGTCACCAAAAGATCTCAACTTGTTGTCTTTCCCTGTCATGCAAGATCATCATAACCATCATGGTATGTCTCAGTTTCTTCATATGCCTAAGATGGAGAACAACAATAATTCATCATCAGTCTATGCTTCATCATCTCCTGTCTCAGCTCTTGAGCTTCTAAGATCTAATGGAGTCACTTCAAGAGGCATGAACACTTTCTTGCCGGGTCAAATGATGGATTCAAACTCGGTTCTTTACTCATCTTTAGGGTTTCCAACAATGGCTGATTACAAACAAGGTAATAGTAACCTTTCGTTCTCCATTGATCATGGGACTGGACATAACAACATCAGTAGTAATCAAAGAGCTGATCAAGATAATAATGATGACATGAATGGAGGAAGTAGGGTTTTGTTCCCTTTTTCAGACATGAAAGAGCTTTCAAGCACAACTCAGGATAAGAGTCCATATTGGAGTGGTATGTTCAGTAACAATGGAGGATCTTCGTGGTAAAAAAAGGTTAAAAAGAGATCATGGACTTATTTGCTTTCTTATCTTTTTCACTTATTTTATTATAATTTTTACTTTGATGATCTTTTGTTTTTTCTCACATGGGGGTACTTTAGTTAAAGCTGTCAGAACTTAGTTTACAGATTGTCTTTTTATTCCTTTCTATTCGGGCTTTTTTAAAATATATATTTCATAATTGGGTTTGATAATTTATATTTTTAGTGTCAAGAGGGTTCTTGAGGAGTGTCAGGGGGATATGAGGGTAGAAGAATAAGTGAATGCGAGGGCTTTGTGTGTAATCAATGAGATTTGTATTCATCATTTCTTCTATTTGTAGAAGTGTTTTATGTAATTTTATTCATCTTTATTTTTAATCATAATCCAATCTATATTTAAATTGTGTAAGCTTAAAGTTTGATACATTTTTCTTTTAGTTGATTATATGCAGCTTGAAATTTTATATAGCTGTACTATATAATACTATTTTCATTGTTAGTAACAATTCATTACTTGTTTAGTTGTTTTCTTAGTCACGAACCAAATATATATGTAATGTTGAGAGGATTCATTCACATCCATGCGAAAATATATTTATAGAAAGAGAGTGATTATGTAGAACATTGAGCAAAAGTATAAATGAAAATGTAATTTCTTTACACCATGTAAAGTTAGTATGACGATATAACTGAAATATTTGGCGCGCTGGTTAGTTAGTGGAATACTCTTTTATGTAATGAAATTTGAAATAAAGCAGGTTACCATTCTTAAGATTTTCAAACATATTTATTGCATAAGCAGTACTGATCACTAAGATACTAGATACATTCAAAATAAAATTGCCATATGTGTGAATTGTATGAGATGTATGTAACATGATTACTTTTCTCATATATTCAGCTTTTCCACTCATACTTATCAATTATAACTGGTTTTTACATGTAAATAGGTGGAAAATAATTAATTAACCACCTTAATAAAATTTATACCGACAAAAAAAAAAAAAATTATAAATGTGATGAATCTGTCAAAGTAGAAACTACTAAATTCCTACGAAAATGATGTGTGATCGTCGTTTTCTCCCATATATATTTTTGTCAATTAGTCATAATCTAGTATGATCGGTAATAAAAATAAATAAAAAATGATCGGAATCATTATCCACGAATAGTCATGATTATCGAATCCCAAAGCATCGCATTTTGGGGACACTAAAATATACTTATAGAGCTCCTCAGCTTTTTGACTTTTGTGCCCGTGCGTGAACTTAGCAATGTTTTATCCTCTGTATATAAATCACCACATTACCTTTTTTCTTACAAAGAGTTACTCACTACATTACTTTCGTTTGAATGTAAAAATATACTAGTGTCTTTCTTTACACGAATTAAATCTAAACAACATCCCTTTCTAATGCAGAAAAATGAATCTCATGAAACGATAATTATTTTGAATCTGAATAATGGATAATTGTAAATAATTTTTAAATTAGAAGCACAAGCTAGGAATTAACACGCAAACAAAAATAAATGTTTGAAGGCCTAAGTTAACCTGCTCCAACTAATAGCCGTTTGTAACATTATTTAAGTTAATTGTTGTAGTATGTGTAGATCCGTAAAACTTAGTCAAATTGGTTAATCTTCATCATTCGTAATTCTTATTAATTAATTCTCTTAAAGCAACGCCCACTAAGATTCTGAGACGACGGCATGGTTTCCTTGAATTCTCGTTATTATCAGTTTTACCGCAATGTCACATTCCACTCGACATTTGTTTTTTCATTATTTTAAACATAATTATAATACTAATAATTAGACCGTACCTTCACGGTTCATCCACCTAATCCGCTAATTAATCTTCCAATTAGTTAGAAAAAAATTCTTCTAATTGATTCTTAGTTAGTGCCTTAGTGGTATTACACATGTACACATTTAGCCTAGCTGCGTAAGATTACAGTAGATTAACTTCACCATGATACATACTATATTATAAGTAAAGCTAATTGCTATTAAGTCTAAATGAATTAATGAGTCTAAATATTTTTTGTTTGTTAAATAGCTATATTATTAGTAACATTTGTGCAGTTTATAGTATCTATCCAAACCTTTAACAATTGACATGCATAATTTACCAATATTGAATAAAAGTAGGGATAATTGGGTGTTTAACCATAAAAAAAACTTTATTTTAAAAACTAACTAAAACCCTACTATGTGGCAAAATCCTAGCCATTGGATCAAGGGCTTTTGGTTTTTAAAATATAATTTTTTTTTGTATTAATATATTCAAGAAAAACAATCAGAATAATATTTTGTGGGAATATAGTAAATGGTAAGTATGTACCCATAAAAGTATGAATATATTCAAGAAAAACAATCAGAATAATATTTTGTGGGAATATAGTAAATGGTAAATATGTGTATGAACACATGAATACATGATGATTAGTAGCTGGCTTGAAATGCGGAAGTAGATGCCCACTTTATAGTGCCCGCCAACCAAACATGATTTTTCATTGGGTTTATGTTTATTTCGATTATTTAATTACTGACTATATTTGAATAATACTCTTGATTTACAATTAAATATTTAAAATAAAATCAAACGCGATATTCTCTTAGTCTACAACAAATCTAGATTTATCTGCGCATGGTCGCTTTATTCAAGAAAATTAAGAAAAACATAACACTATAGATCGATCGAGTCAACTATACATTTTCTAAGAAAAAAATATATAGAAAGCTGTTGTTATCTTCAGGCCAAAGAAATCGAAGGAATAAAAGGACCTGTCTCACAAGTATATAATTAGTCAATAACTATATACTAATTGAAAAGTTATAAAGTGGAATTTCTCATTGTCTACACTCTACAAATTACAAACTTGGATATTTTTGAAAATAAAGTATAGTTTGGTTTGCATTTAAGGAAAAAGTATAATACGGTTTTAATACGTAACCAGCCTGACTTTTTGGGACGTCAGCAAAATAGTTAGGCCGAGCAAAGATTATACTCCCTTTAATCAGATAAAAACTTTACAAAAAAAATTTGTTCCAAAAAAATAGAGTTTTTACTGTTTTCTATGCATTTTTACAAATTTTAAAACAAATACTGAAATATTATTGGTTAAACTTTATTGAAAACTGTAAATCGTAGAAATCAATGCATTTTTTTAAGAAATGTGCATAACCTTAATCATATATCTTTTTGAAACGAAATGAATACTTACTAATTAATCACTTTGTGTCATCGATAAAAGGATTAAGGATAAAAGTAATCAAACAGAGTCGTCTCCTTCATTAGTGAAAATAAACTCTTCACAACTTGAATGGATAATATAGTTTCATTAGGAAACACAATCAATACACACAAGATCCAAAATTAATAACAGTGTTGTTTAACAAAGCCAGAAAGAAACATCTTTCGTAACTCAGAACACAACATAGGAAAAACACATCTTGTAAAATCTATCCTTCTACTTCCAAAATAACATTTTGTGTTACAATCATTCTTGGTAACTTCTGTGTTCTCCTTTCTTATCTTCTTCATGGTCTTCCTCTTGGAACCGGAGAGCGACTGTAACCAATAGACATTACCATCAACATTTGCAGAGCCAACGATAAGAGGCGAGTGAATAATAAGAAGCCAAAGGGAAAATCATTTTACCTTCTGTATCGGTCGTTAACAGGACTTCTTTGTCTACCGTAATCAGGACTCCTGCGTCGTTCATAAGCTGCCGGACTCCTGCGACGATCATAAGCTACCGGACTCCTGCGTCGATCATAAGCTGCTGGGCTCCTGCGTCGTTCATAAGCTGCTGGACTCCTGTGTCGATCATAAGCTGCTGGAGGACCTTTGTATCTGTCGTGTTCTGGGCTTCGAGGACGGCCATAATCAGGACTTGGACGCTTACGGTACACAGGGCTAAGAGATCTTCTCGGACTACCACCACGACCATAACGATCATCTTTTTCATCGTCACCCTTCAACGCGTACTCAACAGAAACAACCCTGTCCAATATCTTGCTGAGGAAAACAAAAGGAGTTAGCAATTACATTACATATGTTTGGAAACAAAGTATCAATCGGTTATGCTGTGCCTTACCTTCTTTGAGTAGCTTCAAGGGCTTTGGTTGCATCTCCCTGTGTAGCAAATTGAATAAATGAGAAGTTACGCCTGATGCGTACATTGACGACTTTACCATAGGGTTCAAAGTGCTTTTCGATGTCATGCTCCTTTGTTCTGACGGGGTCAAAGTTAATGACAAACAGTGTCTTAGTAGGCTTCATGTTTGAAATTGCCTTCCCTTCACCGCGAGCCCTGCCACGTTCACCCTGGAAACCAGAAGAAGTTAAGAACACTTCCTGAATTGCTGGGTAAAAAAACAGAAACGGATACCTTTGCCCATTCAACTGCTAGCCTACGTTTCTCATATCCGAAAGAGGAATTGTCAAGCCTGCGGACCGCGTCTTCAGCATCACGTTCATCCTCAAAGTAAACAAAAGCATAACCTGCAATATAAAAAGAACGAGAATTACAACAACAACAAAACACACACACAGAGTGACAATCCTCCCATTAACCCTGCAACGATGAAGATTCGCAAACAGAGCAAATCTTGTTTCCTCTAGAAAAATAGATATACAAAACCTGCATATAAGCGAAGGCCGGTGTACAAGAGATGTAGAGGCATTCCAAGATGCAGGACAAAATCAAACAAAGCAAAAAAAAACTCAATATTGATTGCTAGGCATGCTTCAACATTCTGAGTGCAGGAGTTCAGATATGGAAGGCATGATGAAACAAGGCAAGGCAAGGCATTGCATGATGAAACAAGGCAAGGCATGGTATGATGGATTCAATAGACTTCCATCTGACCATCGATGATTCATTCGTATAGACAGATGGTAAAGGCAGGCATGAAAATGTAGATAATTTTGCAGGAAGAAGATGGCAACTCATGTTCCTTTGAAGAAAAGTTCCTGCGACCAATATAAACACTCAATACAAGGTTCCTCTACCACTGCATAAACCTCTACCACACTACTTCACACTAACACATTCCAAAACAAACCATTAACCAAAGCATTATACACCTGACTAAGTTCTTGATTTCGAAAGATTCCTAACTACTTAGCAAAAAATTCAAAACAACAACGATTCTTCCATTATCAATCACCATTTCTCGTCGAAGAAACTAAGAGATGCATAATCGTGAAATTTTACCAGATTTCATGTCAACTCGCTCCAATCTCCCATACTTTCCGAACAATCGTTCCAAATCCGACTGGCGAGTATCGTAATCGAAGTTTCCGACGAACACAGGCCTCATCTTCGCAGAATCAAACTAAAACCGCAAGTCCTGACGATTCCAGATACACGAAATTAGAGAAACACCAAAACAGAAGATCGATCACAATCATAGAAGAGATTCAGAGGAGATGTTACCTTGGATGATCGGAGAAGAAACGAGAAACAAACCCTAGACGACGACGCTCGGCGAAGAAAAGGCGGAGTTACCTTTTTGGTTATTAACGCCATTTTCAGGGGCAAATTAGGCAATTTAATAAGTATAATGGGCCTTCTTTAGAAATAGGCCCACACTAATATTAGACACAATTAATAAAACTCGTTGAATCATCACAATTAAGTAATAAAGAAAGGTAAGGAGAACTATCTTTTGGCATAACGTATACGTAACAAATAGTCTGATCAGCCAATTATATTCAACTTTTTTTTTGAAACTAAATTAAACAAACATTTGAGAAGAACGAGTTTAAGAACTACAGTTTTCCTAAAGATATTTAATATTTACACACTGCTTCAAACTACAAAAATAAATCTGTGTTTCCCTTCAAATCAAAAGACCAAAACCATACAAATGTACATCTTCAACTTAAAAAAAAAGACTAGGAACCATTTAATCCAAAGTTGTACAGCCAATCACAGAACTCCACGTGTTAGTTGACTTTTCCTATTTCAAATCATGAACCGTTCCTTAATTCTCTAGCAAGATCGAACGACTGAGATTGTTTATTACTTCTCAACCTAAACAGTCCATACAACTTCTTAAACTCCCTCACCGCCGGCGAACTTCCTCCGCCGTGTAAACGTCCACTCATCTCTCCATCGTAATCTTCCGACGACGATCTTCCGTGAAACATTCTCCTCCCGGTCGCCGGAGTTCCTCTCCGATCACCGTCGGTTTTTAAAGCATTGATCACAGATTTAAGTGCTCTGCTCGGCGAGTTTCGGTTAGCTATCATTAATTCTCCAATCTCGGCAGGACTTAACGACGCACCGTTTTGGAATATTCCTTCCACTTGAGGGAAGAGTTTATGCTCCTTTAAACCTAAGTAGTTGTTAGCTAAAGCCTTAAACGCCGTGAAATCGCATAACGGAAAATGGATATGAACGTCGACTCGACCCGGTCTGATCACCGCCGGGTCGATATGTTCCTTCCCCGTCATCGTAAACACCATAATCCGTTCATCGGACGCACAAGAACTTAGAATCCCATCGGTAAAATTTAAAATACCTGAAAAATGATCAATGCAATGAATAGACTAAAGGCGGACTCTGGACCTACATAAAATACGGTTTATATCCGAACTTCGAGGTAGTAATAAATAAAATACCTGAAATGCTTAGAGAATTGGATGATTTCGAAGAGAGAAACCGATCTAGATCTTCGATAACGATCACGGATTTACTCGTGGTTTGTAAAAGAATCATCTTGAGATATGAATCATCTGATACTTTGGAAAGATCAATATCGTAAACATCGTAGTTCAAAAAATTAGCCATAGCGCCAACGAAGCTTGATTTACCGGTACCGGAAGGTCCATAAAGAAGGTAACTCCGTTTCCAAACTCGTCCAAGTCGATTATAAAACTGTTTACCTTTCAAAAACGATTCAAGATCCGATTTCACTTTCTCTTTCAAATCTTCTTCCATTGATATGTTCTCAAAGGTACAAGGATGCGTAAACAAAGTCGATATCCATCTCCTCTTCTTCTTTGAATCTTCGTTTTCGATGTTCATGAATAGCTTAAGCTCTATTTTCCTATGTTCAAGCTCTTCGTTGACTATATGTATATGTTGAAGATACGGTCCAAGAACTCTCCGTTTATCGGATTTTCGAATCTTTAATACAAAACTCCTCGATTTATCGTCGTCTTGGTCTTCTCTGTTGATCCAACAAACCCTAGCACCGAGAAACTCGTCTCCGATCACTTGATTCCGATCGAGACGGAGGATGATTTCGTTTGATGTTTTTCCGGTGAAAAGATTCGTGAAATCGGAGTTTTCGATGGAGCTCAAGGAATTTAAGTAAGCGTAGACTCTACGGTATAGTTGATTCTCTTGCAAGTTATCGTTGAACTCAGGGATTTTGTAGAATTGGTAAACGTGAAACCAATCTATGATCTTTTGTTTCCAATTCTTTACCATGTAAATCAAACCAGTTTTGAACAAAACAACTCTTACCAAGAACAAGACCATACCTGAAATAAGACACAAGAGAATCGAATCTCTGAGTAACCCCATGGAACAAAACTAGTTTGGTTATGTTTTGAATTTTAGAGCCTAAAAGAAGAGAGATTTGGATTTTGGTGGAAGATAGAGTCGTGAAAGAGACTGATGAGTTGAAAAAGAATAAGAGAACGAAGATCTTTTTAGAGAAAGAGGCGTGACAGGGACGATGCTTGTTACCGATTAGGGTAGTTTCGGTATTTTAGAAATTATCGGTTACAGTGTTTTACCGCGTGGTTTGGTTTGAAAATGTTTACGCCATAGCTAGGGACTTTTATTTGTGCTTTAAACCCAGCTTTAGAAGTTAGCTAGTTACAATAAAATAAAAATATAGTTGATTAGAAATTTAGAACATTATTTCAATTTGAACACAAACTAATTAATAGTAGCATAGATTTTACTAGGACGTTGTTAGAGTTCTATAAAATATTCATAATTTCATATACACATGTGAAAATTTCAAATTTTGTAGACATCACTTTGTATTCGTGTTTTGACATTGGTTTCAATTTCTTACAATAAAAAATGCGTTTATTCTATCAAAGAAAAAAAATGATGTTTAAGTAAAAAAAGTCGGTTCAAAGGTTAAAAGAAAAATCGGTCCAAAAACTCTCCAAGTTACAATTGTTTAGAGGCACAAATTTGAGGAAAAACCTTTCAGTTACTTCAAAGGTTTAGTTTAATAGTTAAACCAACAATAACAAAGTAGCTAGTGATGGGAATATTAATTAGAGATATTATTAAAGTGGTCCTTGTAGCATGATTCATGAAAGATCAAAATTTGTAAAGATTAGCAAATATTCATTGTCATCATCCACTTAATGTATTATTCTATCGACTTTGTAACTAGGATATATGCCAATTGCTAGAGTCATATTCTCACCAAATGACCGAAGATCACGGATTTGAAGACTAAAATATAAACCTTAATTAAATTTAGCTTTTTCCGTACCGTGTAGATTAAATTTAATAAGACCACTTAGAAAATACGGGAATCCAAATCAATCTTGGACAAAAACGAAGTTCCAAAACACACACACACACATGATATCACATATGAAACAATGATTGAAAAAATTAGTAAATCAGGTACGTGCAAATTCACTAAAAATGTAACTGCATGTGTAGATTTTATTGTCGTTTGAAATGTTACTAATAGAACCAAATAGTATTGTCACAGGCATGAATGATGAATCATATGTCTTAGATGGAGAACTAGGGTTAGATATATGTTCATAAGTTCTACCAATTAAGTGTTAATCTCCATGATGATATTTGATTCTTTATTTCAAAAAAATGATTGTTTATTTGTTTCTCCTAACCCTTATCATAGCAGTAGAAATGTAGAATTCAGACTACTTTTTCAACGTCAATAATCAAAAATAATGTCTAACCTTTAACGGGCAAGTTAACTACTTTACTGTGGTTATTGATGGCGATCGTGGAAACATCGGACTTTTACTCTTTACTTTAACGAACCAAATTAGCTAAACCCTACTTTACTTTTACATTAAAGTATAAAACCTCTTTTTAAAACATGATTGATTATAAGAAAATTCAATCAATAAGAAAGACATACACCTACATACTTTCACGCTTATATTGTCTTCTTTTCTTTTCATGTTTTCACAATCTTTAATCCTGCAAGAACACGTGTATATATATATTTCTCGTAATGACTCATTGATAATAGAAATAGTTATTCAAAAGATTTTGTTGTCTTTGCTTTTAAAGGCAAAGCCTAAAGCGAACAAATTGAATTGCCAAAACACCACAGCTTTCAAATGGTGCTATGAATTTGGACAATTTAGGCAGAAGAAGTTAGGACCAACCGGTTTAATAACCTATAGATGATTAATATATTAATCAAAATATATTGGTCACTGATTTGTAAACCAAATAATTTGAGTATCTCAAGTGTAAAACCAATTATTTGGTCGATTTTATTAATATATTGATTGATTGTCATAATGAAATTTCTGCGACCTAAAGCAAGAACATTATCCTTTATAGAAAAAGGTTCTTATGGTTTGGTATAACTATGAATTAGCCCAGTACTAGTCCAGCTTATTAACAATTTACTGGTTTATAAGGCTAATTGTATATTCATACTAGCATTCAACGAATTAATGATTAATCAAACGACCTTAATTTGGGTGCCACATAGATAAGCGTTCTTGTTCATATATACTTGCTTACGTCTCTCTCTTGACGAGAATTCAGATACATATTGTTCCAAATTATTATTACTTTTACAAATATAGTATTGGGAGATCGATGAGATCGACCTAATTAGATTAAGATAAATACAAATATATATAAGAATATATGAGAATAGGAAATCTACTATTATCTCTAATATATACTATTTCCATATAGTTTAGGTTATTAGGTTATTCAATCTCTATATAAGGTTATGCCTCTTGTAACATGAGAGTCTAATATAATTTTTTCCAAATACTTTTGTGTTCTTACTCTCATCAATCTATCATATAGAAAAAATGATTTTGATGGAGAAACGTTGATTATAACGTGACGCCAATGTTTTACTAAACACTTGTCCTTACTTAGGTTATGCAAATTGGTTTGAAAAGACTTAAGTCGAAGATAAGATATGAATACAACTACAATATTCAATCATCCATTCTCTAATCAACTTTTAGCACTAATAGAAAAATTAAAATGATGGACCTTAATAAAGCCCATTTAATTTGCAGGCTCATTTTTTTAACCAAAAGCCTCTTACAATACTTTGTGTGTTTTCGTTTTAAACCATTTTTCCAAAGTGTCCACATTTCTGACACGTTACAGCTTCCACGGAGTTCTCTTATCTATTTGGTTGGTCGTTTCTATGGTTTAAAATCTCTCTGTTTCATCACTCTTGTACTTCAATCTCTGTCCCAAATTCAGACACAGAGAGTATGGCGAACACACTTCATTGTCTCTCTACACTTCATCTTCTTCCTCGCACCAATCACTTCAAAACCATAAACTCTCTCAAACCAATCTCCAAATCACAACCATGCAAAATCTCACAAATACCCTCCACTCCCAACTCCCTCCAACTTCTCAAATCTTCCTCTCTCCCTCTCGCACTCGTCTCATTACCTCTCTTCCTTGATCCTCAGGTAATCACAAAAGTCTCAATCTTTGAAGAACGCATAATCCAAATTCAAGAAAATCAAGATTTTTCTCTGTTTTGAAACATTTTGTTAGGAAGCAATAGCAGCAGGAGGAGAATATGGGATCTTAGAAGGAACATCATTTGCGTTGATACATCCAATAGTAATGGGAGGTTTATTTGCATACACATTATATGCTGGTTACTTAGGTTGGCAATGGAGACGTGTACGTACGATCCAAACCGAGATCAATGAGCTCAAGAAACAGATTAAACCAACTCCTGTTTCTCCTGATGGTTCTACAGTCGTTGATTCGAGTACTCCTTCCACTACTGAGATTCAGATCAAACAGTTAACTGAAGAGAGGAAAGAGTTGGTTAAAGGAGGTTATAGAGACAAACATTTTGATGCTGGTTCTGTTTTGTTAGGGTTTGGTGTTTTTGAAGCTGTATTTGGTGGTGTTAATACTTATCTTCGTACTGGTAAACTCTTCCCTGGACCTCATCTTTATGCTGGAGCAGGTACGGTCTAACGAATTTTTCTGGTTTTGTTTTGTTAGTTTCTTAGTTTTAAGCTCTGATTGATTATACTTGAGAATTGTGGTGGCTAATAGGAAATAGATAAAAGTATGTAGAAAGGTTGCTCAATTCGGTTTGATATGGTTTTAGTATTGATCCGAAATTTGGAATCTAGGAAACCGTTATGAATCGGTTTACAATTACCGGTGTGGTTTGGTTTTGGTTAACAGTTTGTAGAAAATATAAAACTATGGTAGTTGATTAGAAAACTAGGGATAGATGAAAGTTCATTCATGTTTTTCCGTAATAAAATTTGCGAAATCGCATAACGTAAATCGTAATGGCGCGAAATTTAGTTGGATTGATATAAAATGTCTCCCTCTCAAAAGTTTATATCATTCATCATCACTTTCAACATTTTTTCTCTTTTACATTTTGATGAAACATATAATTGATGTGAGCGTGGTGGTGGTGGCAGGGATAACGGTGCTATGGGCGGCTGCGGCGGCTTTAGTGCCGGCGATGCAGAAAGGGAACGAGACTGCAAGGAATCTACACATTGCATTGAATGGTGTAAACGTTCTTCTTTTCATTTGGCAAATCCCAACAGGTCTTGATATTGTTCTTAAGGTGTTTGAGTTCACTAAATGGCCTTAAAATCCCAATATTTGGATTTTGTATTATGAGCCTCACTAAATATGTATGTGAATCTTCTTCTTTTTTGTGTGTTGTAAATGCTGAATTGTAAAAATCTTGCAATTAGAGAGAAAATAATGGCAGAATACATGAGTCAATGATCTGTTCTTCAAGCGAAGGGACAAAGCTAATCTAGATATGATGCAGTAAACTAAAAGACGACTTTCTGTATTATAGCAAGCTTGACATGATGATACATAAGCACTAGATTTTGGATTCTGAAGATGAATAAAAACCAAGTGTGGACACACTAAATAGGATGGAGAAACCCTAACAAACTATTGAACAATTCATTAGACAATAATAATGAATATTGAACATCCCAAACAAGCAAGCGTCATACATAATTAGCATAGTTTAACGTCCAGAAGAAACAAGATAAACATAAAGAGTAGTAATAAAAAACAAACATTGTCTGACAAATTAAAAACACCATACCAAAGAGCTTCCTCAAGAGAGGGAGAGACTTCTACTGCCAAGTAGTAATAGAAGTAGAAGGATGATTAACCATAAGGGCATAACCTAAAACAAAACAAACCAGGGGATTTTTATTAATGACAAGTTTTACTTTGGAATCAAGAATCAAGAATCAAGAACCAGTTTGCGTACCAGGTCCTATTTCCTTTTTAGCGTCATCGGCAGAAATGAAATGGTCTCCTTTTGGTTCTAAAGCCTCAACAACTAGTTTCCGTCCTCCCAAGTCACTTCCATCAAGTCTCAAAGCATTGTCACGTGCTTCTTTTCCCACTAGACAAACAAAAGCGAACCTGTCAAAAACAAAGTGTTTTAGTTTTCTGGTAGAAAAAAAAAAACAAAAGCAAATTGGAGCAAAGGAAGAAGAGTCAAATTAACTTGTTGAGAAGACCGGGTTGACTAGGGTCTGTATCGACAGTCAGATATAAGATCTCTCCACAGGAACTGAAAAGGCTAAAGAGTTCAGCCTTGAGAACATCCGCAGGACATGAAGTGTCATATCCCGTAAGGAAAACGCTACTAAGGGTCAAGGCCTTCTCTTGCGCGACTTCTTCCTCAAAATATATGAAACCACATCTATAAAAATAAGCGCGCAACTTGTTATCTTAGGTTTTTAACGTATTAATACTTGAGCTTAGCAATGGACAACATCGCCTGCAGGGTCGCTAGGAATCACAACACTGAAGATCTTTCCACATGAACGGAAATACGATGCATATATCGACCTGATAGTCTCTGCATAAAGGGATGTGCAGTCGTGTCCCTCAACCGAAACCTTAAAGCAACTGAAAATAATAATAATAATTTGCAGCTGAATTCCTCAACACAAGAACACATCTTACGTACGTAAACAAAAATCTCCAAAAAAACTTACCGGCTTAACCGCTCCTCATAGAGGGTCTTACGACCATACAAACGTTTCGCAAAAGCTTCGGAATACGTCGGACCCTAAAGTACCATCAAAGATCTAAACAGAAAATTCTACTACGAAACAGCATTCACGACGACTAATTAAGTAAGGAAAATCCATAGAGATAAGAAGAGATTACGTTGATGTCTGAATTCTTACTCGAGTTGTAGTATTCCATGGAGAAAGATGCAAATAACCCTAGACTTGAGATATTTTTAGATTTAGGGCTTTGAGAAAGAGGACTACGTAGTAGAAGTTACCTTCTCGTCTCTTACACACAGAACTTGGCCCTGGAATCAAGTTTGGGCCTAGAATCAAGTTTGGGCCTCAGACTTCGCATGTTATGATAAAGTGTTGTGTGCCATTATAGATTGGACAAATAAAAGTTTCCACCTTTGATGTAATATTTTATTTAATCTTGAGAAACATACATGACGACCTCAACTAGTGACCATAAATAAATTCTTTATAGATACTTATCCACTTTTAAGATCTCTCAATTGTATATGATTAGACGACAATTAATTCAAATCTTTTTGTCATATTTTGTTCTTTCCCAAATGCTTATGTACCGGCTCCTCATTGGATCAAAAATACCACCACTCTTTAATAATGCATGTGTCACAATCTTTTGTTTATATATTAATATAAATCCTATAACTCCACTGTTCGACCACTTTGAAAGTGTTTTGAAGTCAATATCTTCATCTCTTGTTAAGCAAAATCATATTATTAAAGATGTGTTTTTAGTTTCCTTTTTCAAAATGTAGTAAGCTAGTATTAGTGATTAGTTTGTTTGATTAATGAATTTAACAGTGTGTAAAAAAATCACAAAAGTAGGGTACTCTTAAAACAAGTGTTTAGTAGTTTTGGGCAAGTTATAAAGGCATGCCGGTTAATTTAGCTCTCTAGACTAAGTTATTCTTGTTGAAATTGATTAACTATATTATATATTGGGTTTAGTTTGTGATTACTTTTTTTTGGCCAAGGTGTTTGACTACATCAAATTAGGTTGTTCAGTTATATCGCGTGAAAGCTAACCATTTCATTTTCAACTTTATAATTTTATATGAATGATAAAATAATTACTTAGAAACAAAACAACTTATGAACTACAATATACATACTAACAGTCTAACATATAAACACAGATTTGAAATGTTACATGATACATACAAAACAAAAGACAACAAATGGACAGGGTATGTCTAATCTGCAACTTTTATAAAGAATTCTTTTATATAATTTGGTTGGGGCAAAAAATGTGAAAACAACCTCTTCGATTTATTTGGTAAAGGTTTTATCAAGTATCTATTTTTACGAAACTGTCAGTCGATTTTTTGAAAAATTAAGGATACATAGAATTTGGACCTTTTTCCGAGTAGGTATGTGTGTGTGTCTAAGAGATTATATAATTATGATAAACTGGCATAGCCTAATAATGAATTCAACGTTTCTATCATTCTATGTTGTTATTTTTTTGTCGGATTATAAATCAGTATAATTACATTATTTTAACGATAATGTGTGTTATAGTTCTTTCTGATCATTCATATATTATTTTTGCATGTAATCGGGGTTTTGTTCGTGTTCAATCAAAGATCATTTCCTATAATGTCGGAGCTAGTAATAACCCATAGTATAATCAAAATTTTCATAATATAATAACATGTCTAAACAAGACAAATAAATGAACCTTTAATTTTCTGTGACATCCACATACTATTGATTAATGTTTTTCATTATATTTACAAATACATCACTCCTCACACCACAAAACACGTATCAAGATGTTAGTTTCATATTAAAAAAGCTTCTTAACCTTTCTTATTAATTTCTCTTTTTTCTTGAGTATATTTTTTCTTTATTTTTCATTTCTCCCTCGCACTCTATTTTCTCTTTTTCCTTTGAGTGTTATAATAATCTTTATCATACACTTAAACTACGCCTGGTGCGCAGTTTAGCAGCAAGAGGACAAGCCATCTCACACGAGAGCCTTAGTTTTTCAGACAAGTCAACGGTCTTCTCATCGAACGGTAACCATTCAAACTCGTGTAAAAGAGTAGCGATCCAAAACGTAACCGTGGTTAAACCCAAATTCTTCCCGGGGCAAACCCGACGACCCGACCCAAACGGAGCAAGCCTTAAATCAGACCCAAGAACCGAGAACTCAACCTCACCTTCCTTAACCATAAACCGTTCCGGTTTAAACTCCAACGGATTTTCCCACACGTGAGGATCATTCGCTATGGCCCACATGTTCACCATTGCGGTGGTCCCCGCCGGTACACGTCGACCGTCGATGATCGTATCTTCGATTGCTAAACGGGCCCACGATAACAATGGGCCAGGTGGATGCACCCTTAAGACCTCTTTAATCACAGCCGTTAGATACGGCAATGACGCCACGTCAGATTCTTCAACGGTTCTTGATCTTCCAACGATTTGATCTAACTCATTATGGACCGTCGATTGAATATCTTGATGCAAGACCATCCTAGCGAGAATCCACTCGATCAAAACAGCCACCGTGTCAGTTCCTCTAAATATCATCTCCTGTTATAAAAACCAAATATTTTAGTAACCATACTAAAAATGGAAATGTTTATTTAAAAAGCCACGTGTACATACCCAGAGAACAGCGACTATATCCGGGTCGGATAATTTATCCGGACCATTCAGAGAGAGTAACACATCAACGAAGTCACTAGGCGAGTCACGAAGTTGATCACGGTGGTCAGAGATAATCCGGTTAACGAACTGGTTTACTTTCGGTACGAGAGTAGAGCATCTAGACCGGATTCTTTGAGGATCAAATTCCGATAACCACGGTAAATGATCGGTCCAATTTAGTGTACCGAGTAAATCATAACCTTCTTCGACTAAACCACGAAGCTCATTAACTTCTTCATGTTCTTCATCAAGCTCGTATTCTTTACCAAAAACAGAACACATCATGTTGTTAAGCGACGCCGTTTTAACTACCTCACGAACAAAACAGAGTCCTTTGTTACAACTCTGTTTTTTAAGACACGTCACGATCTGATTCGCGATCGTAAAACGCTGCGTTTCGGAACGTTTGATCATTTTCGGACTAAAAAGATGATTAGACGCGATTCTTCTCAACGTTCTCCAGTAAACGCCATAAGGAGCGAAACCGATAGCTCGGTTAAACATAAGTGAATACGCTGATTCTTTAACCGGCCGGTCAGCGAAAACCGGACTGTTTAGAATCTCTTTAGCTACATCAGGATTACATGTAACGATCACGCGAGTATCTCCCAAGCTAAACGCCATTAAACGTTTTGCACCGAATGTTTCAGCGGTTGCGGCTATACAACGGTGAGCTAAAGTGTTTGACATGAGAGACATGCTTCCGACAAAAGGTAAGCCTCTTGGTCCTGGAATCACGGTGGTTACGTGACGGCGATGGAGGAAGTATTTTCCCCATGCTGGTCCTCCGGGATGAGACCAGAAGAAGAGAGAGAGAGCAAGACAAGAAAGAGAAGCTATGAAGACAAAGAGAGCGAGATTGGTTTGTGTAAGGTGGCTACATTTGGACAAGAGAGCGAAAAGTAAACTGGTCGTGTCGAGTTCTGTAGCCATGGAAGCAGATGAAACAAGAACAGAGAGAGAGAGAGTGGCGTTTTTGGTGTGGGGTTTAAGAAGAAACGTTCTGGCTTATGGTATTTATAGAGAAAAATATATATTACAAGTCACTATTGTTAATGTTTTATAATTAATTCGAAAACTATAGTTTATTTCGTTTAATAAATTGTTTTCGAGGGGAATGTTTTTGTGGTCCTTTTGTGGTTTGATAAGTTTTTGAGTGTACTTCTTTGTTTTACCGTAAGTATTGTACCTTTTACCTTTATCTATTTGGGCAGGTTTATGTTGTTTGACTTCTTGTTTGAAATATACGAAAAGATATAAAGTTTTAACTTGTAAATTTTTTTTCCACTTTTTAAGTTTATCTTCATAGCTTGAACAAGGTTTTATTACTTTTCAAATGTTTTTAGGAAGTACTGTTTTATTTATATTTTCAAACATGTCGAAAAATACTTGCGGGATAAAATGTAAAAAAAGTTATTTATGAAAAGTAGGAAACCAAAGCTTAATTATATGCAAAATATATATCGAAGATTTAACGTATCTAACGTATAACGTATCAAAATGTTTGTTCATTTGTAGTTTGCTAAAAAGTTTAAAATAATGCATTATGAATTATGTGGGTACTGCTAATTATTTGAATTGATTAAACATAAGCCAAATCAAGAATTTCTTTTAGAGATATTATTTTGAGAAAAGCGAATCCTTTCATAAAGTTGATTAAAATACAATGAATTAATAGGCTCTTTATTCACCAATCTATTAGACAAATACACATCAAATTTAAAAGTGCATATATTAAAAAGTGATTAAGATTTTAGAGCACTTACAAAACTTATCGTCTTATAAAACAAAACGTATGCTCTGATTTTTTTTCTTTTCTTCTTCATATATTGGAATCGACTGTAAAATGAATGATCATTTAGAAAATTGATTGAAAAAACAGTTACAGAGTTAAAAACGTAATATCAAGAGGTGTTTAAGTAACGCATATACAAGAATTAAGTTAGCCTCTCGTGACCGTTAAATAAAACTGATGAAACCTTTTTTGTTTTTTAAGAAAACTGATGAAACTTTAGAGTCACTCTTGTGAAGTGATTGTATTTGTAAATTGTAGTCTTAAATAGCTTACCTCACGCTGTACAAATGAACATGATAGCTTTAAGTTCTATAATTAAACTAGGTTTAGTTTTGCTTATGATGCCCATATCAAAGTAGTATGTCTTGGTGCAGATAAATTTATATTCGATCACAGCATACGACATAAAGTATTTGAAAATGATACTTGATTTTTATAGGAAAATAAATTATATAATATGTTTGTTGCACGGTTGCAGGACTATATAGTGTATAAAGACTAAAAATTAAGGGTGTTGGACAATTAAGAATAATATCTTCGTTTTTTAATCTTCGTTATGCATAGACGACATTGTCCATGATCGTAACGCTTTATGCATTATTAAAGTGTAACTATCTTTATTTTTTTATGTTAATTATCCATTAACTTCCATCAACACTATCATCTAAAAGAATAAATATAAGTGAAATATATTATGTATAATTATAAGATTAGATCATAATCGTTGAGGTGAATCATAGGCTAATGAGATTTAACGGTTTGGCGCCGCCATGCGAATGGTATAAAAGTATGACTGAACGAGAAATGACGTTTGCGCGCGTTCTTTATGATCCTTCGCATGACGTCACTACTTGAAGAGCTGATTTAATTTGTCATTTAGTTTTTTGCTTTGTGTAACTTGCTCGATATTAATTATAGAAGCCAACTAATTAATCAGAGAATTTGTAGAAGATACCAAGTATATAACGTTATAATAGAGTATATAGAGAACTCAAAATTTAGTTATATGTTTACTATTAACTGCCTTGTTATAATTAAATTATACTTTCCAAGAGGCTTAATTAGTTGAAGTTTGATTAGTTCTTTGATATTTGTTTATTTTACTAGACTAACCTGTTGACAATTTATACCTATTTTTATCATCGAAGACGTGAGGGCAATCAAGGTATGTCCACATATGTCTTTTTTATTCTTTTTTTTTAACTACTATATGAATTATAAATAATAGCATTTTAAACGACCAAGTTATATTCTTTAATCATTTGAAGCAAATTAAATTTTTAAACTCTATAGTCTAACTTCAGCATAGACTTATCTAGGAGACAATACTCCGCTAATTAATATATAGTAGTATATATACCTGATTAGTTAGGGACAATGGTCCAATACATTGTCACATTCTTTCTACATTCTAATATACTTAAGAGACAACAATAAAACATTTCATATATTAAAGCCTAAATGTCATTTTTCGTAGTTCATAAACGGACGTTGAACAATATCCGCTAATTATGTTGAAGTTCGAACAAAAAACATGGGTCATCGATTATAATTCAAAAACTAGTAGAGAGCGACATTTAATCAAGTGCAAAAAACAAACGCCATTTAACTAGAAGTTAGTATATTCGTATATCCACAGAAAGATTCCAAATTAAATAGTTTTGTGAATGAACATTCTTATTATTATACAAATCCATAGCATATAAACTATATAAAAAACCCAATCAACTAATGGCGATTTAGTTAATGCTGCAAATGGAGATTTTAGTTAAATGCTAAACATAAAAATATTAGTAGAAATATATTTAATCACAAAGAAACTTAAATTGACCTTTAGGTAATGGCTTAAGACACTAATTGACTTTGTGGTCGTGTGAAGACATTCTTTTTGGGGAACAAATATACACAAATTATGTTTGATTATACTGTGTGGCGTAGTACATTGCAAATAACTGCACCTCCTAATTTTCAGCCGTTGGATTCATAATCAGGAATTTTTGCTTGTTTTATAGCCACGTGTCAGGTTCATGCAAAACAGGTTTCGACGCAAGACGATTCAGGGAAGGGTATAGTTGTCTTTTTCATTAATCAGACAACTCATATGACTCGTATTGGTGCTGGTCCTCACCATTGGCTCGTGGTTAACGGTTTAAGTACTCTAGTAGTCAATGACTTATTATATCAACGGTCAGTATTTTGTGATCTTATTATGAGATGGTGCCTAACCGTTGGATCTAATTAGTAAAATAAAATACTCAACTTTTCACTTGCCGGCTTAAAAATCTATAATATTCACTTAACCATATAATTATTCATTTCGGGCAAAAAATTATATAATAATTAAACTAATTAACAATAAACGACCGGGACCATGACTATTTCTTAAATTAGGTAAATGACTATATATTAAAAATACTACAAACGTATGATAATTCTATAAACTAAGATATTTTTCTTCTTCTGTAAAATATTTCGCTTTATAGATATTAGAGATATAAGACATCAGTTAAGTGTTCAAAGTGTCAAACTATACCTATGGTCGAGTAAAAATTATACATTTTGAGGTTACTTCAAACAATATGGATACATTGATATATATATATATATAAAAATTATTTCTACTCGTGTCCGATCATATATTTTCTTAGAAAGAGTATTTCTTATTGAAAAAAAAAAAAAAAAAAAAAGAAGAGTATTTATTTCTTCTTCTTTTTATTGCTAAGGTAAGTTTCATCAATATTCATAATTTCATTAGTATTTTAGACAAAGTAAAGGAAATCTAGTCAAGAAGAATTTATTATGTACTAGTAAGGTGAGGACCCAAGACTCGAAAGAAAATCCATTGCGTCAACAAATAAAGATACAGATTGCTACTTCTCACCAAATAACAATTTTTCATTTTCATAAGAAAAATATTGAGAGACATGTTATTAGATAATTTCCCACTAGCCACTTTTGGTAATTCCATATAATTAATTACCATCAACAAATATGGAACTATATGGTCGACCAAAATTAAATTTTAAGCGAAACGTTATGTCATTATCTAAAAACGAGAGGACATTATTGCAATTAGATCCATTAATTTGTCATTTGATGAGTATGATAAGTCAATTTATTAGAGGGACACGTCCCTTTATATTAACGTTACATGATAAATGTGTATTCGTTGCCCTTTAAGAAGGGGCAAATTAATCTTAAATGTTGTTAAATGTTTCTCTGTTTAAATTATTTTTCACTATAGACCATGATTAAACTATCTCCAAGTGCACCAACATTTATAATAACCAGAGATATGTTAAGGTAGATTATAGGTTATTGATTATTACTTTTTAATACCCAACACTAACTACAGTAAAACCTCTATAAATTAATAATGTTGGGACCGAGATAATTTATTAATTTAGAGAAAATATTATTTTATCGATAAATTAATAATTATTAATTTAGAAAGAGATTTTGTTAAATCCCCGATCTAAGATTTTTTAATTTAAAATAAGAAAGTTTTTTCAAAGTTTCTTCAAAATTCAATTTGTTTTTGAGTGGTTTCTACAATACCAAGATCGTGTAAATATGACTGGAGAGCTAATTTTGACGAAGGCAAAAGAAACAATGAAACTTGTGTACCCTGAGCAAGATACAAAACACCAATTTTCTCAAGGATGGCTTGAAAGATTCAAGTTACGACATGGCATCAAGTCATACCGTCGTTTTGGAGAGAGTGGTTCGGTTGATGTACAAGACATGGAGAAGAAACGAGAAGCTATAAGGGAAAAAATAAATCAATTCCCTATGAAAGATGTTTTCAATATGGATGAAACTGGTTTGTTTTACATGTTACAAGCTGATCATTCTCTTGCTACGAAACAACTTGAAGGAAAAAAGCAAGACAAAGAACGACTAACTGTTGTAATGAGGATGGATCTGAAAAAATTCCTCTATGGATTATTGGAAAATATGCAAAGCCTCGTTGTTTCAAGAATATCAACATAAGTAGCTTGAATTGTCACTATCGTGCCAACAAAAGAGCTTGGATTACAAGTGTGCTTTTTGAAGAATATATCCGCTGGTTTGATACGAGAATGCATGGAAGAAGAGTTTTGTTTGTGGTAGATAATTGTCCAGCACATCCAAGAAATATTGAAGGACTACAGAATGTTGAGCTGTACTTCTTGCTACCCAACATGACATCAAAAATTCAACCTTGTGATGCTGGAATAATAAGAGCTTTTAAGATGCATTATCGTAGGAGATTTTACCGTGAGATTTTAGAAAGCTATGAGTTGGGACAATCTGATCCAAGTAAGATCAACGTTTTGAATGCTATCAATTTTGCAGTCTCGGCTTGGACAACTGATGTTCGTCAAGAGACAATAGCAAATTGTTTCCGACACTGCAAAATTCGCTCAACAGAGGATGTATCAAGGAATTTAGAAGATGAATCAAACGACATTCATGAACTTGAAGTTGTGATTAATAATCTCTGTTATCGGAACATAATGTGTCAAGACCTTACTAGACTATCCGGGTGAAAATGATGTTTCCTCAGAAGTTCAGAGTTTAGAAGAAAATTGCGGCTACTATCCTTAATGTTGAAGATGAAGTTGAAGAAGATCTTGCATCACCCTTGGAACCAGTTACGCATAAGGAAGCAATTCTCGCTTCTAGAACTCTTCATAACTTTTGGATGCAGGTTGAGAAGACAACACCAGGAGTTGCTGATGCAATAAAGAAAATTAAAGACGAGCTCCAACGTGATTCCAATTTTAAGAAAAGACAAACAACATTAGAGTCATATTTTACTAAATTACCTTAGATGTATATACATATATGTCTAAGATTTGCAATTATTAATTTATGCTATTATTGGGACCATATTTTACATAAGAGTTTCAAAAAAATTATTATCTTATCATTTTATCAAATTGAGTTGATTTTTACATTGGCCCGACTCGGGACCGGGATAATTTATTAATTTATGGTGTTTATTAATTTATCGAGTATTAATTTATCGAGGTTCTACTGTAGTAACAACTGCTCTAGTTGAACAAGAGATAATTGATAGGTTATTATTCAAATTGGAAAACCATAAACATGTGCAAATTAACTTTATTTCATAAATGAGTATGGTCTCTAATCAATTAGTGTTTTCTTGTTGTCGGTAAACACACTTTTTTTATCAACCCAAAACAAGTGTAGTAACACACGAGAAAACAATATTTGTATTACAAAATTTTGGGCAAAACAAGCAAAAAGTACAACTCAATTGGGATAGGTGGGCAAGCTATATAATTAACAAAATTGTACAAAACGATCCACTTTTATAAAAGATGACTAAATCTACGAGCAAATTGCACGGATTCCTTAATCCGTTGGTGATATGATTACATAATCATATGATTAGATAGTGATTAAACTATTTAAACCATCAAACTATGCCTTTCAAAGGATAATTAACTTTTAATTTTATATTTCATATGGTCCATTAGTGGACCGTCGAAGCTAGGTACACAGCATCCTTGTACTTTAGGAAGTTGGCTCATCTACTGTTGCATTTATTAATGCCAAATGATTTGCTCATATTATGTGAGAATATTAATCTTAGATATATCGAATAATCTTATTGATTTGGTTTGATTTGACGATCAAAATAACTATTGGACCCAAACATATCACAATTATGATATTACGAAAGTAAACAATGTTTTCCTTTATATATTATCATTTTATATGGAAAATATCCAAACATTGGACAATGTATTTTTAAATCCATTGTCCATCAATCACTTCATTTATCACCATTTTATAAATAACTTATTCGCTATTGGTATTTTAGTTGTCAGCACTCAACAATTTACATGAGACACTAAAATTGTGGAAGGATCGCCAACTAAAGAGACTATTGTGGAAAGATCAAAGCTATACCCTTCGTTGGATCAGCGTTAGCAATTTGATTGGCCATCGAGCATGCGTTGGAGCGAGGAATCACCAAGCTCTATATTGCCTCTGATTCTCAACAACTCACCAAATCCCTATCACATGGTACTCAACGGAAGTTTATGGTATAATCCAAGAAATCATCAAATTATCCTCTTAACTGACTAAAATTTCTTTTAGTACATATCGCGAGATGTTAATTATGTGGTTGATTCACTCGTAAAAAATGTCCTTCGGGAAATGGATGTAACACAAAGAATCTTTTGAGTTTTTAATTAATGAAATATTTAGAACAAAAAGAAAAAGACACTAAAATTGTAAATTGTATATAAATGGAGAAATAAATTATATTTATCCGCTAATAATTTTGCTACATGATTTCATAGATATAATTACCTATATTTATAGTAATGACCGATTTAAAATTTCAAATATAAGAGAAAAATTTTAGAAAAAAAGAAAAAAAACTATAATCAAATTCATTAGGTATGAGCCTATGATGGAAAAAAATATTCGTTAGATAGCCAACACAAATATTTTAAGTGTTATTGGTCTCATCATATTATGTATTCTATAGGTGGGAATATATTTCTCAAGCATATAATACATTTAGCTAGTGTGCATGTTACATGTATCAGCCCTATGATACAGTTTATTATATTACCAATACAAATGCATGAAAAAAAAAAACCTTAGAACAACAATTCATAACACTCATGGTTTTTATATGACAAGGTTAAAACTTCTATAAACTCTAACGACGAATGCAAGAAGAATGAGAAGTGGATATCAAAAAAATGAAAGAAGAATGAGAAGTTGGAGAATATATAAATATATAAATATATAAATATATAATATATATATGAATGTATTTCATAGTCTCGATACATAAACTTCCTTTGTTTAGTCACATTTTAGGTTACGCGTTATATTGTTACCTCGATGACCATATAATACATATTTTTGATATTCGATGGCCTAACCCACTTTTGATTCATAGCTTGAATGGGATAAATGGATTCGATGCTCTATATAATCTTATTCCCAAAATTTTAATCGGTCCAAATCGCTTTTGTGGGTGTGATGATAGGTCAAAACTTAAAAGTTTCTGTTTAGTTACAATCAGTGTTCTAAAATACGGTCTATACGATCGTATATACGGTGTATATACGGTATACAGTGAATGACTGTACTATTTTTTTGTTATACGGTTAAAAATACGGATTAACTTATACAACCGTTTATATAGCGATAATACAGCCGTTTATACGGCTATACGGTCGTATATACGCCATATAAATGTTATGTAATTTTTTAAATAAATATTTTGACAAAACGAATATTTTGAATTTCTTTTTTTTTTACTTGAGATGATCACGGTTTATAATTTCCTTTTATATATTTTTAATTATAAATCTAATATATTTTTCATGATTATAACTTTTAAAACTAAATTATATTAATTATAAAGGTGAGTTTTGTTTAATATATTAATAATGAGTTATATGTTACAGTATAAGTTGTATATTTATTATATTTATACTATTATAGATATATTTATTTTCAAAAACTATTCACCGTATATACTCTGTATAAACGTCTGTATATACGTCTATACGCTATACGGTGGTCGACCGTACGTCTAGCGTATAGCATATTTTAGAACATTGGTTACAATATATATTGCGAGAGAATATGGAAGTCTACACTTGTTCAAATGTTTATGCATGGATCCCATTAATTTTTTTTTGTCGCCACTAGTATGATGTCAAAGCCAGTTCAACATTTTAATTATAACTAATTGATTTATATGCACATAAGGACCACATTACAATAGAAGAAGAGAAGGAAAATATTCAATTTTGTTTAAGTAATCTATGCAAATGTTGTTGTTATGTTAGTATCTAAATTTAAATCCGTATCATACATGATACAAAAATGAAATGATAGTGTGGAGCAAACGATCAAGATTTAAAATCTTACCACTTTCTAACGGATCACACTTTCTCCAAATCATTGACGTTTGTTGACCATAATAAGAGATAATATATAGGTCAGACTCTAGAGGCAAACGGAGGGATTTGACTTTTTTTCATTGCAGCACAAGATTTATTGGTAAGATTTGATTTGTTAGGGAGACATTTTAATGGAAATGAGAATATATGAATTTCACAAAGTGTATATTAAAAAAATCTAAACTAAAAAAAGGAAGCATCTACAGCATTCTTCCACTTCAATAAGCCCTAACACTTTAATGTCCCAACGCCACTCAAAAAGCTCAAAACAATCAAAAACGAAATCTAAAATAGTTGAACTTATATATATAGAGCAATAAATCGAAAAAAAATAATTTTTGCATGATGAATCATACTGTTATTACGTAGTAGGTTCATTATTCATGTAAGGACAATAATAATGGGAATTAATGTAGTATAAAATGGCAACTTTTAACAAATAAAAAGGAATTGACATGCTTTGTAAGTTTAGATTCGGCTCTATGTGTAAATAGTAAATATGAAGATTTGATTCTGAATTTTTTGATAAAGGTGTTTATAGTAAGTCACAGTAAAGTGGCACAACTTGCATATAAGTCTTTTAAGTCTTGGTCAAAATTAGTCACAGGATATTGATTCTTGTACAAAGAATGATGCATTTTCTTACAAAAAAAAAATTCTAAAATTTCTTGTTCAATTTTATGTCTCTTGTAGAATCATATGATGTGGCTATATTTTAGATATAAACATACAAATTTTTAAGATAATTGCAACTTCGCTAGGCACACTTTTCAACAAATTCACTAATCAAGTCATCACAGAGTTTTTACAGACACAATTGGAATCATATGTCACACACTTCAAAATTTCACTAGTTTAGACAAGACCACCCGTGAGGCCGTGACGACATATGTCGATATATGTTCTCAACTAAGTTAATATATCTTGCGGTTTAGCACAATATTTATCACCGAGGCATATTATATTCGGGATTCGAAATTCAGTTAAAATAAACAACATGTCGAATCACAAACTTTTGACAGTCTTTGTCACTAAAAAAAGCAAATCATAAAATAACATAAAGAATCTTGAACTTTGGAGTTTTATCAAAGTAGAGAAATAACTAATCAATCTACATCCTTCTTAACTAAAAATATATATACGAGAATGCATGCTATTTCTTTTGTCTTTTGGATGATCAAAGTATGCTTAATTACTCATTCCCCACCACTGGTTGTGTTTTCTATTTGTACAAAACACAAATATTATTTGATTTTTTATAAAGGTTTATTTATGTCGAGAGTGAAGGTTTTGGTTTTAATATATATATATACTGTATTCACTTATTTATTTAACATACAAGTAGATGCAACAGTGGTCCAAGATCTTCAAAATGATTCGATTTTGGTCAAAAGAAGTGATCCAACTTTTTAAAAATTACGGAATAGTAGTACATTTATATGGTCGATCAAAAATAAAGGTAGTAATAATATGAATGAATGAATGAAATGAATCTACGAAGCCCAAACTGTATAGGCCTAATATTACAGCCCAAACATTTAAAAGGCGCTTTAAGAAAGCCCATATCTGTGGCGTATCAAACGGCGTCGTATTTTCAGTTGCCGACAATGTAACGTGAAGTTTCTTTGAAATGAATTAATCATGAAATTGAAAAAATTGGAGAAAGACGACAATCTTATCTTGCGATATCTCAATACTCTACACAATGATTGAAGAAGTCTCTAGATAATTCTAGACATTTCAACAATTATTATGATCAAAAGTTTTCGGCTTTGTTGATTTGAGTGGAGGCTATTATTTTCAAACTATTTCATTTATATTGACTAATTTTTATGGAATCTAGGGACTAGAAACAGCTATAATTTTGTGCTTAAAAACCAATTCAAAAGTAACTCCCACCTATGTTTTTGTATTAAGCTATATGTCTAGTTTTCTTAGTAAAAATGTTATGTTTAATTTTCTCGTCTCATCAATAAGCTACATGTTTTTTTTTTTTTTTGGGCAACAAGAAACTTCATTAACCTTACTCAAACGATTCGGTTACAAACGGCATAAAAGCCTTCATGAAACGAAAATTACAACAAGAGAAGATAGATTCATGGCATAATCCATGTAGTTTGAGAACTATAGAGCCAAAGTAATTGGCTCGTACCAAATGAAAGGATTCGGATCCTACCGAAATTGTCCTTTTAACTTCTTTTATAGCCACTCGGGCTGCACTTCGAGTTACCATTAAAACATAGTTTCTGGATTTATACTCATGATCTAGAAGCCGCAAATTGGTTCTAGTCGCAATTCCTATTGCTAGTGATGTTCCGGTATAGTCAAATACACTCAAATCTTCTCCTAGACTACTAACAGGTTTAAATTCTACTACAATAATCTTAAGTTCATGGGCCAAATCAAGGCCCAATAAACCAAGTCCAAAGAGTGAAAAACTTACGGAAGAAGATCGGAGCTTAGGATCCAGGTTCGTCGGAAAGCTTGACGTCGTTTTGGACCACCACCGTGGTTGTGGTGGATGCACGACCAGCTTGGACCCAGACGAAAGAGGCTTGGATAAACCAATAGCCATTCCTTGGAGCGTTTGGCATGGAGATGGGTTAAGTCGGTGGTTGAGGACGAGATCGCGGTGGTGGTGAATTGGTGAGGCAGAGATCGGAGAGACCGAGATTAGATCCGGTGGATCCGGCGGTTTTGGTGGAGGGTTCGGATAGCTTGGAGACGTCGATCCAGAGGTGAGATCCACCATCGTCGTTGCTCCAGAGGCTCCATTCGTGAAGGGCTTCTTCACCACCGGCTCCAGAGATGCGCAATTTGCCAAGACAAAGATCGAAAGCCGACTCGAGTCTTCACGCGGTCTCTTGGTCTCACCGGAAATATCCAAGCGACGGAGAGATGATAGCACGGTGGACTTCGTGGGAGAAGACATGCATATAGGCGATAAGCCAGCGGCGGAGATCAGCAAACGGTGGTGGAGATCCATGCTTGACGGCGGTTGAGGACTGCCTCGGGTCTTGTGCCCGAGAGAGAATTAGGGCGACTTTGATCAATAAGCTACATGTTTTAATTCATGTTTTAGTCTCTTGAAGTTCATGTCCAATGAACAAAGTGAAAATCTCGACTTTACTACTAACTAGCTACAAAGAGTATTGAACATAGTAAATACATAGATCGAAACAAGATCTAAACTAAAGATATTTTATTTTTCTTAACACAAACTACAAAACTATGCACACTCTTTTTCTCTTCACTCATGTTTTTGTTTATATGTTTTTATGACCAAAAATCCCACCAAGGATAATTGCTGCTAGATTGGTCTAAGAGAGAATCAGAATTGAAACCTCCCCAATTATCAGATGAAGTCAAGCAACTATCATCAGCTTGCTCCACAATGTTCATAAACTCATGATTTGTCTCTTCTTCAAATCCAAAATACTCTGTTTTAATGTCGTCGTTGCACATAATCATCCCTTGATTTAGCCTCCCTTCTAGTTCAGACTTTCCATTATCTGACTCTGTGTTACTGCTTAGAGCTACTCCTTGTTCACCACAACACTCTTGATCATGCCTTTCTTCATTAGATTTATGTATCTCTTCATTTAGTCTTTGCAACTGCAAATAGAGATATTAATTAAAATGATAACTAGGTCATAAAATTCATTAGAGAACTTTTTTTTTGCTTATATCTATGTTTTGTCACCATGATCTTCCCCTAATACATCCCGGTATGGTTAACCGAACTATTTATTTAACATAAGTATTTCTATGAAACACTTTTTTAACCATCTAGGTGAAATTTTCGAGCTTTATATAGTAAACATAATTTTAGAAATTACGAATGTTAATTTATAGAATTCAAAATAATTGTTTCTAGAGAGGAATAATAGTGAAATATGGATAATCTATTTCTTTACTCGAAAAGAATAATAACATATCAAATTTCACTTAGATAAAGTTGATCAAATTTTGTTTCCGTTACTTTTGATTTTAAGATTAATGATGGAAACAAATTTGGTCAATAAACAAAGCTAAAATATTTGTTTCAATTACCTCAGAGACAAGAGTTTGCTTTTCTTTCTTCATGATTTCGAATTGTGTAGCCAAATTGTTGTAATTAGCTCTAAGAATGTTATACTCTTTCTCAAGCTGCTTAGACTTCCAACGAGCCCTCTTGTTCTGAAACCATATAGCCACTTGTCTTGGTTGCAACCCGAGCTCTCGAGCTAATTGAACCTTCTTCCTTGGCTCGAGCCTTGTCTCTGATTCGAATATAAGCTCAAGTGACTTGATTTGTTCCTCACTAAACCTCTTCTGGTTATGGTTGCTCTTCTTATTCTTCATCTTCTTCTTGTTCATGGTCATGCCACTATTAATCTCGTTGAAGCAACAATTGAAAAAATCTCCATCTTCCATGGTTTTTCACTAGATCTTGGAAGTTTCTTGATTTCGATTAGGAGAGAAGATTTTGGTTTTTTTGTTGGTTTCTTTATTATTATCTTCTTTTTTTCTTCTGGAATCTATTTGTTGATCATATTGGCCTCTTTATATATATGTTGGAGTCACAGTAGTGTAGGGCTTGACATTAATTTTTTTTTGTATGGAAATTTTCATTATTTAATCAAGAGACAAATAATCATTACGGACCTTGCAAATATTGTGGAACTATACGAAAAAAAATATAGGTCCAAAATTTGTGGCTCGACACGAATTGGCTCATGTCTCTTTCAGTTTAAGTCGTACTTC
This sequence comes from Arabis alpina, assembly GCA_900128785.1. Lineage (NCBI taxonomy): Eukaryota > Viridiplantae > Streptophyta > Magnoliopsida > Brassicales > Brassicaceae > Arabis > Arabis alpina. The sequence continues at coordinate 27,418,804 of LT669792.1, forward strand.
ATTTCGATGTGAACAAATCATCTAACTACTGAAAATATTCATCAATTTTTAAAAATAATAACAATTCAAGATTTAGATTGTCTGTTTTATGGAATGGAATGATAACTCAGGTTGCCACAAAACGGACGGTATCTCAATTAACCACATGTTATAGCTCAATTCGCTTTGTACCGTTTTGATCAACTAACGAGCATTTATAATTTATGTATTACAAGTCTAGTAGACCGAAAGGTATTATATAGGAAAAACAAAATTTATATAGATTTATAAGCTTATATGCTCTTACTATGTATCTAAACATGCGTATGAGCATATCATCATTTGACATGTGACTGCGAGCCTTTGCGATACTTTTTTTTGTTAAGATAATATTGATTAAAAACCATTAAAGAAATAGAGAGCAAAGACAAATTAATCGGATTTAGCAATAATTTTAGTTGATTGTGTAACGAGATTTCACGTTCGCATATCAGGATGTACGACGGGTGTTAGGGTTACAATACATCACAAAATAAAATCATTTAAAAATTTGTTTGTCGTCTCTCGCTTGTCATCCTTTCTAGGCTAGTTACGTGAAACACGTTTTAACGTAACTTATCATAAGATTATCTTATGTTACAATATTCAATCTATAATCATGGTTCTTTTTCTATGTGACTATATATATACTTGTGCAACTCTTCGATTCATATTCACTACCAAATAAGTCTCTTTATATTTGTAATTTGTTTTCAAAAAAGACATATTGTGCATCTATCGCATATAGTATTATAGTTTACGCGTTTACTTTCACTACACGGAAACAAAAAGATGATCACGGGATAAAGGATTTTAGATTTATTGACTTCCATGCAAATGTTTAATGTAACAAGCAAGCTTATAAGATTTGTTGACTTTTTTGTTACTAGACAAATTAATATTTTGATTTCTATAAGGAATACAGATATGTAAGTACTAAATTATGTATCCACCCGTAAAAACAAAATTCTAGAACGATTGTTTTATCTTGTGGTCAAAATCATAAGTTCCCATTTATATCCAAACTTCTCAACCATGGCATTTTCATTATGAAAAGCAACTTAAATTAATGTTCTAATGATTAGTTCAAGATTACGTTCACCTTGCTTCTCGGAATTCTCTTTTGACTTACTAACACAAACAACAAATTAAATTCGGCCATATGTGAACTCTTACGACGGCTTCATCGATACAACGTCACTCAAGTCATTAATCAAAATATAATCGTAAACCATATACTAGTGTTAATGTGCCATAAAACTATAATATTTTTTTTAAAGAAATATGAAGAGTGATTTTGCTTAAGTTGTTTCAAACTTTCAATAAGGAAAGGACGAATCTTTTGGTTTTCAATGTAATGAATTTGGAATTGAGGCAAGTAACAATCAAAGTTGTCAAAATCAACCATTGATTCATTGCCATTTGGCACCATTCAGAAATTATCAAATTGATGAGAAGGTGACGTGGCGATTAAAGTTTGTGGTTGTGTATGAATATTGCGTCCGACAGATGTATGCACGTGTCGAAGTTACCTTAAATATTGCCATTGTTGAGATAAGAAGCGTAAGAGAAGATGATTCTTTACTTCTTTCCTTTCAATTTTGTTAAGAGTTATATGGGATTTTTGCCAAAATATCCCGAATTGAAAAATGTTTTATTAGAATACTTTTTTTTTAATGCCAATTTTTTCCAAAATTATCTTTTAATAAAACTGAATAATTCAAAAAAATGATTTAAACAATTTTTAAAAATCTGAAAAATATAAAAACGTTAGGGAGAATGCATAAGTATACATGTTATAATTTTTTTTATAAAAACAAGTGATAGAAAGAAATAAAAAATTTCATTCTACCATGCTCGAATCTGCTAGTAGATTACGTGTTCTGCCTAATACTATACATCTACCAGTAGTATAAATTGAATTTCTTCTAATTGTTATCGTTCTACCTAAGGTAGAATACAAATTCTACTGTTTCCACCATTTCTACGAAATTCAGAAAACGATTTCTACAATTCACATTATTATCTACCATGTGTAGAATATACATTCTACTTCTTTCATCTACCTCTTTGTCTATATTCTACGGAATGGTAGAAAGTATGTTCCACCAAAATTAGTTTTAATTCCCTAAATCTAGGATCTGACATAAAACAAAATTATACACTTTCCTTAATCAAAATATTTACTAAAAATAAAAATATTTTATGATATAAAATATTCTAAAAATAATTTTACTTTAAATTTTTTGCTAATAACGAAAATATTTCGTAATTCAAAAAAATTTAGTTTTTTTTTTCTTAAAAACGAAAATATTTCAAAATTTAAAATATTTTTAAAAGATCTCCCTAAATCTAGGATCTGTTAAATGGAAATTATTTACGTTCCTTAACAAAATATTTAAAACATATTTCTATATTAAGTGAATAAATTAATTATTATCTTATTTCGAAATAATTTCGTAAGAAAATATTTTTTCAGAAAACATTTACAAAAAACATTTTGCTAATTTTAAACGGTGAAATTGAGTTTACATTTTACTAAAACCTAATAGAACAAGAATATATATGGTAGAAGGTATTGTAGCAAAGCATTTTTCAAATCAAGGCAATTTAGAAAAATCCCGAGTTATAATCGGTTTCTAATTCCATTGGCTTATGGTTTGTAAAAAACCTAAAGACACAAAGTTCGATTCATTATAGTTTAGCTTTCAATATAGAAAGTTTAACTATTCAATCACACAACAAAATTTAGGTCCAACAAAATTTAGATTAGTATTTTTGGTTTGTTAGCAATATCCAATAAAAGTGAATTTGAATATTGATGTGATCCAGTAACAAATTTGACGATGGTAACGTAAAATATTAAGTTACATGTTTTAAATCAATCACGACAAAACAAAATTTGATTTGATTTTTTTATATTTAATTAGTCAGCACTTGGATTTTCTAATTTACTTTTGGTTCACTTGGATAAACTCAACAAAACTAATGTTCTTTAAAAAAAAATCAAAGTTGTTTTATGTATTTCTAAAAAGGCTCCTTGTCATATCTTGTTTGTATTTTGCAACTTCTTCCAAACCTATTCGGCTTGCCGCGTGTAGAAGCTAGTTTTGAAGTACTCACAAAATTCATCTTTGATGTTAAAATATAGCATTCCATATGTAATGCTTCTGGTGTTAGTTTAAAGTATTATATTTACAAATGTTTAGGAAGAATTCATAATCAAATTGTGATATTTTAAAATATTTTTGGAAAACAAAAATCATTTGAATATATTTGTGTTGTTCAGAACTTCAGATTATTACAAATGTGTGTGTGTGTGTGAGAGAGATCCATCCAGCTTTGTGCAAGGAGGGTCCATGATAGATACCAATCCAATGAG